>VYZT01013918.1:129091-264852 GCA_013400735.1 Pomatostomus ruficeps
CGAGGTGTGTGCGGGGCCCACCCGGCTCCCGCCGCCGGAGCCCGGGAGCGGCGGTGCGGAGCCTGCGGTGCTCGGCCGGGGGCGCCGTGTGAACTCAGAGCCAGCACGGCCACCCGAGCCCCGGCCCGGGGTGGGGGGGTCACGGCCCGGCCCGGGGTATCACCCCCGCGAGTGCGGAAGCTGCCAGAGGGCGTGACTGCAGTTGCTGGTTCTGATGTTTAATAATAAAGACCTGCAGAAAGGCCGCGTATGACAAGTTCCTACAAGTCGCGAAGGTTACTTCTACAGCTCACGCGTTTTTTAGCGGTGGCCACAGAGCGTCCCTTCTGCGAGGGGTGGCCGCGGGTGCCTCCAGGTTTCGCGGCGCTGGGCCGTGGCAGCGTTTGGCCGCTGTGCGCTCCCTGGCAGCGTGAGTTAGAGCTGTGCGCCGAGCTCTTGACTCCGAGACCTAGCGATGTTTCATAACCTTGCCGCTGCTTCCATAAAAGTACAAATACGATGCGCAGCCCTCTCGGGCTCCTTACGATATGGAAGGAACTGACAGCCAAAGGGGTTTTACCCTGCGGCTGCAGAAATGGATGCGGTAATGGGTGTAGTGTTTGTGTGTAAGTTAGTGAGGCCTGTCGGCTTATGAATCCGTTAGAACTTTTAATAATGACATAAGGAACATATCCCAGGTTGCAAATGATCAGATGTGTCTGGCATAGATAATACAAGGAGGGAAGCATTTTCAAAAGGCTGTGCACATGTCGGCAGCATGGCAGATTTGAAACAATATAAAAGATTGGCTTGTATCAACTTATTTTGCCCAAAAGTTATGCATTATTAAAAGATCCACCTAGTTCTATACCTAAATTAAAGCTGACGTGATCTGTCTTTTGCTCGATTCCTTTCTTCTCCAAGTTAACTCTTGTTGAAACTTTTTAATGTATGTTAAAGTCTCAGTCAACAGCCTAGCCCTTAAATGCTGTATAGTTAAGCTAATTATAGTATTGAATTTTCTTGTAGTTATTTATTTGAACCTGTAGTATGTCATTAAAAGTGGTCTTTCATGTTATTATTTCTTAATAAAAAGGAAAGAGGAGGATAACGTATGGTAAATGCATAGCTCCCTTGGGGTCACAGTAGTTTGTGTGCAGTTTTTCTTCCCACAGAACTGTTCAGCAACCAAAATATTGAGCTGTTGTTCTTTTGTTTGTTTTTCAATAACGTTATTGTAGCTAGTTATTTTTAATAATACTTTAAGTGAATATTTTTCAAAGTTATTTTTATGTAAAGCAAAATACATATAATTCAGGATGAGTGTGTATTTTTTTCTACTTCAATAGCTAGAAGAATTGGATTTTTTTCAGCTTAGAGTTTGTCAAAAGTCAGAAGGGAAAAGGAAGGAAAAAAGCTTATGACAAGTTAAATGTTTAAAATATTTTTTGTAATGATCTAATGTTCTTAGTGTTTAATTGTAAAAATATTCTTGGGTAATGATAACTGGAGGATCAGAAGAAAACCAGCACGATGCTATGGTTCAAATGTTTTTAGCTTTTGGGCAGGCTGTTAAAGAAATACATTGTGTGGTAGCTAAAGTTGTAATTTAAATGTCTTCCAAAGCTTTTAATGAAGAAAATACTAGTTTCCTATGTTTCCTCATTCCATTTGTGAGTGAGAATATCAGAACTAGCAATGATGGGGAGAGCATACGATGAGATATTTCTGACTTTCTCACATGAAGCCTCGGAAGTTTGTAGTAATTGTCATACAAATGTTTTTGATGCGCAGGTTCAAGGATTATGTTGTGCTAGGTGGAAGGAGTGTTCTTCATCAGTGACCTGGACTGTTTCAAGCATTTTTATATGCACAGGTAAAACATTTATAGAAGTGGTTTAGTGTTTTAAATGTCTGTGTGAAACTAGCGGTGGTTTTATGTATTTATTGCACCTAAGGAGATAGATGGTGTCAGGTCAAAGTGAAAGAGCCAAATGTTGAAAGTAGAACTTTGATTAGAAACTGACTGAAAAAATTAATGCAATTGAAATGAAAGAAACTTTGGAGTTTTATAAGTGCATGGTAAAATCAGAAATGTGTGAACTTTTATCAGTTATTTTAGCAATATTTATCCAAATATTTATTACTGTAATCTCTAGACTAAAGTCCTGTTAATGTATGATGTGCCTCAGAGGAGATGCTGTTGTATTGTGGGTAAACATGTTTTAGTAGAATTCTTATTTATTTACCACTTCCTAAAATGTTATTAAATACTATTAAATATTAAATGTTATTAAATGTCTGTTATTAAATACGATTTTCTATCCTTTGCTAAATATATTTCCCGACATATTCTAACTTTGTTGGTTTTGTTTCTTTTTTCTTTCCTTGAAATAGGAATTAAGATGGATGAAATGTTTCATTGGCCATAGCAGCAGCAGGATGTATAAGGTAGGTATGTTGAAAGATTACAGTTAATATCATTGCAGAGTATTTTAGATTTGGATTGTGTGTCTGCCTGAACACAAAGGACAGTTTTTGCCTCTGTGTTTGAGTTGCTGTTTATTTGTTCATTTAAAATTCTTTAAGGTCATTGAGGATGTACTCCATTGGGCTTGTACTCCAGTGAAACTAATTGTTTTCATAATTTTCATAAAAGATATTATGGAAAATAATAGTAGCAGCAGGAAAATATGTTTTGATGCTCATTCTTGTTTGCAGTCAAGACAAGACATTTGCCTTATTTGCTAAGACTTAATGCTTCATGTTGGCATTTTAATTCACTTACAGAGATCCAGAACATGCTTTTACTTTAAAAGATTGTTTAAAAACAAATTTAAAACATGAGTATATATTTTTATAAGTCTAGCATTGACAAATAAGAGAACAGTGATGCTTGAGTAATAATTGAGCCCTTTCTCATGGAGCATACTTGCATGTTGTTGTTATCAAAGTTGAGTGAATTACAGACTTCTTCATAATGTAACCACCATTAAATTATATGACATAGATCTTTATTTTTTATTTTTTAACTTAATAAAACGTTGTGTTTTTTTAAAAAAATTCATTCTTTCTTTTGCTGGTGTAACAAAGAGTCTCACTGTCAGCTTAAAATGGCATTTGGAGAATGCTGTTGTCTTTGTATTGTATTTGCTCTATCACTTGGTCTTGTCATCTCATGACACCACAGAACAACTGTGTAGAAACCATCCTATTCAAATATCACAAAGTGTGATATTTGCTAATTAAGTGTGTCTTTGACTTACTGTATTATATTACTGTATTTGCTGGTATTGGTTTGCCCTTAATTGGCTGATTAAACATAGTGTCAGTAGTATTCAGGCATTACTTTCTTTAAACGACTGATTTCATGGGTATTTATAGTATAATTGAATGTTGTAGGAAATGTTAGCATAGTTTGTGTAGCAATTCATCGTAATCTGATAATTCTTCCAATTAATATCAAGAATGTAATCAAAGCACCATGAACCTAACTATAGTAGAACTGTTCTGTGTATTGAACGAAGATGCCAAAGGGCATAAATTAGGGAGAGACCATCTTTGGCTTGTCACTTCAGTCTTTTACCACTTTAGGAAAGAATAATTTTCCTCGCCTAAACTGTGTACTGTTCTTTTTAGCTTTGGTTCTTTCTTGCATCTTTTTGAAGGCCATACAGTACTGAAAGCCTTGCTTGAAGGGAGGCTGGCTGGTGTCCTCATACCAGAAGAGGTTTAGTAGTGAGCTGTCAGTACACCTTGAATTGTAGCACAAATGGAGAGGAAAGAATGTAATCAGTAGCTCAGTATCTCTTTTAGAATTGTAATGCGTTGTGATCACTTCATTTGGGGTTAAGCCTTTATTTTTTTGCAGAGTGATGAGATTTTTTTTCATGGAATCATATAAAGAATAAAATTATGGAGTATGGAAAAATAAACATGCATTTTTTTGAAGTGTGACTCCTACTTTTAGAGGCTGTTATAGGATGTTAATTTCTGTGTATGCATTGTGTTGTTACATTCTGTGGCGTAGCCCTTTGTGGATGTTCCCTGTACTATATGGACACAAACACACTTAGCTGACCAGGCCGAGGAGCCAAAAAGGAGAGCCAAATGAGAGGCCAAAGAGAGAGGGCAAAAAGAGAGAGAGGGCAGAACCCTCTGACCTTTATTTGTATGTTCTTAGAAATCACCGTGGATTGGAGGTAGAAATTACCACCTCTGAATCACACTGGTTAAAGCATAAATCCATCACATTTCTCCGCCTAGGAGAATGGAATGAAAACAACATGGATAGTTAGCAAAAACATGAATAGTTAGCAAAACCATGGCCATGTTTACAACAGCATGCGTGAGAAAGTATTACAGCAAAGAGAAACACTGAAAAACTGCAAAACTCAGGACAACATCCCTTTATTGTTTCTCAGAAAGTTTTTCAGAAAGTTCATCCCAAACAACCACATATATATATACTTATATATATATGTGGTTGTTTGGGAGGAACCATAGAAAATAGGGGTTTTACAAAAATGTTACTAATTTTTATAGTTTTGAACTCACTTCAGTCTTCTGCTGAATTACATAGAACTTAATTTTGGTGGTTTTTTGGCCTTGACTGGTTGGCCTCCCTAAGTGAGACTACAGTTAGCTGATTGTGAGTATGTGTAATCTCACATTTATATCAGGCTGCCCTTTCAAAGAGTGCTATGTACACGAAGACATGAGGTTCTGACAGTTCTTGCTCTTCCTCAGCTCAGTCAAAATGGAACTGCTGGTGAAGAAATAAGGTAGCTCCACGTTTTTAGGAAGCAGGGCAGTAAAGTTGAACTACGCAGCATTGGTCTCTGCTGTCTATGTGCACTGTCCTAAAGATAAAATTATGACCCCCGAAAATACTGTTAGGGAATTAAAAAGGATCAATCTGTAGAAACCTGCATGGTCCTGTTGTGTGTGCAAGTGTACTACTTATGTGTGATGAATCAAGCACTTAGAAGTTACCAGCCTGCTAGTAAAATAATACGGATGTTCAGTGGTTTGTGTTGCTTTTGTCATCAACAGATTTTGAGGCTTTACTGAAGTGGGAGCACAAATCACTATTGGATTTAAAAAGAAGGAACTGTTCTATATTGCAGGACTCAAACAGAGACCACCCAAATGCCTTCAGCTGGTTTTTGTTATTTTCACAAATAGTTTGTTCTTTTAACAGAATGTTTAAGAACAGAGAGTCGGGTCAATCACTCTATTATGTTTTTCCCTAAAGGGCAATATTAAGCAAACTTTACAGTATTGTTCATCATTGAGAAAAAAAGTCTTATAGATTCTCATATTTTTTTTAGCTTCCAGAGAAAAATAGCGATAGGCTGTTGTGATTTAAAATCTTCAGATTATAAATTTAATGCACTGTGTTTTTGGAAACTTCTTTCTAGCTTTGGCTGGATTGTACCTCTTAAGGGCCAATACAGTATCTGTTACATTTTGTGGTATTAATAAGTTAATTCAGAGATGCTATGTTTTTCCTGTAGTTCTAGTAGATTAAGTAGGATGCAGAATACTCTTGTCCTCCATATAGTATGAGTTACCCTCTTTATTACAGTCTTACTTTTTCAAAGGGCAGGCCTGCTGTATTTTTTTACTGACTTGGTCTTGGTGCCAGAGCACGCTTGGTGCCTCACTGAAGACCTAAAAGCAAAAAGTCCTGAGCAGTTACCTTTGCTTAGTGTGTGTGTTCTCCTGTAAACCAGTGATTTTCTTTCTGGGCAGATACCCTGACTGGCAAATGACAAAGGTTTGTAGACTGTAATGGGTGAGATACAAGGAAGAAATTATGCTGAAGGACAAAAAAACAAAGACTACCTGGCCCCAAATGATGTCTTGACATGTTAATAATACCACATACTCAGTTAGGGGACTGCATGGGAGCTGTCTTGACTTCTGATACCTGTGTTCATACTTGCAATCAAAGTAAACAAAGCATGATGGAGAATGAAATGCTATGGTAAAAATCAGTATCTTGCTGTCATATACCCTGCTATCACAGTGGTTGTGGTGCTGGATGCCTCTAAAAAGGATGTAGAGAAGAAGAGAGTCAGAGAAGAGTCTAAAAGAGGAATCTGGGGGGATGGAAATCTGCTTTTATAAAGAGAAATTGGAAAAAAAAATTGTTTAGCCTTTGAAAGGCAGTGAATGTGGAGAAGTATAGCACAAGTACACAGAATGATGAATTGAGAGAAGTAACTCATAAGCTTTTGTTTTGTTGGTTCATACTATAACAGTAAGAGGAAGTGAAATTCAGGTGGCAAAGTGAGAAAGGAAACTTGAGAAAGGATATATGTCTTAATAAACTGATAAGACAGTGAGGTCTGCAGTCCAGGGATAATTTTAATTCAGAAAAATTGTAATAGAAATTGAATAAGTTGGAGTGCAAGAGTATTTATATAGGCTCAGTTTAGCTTTTCTCCTGAAAGAATATAATCTCTCAGTTTTTTTGTCACTTCAAAGATTATTTTTTCCATCACGATTTTAAATAAAGCTCATCTAAAAACCATGTATTGATGGTGTGAGTAAAGGAATTAAGTCTATCCCTAGTTTTTTTATGGGAGAAGTAGTTACAGCATCTCATTAATTTGTTTGCCTCTTTCCCTACATTGAGTTATATCTAGGTGAGATACCCACTAGGTAATATGTCTAGTTCCCTTGGTACTATCTACTGGTTAACTTTGTTTTTCTTGTAGATGGGGACTTTGGCGAAGAGATTTTGGGGATTAACATCAGGGTCCTCATCAAACTGGAAAGAATTTATGTAGGTCAGTTGTTTTTGTGACTTTCCAGTCATGAGACACTGTTCTGTTCAGCTTTGATTTTTCTATTGCCTGGGCTTGTGCATTAAGGTGGTGTTCCTACAGTAATTTAATTCAAGTCAGTACACAAGTTTGTTCTGTACCTAGAGTGATGGAATATTTTGGGAGGATGGAATGAGCTAACTCTGGCCTTCTGTGTCACCCTGCCAACTCCCAGCAAGTATGTAAAAAGTCATAAAAATAGCAGTGGGGGTATTTTAATTAAATGAGCATGCTTGTCGCTCTGCCAGTCTTTTCTCTTGGCATGGTTCAAGTCCTAGAAACTGTTTGCTTTCAGTCTCTATCAAACTCAAATATAAAACTCTGTGATAAAAGCATCAGAAGCAGTGTTCAGCAGGAAAAGACTACAGAATTGGCTTTTGCTCGTTCCCACTGAAATGTCCTTTTCTCTCTCTTTAATGGAGGCTGCAGTTTTTACTTTTGGTGTGTTTAGCAGCAGATTGAGTTAAATTTGTTGTGTTTGGCTCTAGAGCAGCAAAGAGCAGATGTCAGGGAGGTGCCGTGACAGGAATAAAAAAATTCAGAAGGCTTGTGGGAATTTGGGGGTGAGAGGGAAGTCTTCCTCCTATTTTTTCCATGCTAAAATCCGTATTATAACATTAGAGCTGGCACTCAGTTCAAAACTTGCCGTGCTGCAAGGGTTGATGCATTGACGCAGACATTCTTTCCCACAGCTCAAATTGTGGAAACAGAGTTTATTTATAAAATAAAATATGCCTGTGAAATTATAATTGATACCTTAATTATGGAGAACTTGCCTGAAAGATGGTAACTTAGTGATCTGTGGGACGTTTTCCTGGCTTAGAATAGCCACAATTTATACTGAAACATTTTCTCTGCATGAATCCTAGGAATGGAATTCCCCTGTCAAGGCAGAAAAACTTAAGTAACTGAGAGGTACTCTGCCAGGGATGATAAGCCTAAAATAATGGTCAACTTTTAAACATTATTTAGGGTTGGAACATCTGAAAAGTAGGCTTTGCTATTCGGGGTTGTCACTATTTGAAAAATACGCATTTAAAAGCCACCACTACATGTTGCCAGTCTTTACATAATCAGGTGGGTCCCAGATGTATGTGGGATCCTGGAGAGGTTTGTTGCTTTGGATTTTTTCTTTTCACTTTTGTAAATGAACAGAATGCTCCAGAAGTCAGGGGTGGCTTTTATTTTTTTTCTTTAAATTTTATCTTATTAAGGGCCATTTCTGAAACCAGCTGGTGTAGTTTGTTGGTAGACTGATTACTCATTTTTTCTTTCTCATGTCTTTGTTTTTCATTCATCATCTACTTGCACTACAAAAGTATATATTGCCACAGTATGGTGTATAGAAACATAAATAGGGTGTAATTTACATTGTATTTACATTTGCATAATTTTGATTGCAGGTTGCAATACTTGAAAATTGTGCTGATTCTCTGTTATCGTATGTGTAGAATGATGTACTTCATAATTGTTTCTGGAGGAATTTTTTTTTCTGAAATGAAAAAGTTTTATTTACACAATAGTATGGAGGGGAGAACAGTAATGAATCTACTTTTAGAGGGTAGTACTGGTTGAGAGAGAATAGCCATGTTTGCCTAATGGAGGATATTTACGGGGAATAGTCTCAGGTTTTCTCTAGTGACCTTCCTCTCACCAACACTTGTGTGTGAATGGTGTAGTTACCTGATAATTCAGTCTTTAGCAGTAATCTTTAGAAAGCTGCTCTGTATTAGGAAGGAGAAAATGTTTAATGTATATACTTGCAGTGAGAAAGGCACTGCATGGTAATATTAACTTGTGTTAGGTTGACTGTTTGTAGATATCCCCAAAAGAGAAAGTTTTAAATTTCTACTGAAATGCAGTCATATTACAAGTAACTGTATTTAGAAGCATAGTAATTTTCAAAACTAGTATCTTTGGAATTCGCTTTTTCATTATAAAGTGGTTTCACAGGCCCAGAATATGACATTTTTTGCGTTAAGGTTTTTAAAGGTAATTACATTTCTTTCTGGAGATGAGATGAATGCCGGTAACCTCCCAATTAAAAAGCATTACTTGTAGTGGTATACTAGAGTCATGGCATATTCGGAGTTGGAAGGGACCCACAAGGATCACTGAATTCCACTCCTACTAGTTTTCACATATAAATTCTAAAGAGGTTTCACAAAGAGCATATGTGGTCAGGTGGAAAATGCCAGTTTGCAAAGGAATCCTATGCAGCGCCCACTGTTGTGAGCCGCAGTGCTGCTTCAGGGTGCACCAGAAGAGTCAGTTACAAATTCGTGTAAGGAATACATTGAAAGGAATGCTCCGTTTCTGATGTGTTGCCTATGCTTGGGAGGTACAGGGAACCCTTCCTGGGGCTGTTGCCACCAACTCATTTGCACAGTAATAGCCCTTGTAGGTAGTTCCTGGTTTCTGACAGACTTCAGTCAGTTCACCTGGCTGAAAATAGGCTGTGGTTTTAAGCACATTGAACTGAAAAAAACATACAATATCGCTGAGAGTATTTTTGCTTTACACATACAAGTCCTTTGAAAACAGAATATATTGAAACAGTATAGAAATACTTTTTTCTGACTGATCAACAAACACTGTTATATGCAGTGGATAGATTTGTGTTGCGTTTATAGCTGTTGAAAAACTACTGGCTTTTCCACTATTGCAGTTTTTTTGGCTAACATCTTGTATGAATATTGTACTGCTGAATCTTTAATCTGCGGTGGAGACAGACAAATTTAGGAGAAGTGACTTTAATCTTTCAAGAACGTGTATTGACTGGGAAAGCTAGTTCAGTTTATTTTTGCAAATCACCAACCCTTAGAAGTGGGATTCAGTTTAGTGCAGGAGAAAATGGAACTTTCCCTTTGTCTCCAGAATGAGGTCATGGTGTTTGTCTCTTTTCACTGAACCTCCCTCTCAATAAAATAATAGAAAATAGAATTGTTTCATGTTTCAGTTTTATCTCCTGAAGAATGGCAGTTACAATTACTTGTGTAGGCCATGTTAGCAATTACTTTTTGTCCTTGTTAATTCTTTACTGCACTGTATCTGCCCTGTTTGCATGCCTGTGTTTGAAATTCTCATGTGCTGCTTTTGTATTTTCTTTTTTTTGCCCCTTATTTAGAGATTTCACTGAGCAGATAGCTGAGTAGACTTCAGCCATGCAGGAATTGGTTGTGCATGTGGCTTTAGTGGTGGCAAAAGCCCACCCACCTTAGATGTGAAGGCAAGTAAAGGGAAACAAAACAGAATCCAACAGAAGATATGAGAAAAGAAAGGCTTTGGTAGTAAAGGAAGGTAGAGGGGAACACCTGAGTGACAAGGTTGGAAGACAAGAAGCTAAAGTATGGTATGCTGGTTTTGACAAGGCAATATATGATGCTGTTCTGATTTTTAATTTTAAGAACAACTAAAGAAGCGCATTGCTTAAATAAGATAATTCACTGATTTTTTTTTTTTTAATTGTAAAATTATTTTTTTATCTCATTTTTCAGTAGACCAGATATACACTAGCACTCATTTTAGGGGAGCTTATTTTTGTTTAATGAGAATATGTTCATGGTAATTTTAATCAATAAGTTAATAAAAACCCTAGTGCTTGGTTGCCTTATTGCTCATCTCATTTGACTGGGGTTATGTGCAGCAGTATGTCTTGGTAAATTTAAAGGAATGCAATTTTCCTTAGTGAGGATCTTAAAAAAAAAATCTCTTGTCTCACTAAAATGGGTCCCAGTTCTGTGTGAAGAACAGGTGTGTGATCACTGCTTTCCAAAATGACACTTGAAGGCTTTCTAACTGGACTGAACTACAATCGGATCACTCAAATTCCCCCTTGTCCCTAGAGAATAGAAATTGTTTCACCAACAAATACATGGAGTACTTTGAGCCCATTCTGCTGAGTTATGGGGTTTATTTCAGAATCTGGGAGATTCATTTTTATGGAATAGGTAACTGAGTTAGCATTCTTGCTTGAATAATGCAGTACATATTTTGGACAGAAGTTTTCCATGACTAAATAAGAACAAGATGTTTGGTCATCTTCTAGAGGGAACACTGTTTGGTCAGAATAAATGTAAAATAAAAAATCCAGAAGAGACAACTGACCACTCTTGTGTGGTGTTTGCAACTTTTTCATCTTTCTTCTGGGCTTTAATTATCCTGCATATACATGGCAAGAAGAAAGACTAGAGGTTTTGTTCATTTCATGGAGGTGTAGCTTTATCACATCGTTGGGAATTTATAGCCTAGTAATATAGAGTGTTTTTTCCATTCCTGCATTTTGCAATTGGTTTGTACAGCCTTATAGTCTGGCAGCTGAGAGCTCACTTTTTCATGATTTTTTTTGGCATGAAAGGGTTACTGTTCACATTTCCTGTGTAATTCCTTCTGATCTTGCTGGGCTGTAATTACTTTCTTGATGTTAAACATTCCCAGGCTCCTATAACCTTCTAGCCTGCTTGCACTGGCCAAGTTTGTCCCAGGTGATCATGTGGGCGAACCTCCTGTTTTTAAGGATAAAAATCTCTCCTTCCTGTGTAAGATAGGCTACATACTCATTCCTTTGCTGTGCAATCCCAAGAGAAATCTTTTAAAAAATAATAATAAGGTAGCACATCACTCTTTTAGAGTCAGACTTAGCAGCCAAAATACATGACATATCAAGTGTGTGGGTTTAGAATTTGCTGAATCTTGGTTGAATGTCTGTGAGTTCACATTAAAGATTATTTTTTCTTAATACATTTGGAAAATAGGTTATGATATAAAAAAGGACAGATTTTGACTGTAGCTTCTTACTTTTGACCATATAATTGGCAAATCTTTTTAAGCTTGTTTGAATGTAAAACTACTTAGCTGAGCCTTCAGGATTCTTTTTTCTTTTGAATTCTTTGCAGTAGCAGCATGTCTAAAAAAAAAAAAGAAAAACCCCTGGATCTTACTCAGTCCTGTCTTTCCTATATAGTTTAATTATTCTGTATTTCTTCTGATTTTCAATTTTGGTATATAAACTGTAAACCCAAGGTATTATTTAGTTTTTAAATAGAAGTGACTGTATACTGCTGAAAAATGTTGACTTCAGAGGTGTGGGAACTGAAATGTTCTGTTCTGCAAAGGCACCAAAAGGTTCTCTGTGCTGCTTGTCAGCTTTAATGTGGAGGAGACACCTGTAAGAATGTGAGTGAAGGTTGTTTTCCATGACCTTTATGCTGTTTTCTCACAGTGCCAAGAAAGATGAAAGGTTGTGATGGCAGGGTTTTTTTAGGGTGTGAGGAGTTGTAATGTGCTGATACATTGATATTGGTGGGTGTTAGGGTTTTTTTTTTGTTGCTGACAGTGTCAGGGAAAGTAGTTGGAGGTTCTGTGCTCTGTTGGTTCAAGAAGTAGCCCAAATTTTGATACTTCATTTAAGAGCAATCTCATTATCTCATTGTCCTGTTATAGGTAACTTTTTTTGTCATAAACCTAGTCTTATTGACTTGTGCATTTAATTGGCTGCTTTGTGAAATTCTCAGGCTGCAAGTAATTTTATTTTGTTTAGCTGTATTATTGTACTTGCAACACAGATACTCAGAGGTCTTCCCAGTAACTGACTGAAGTCTTGTGAATGTGTAGCTGTGAGCTCAATGGGATTATATGATTCTACCTGGAAGAAAATGGTTTGTAGTTAATCAGTTGTAGCAATTTGAGCCCTTTTCTTAGTTTGAGTCTCATGCATTCCAATGCCTGTGCTTTCCTATATAAATAGAAATTAGAACGGTGTGTGTTGTTGACTGCGCTGCTATGCTAGTGAATGATAGGAAGAATATATTTTAATGAAAATATGTTTAATCTTTTCAGGAAGTCTTGAATTTGATGACTTAGTTATAATTGGAATGCAGTCAGTATGCTACCCAGGTCTTAATTGTGTACTCCATCATGTAACTTGGAACATGGCTGTCAGATATGTCTATTTTTGTTGTTGAACCCAGATGTTTTTATGGGGTATTATTCAACAAAGAGAAATCCAGTCCTCGCAGAAGGTATTTATACAGTAGTTATGTGAAAAAATCCACAAAGCACTGAGTGAGTGTAACTGGAAATAAAAAGACTGCTTATAATTTCCAATTAGACTGTCATTTTATTGTGGCCTCCATGTCATCTTCAGATACCTGAGATTTGTTAGGAAACTTCATATGAAGAGAGTTTACCGTTGCATATCCACTTGGGTATGTGTTAAACATGTTGCAAGCGTGATAGGCTTCCTGTGCAAAAGGGTAATACTCTGGTTAAAGCATTTTTTTTCCAAAACAACTTACTTTTGACTAGATATTATGAAGACACTGATGAATTTAGAGTTAGTTGAGAGGCAGACTCTATTGAAGCCTGTTTCCCATCTAATAGGATGTATAGTTCATCTTGCCATTCTCTTTACCTGTTTAATTTTGGTTCTGATCAGATGAAGACAGAGAAGAATTACTTGTTACTTTGTAATTAAAGGTAATCTGTTTTGAATTTACTTTGTAAAATGCTTAGAATGTAACCGACCAGACTCTCCATTATGAGTTTCACCTTTGTGGTGGAAAGTACCCTGAGTGGTAATGAATTTTCTTCTATGAAAAATCTGTGGTTTCAGAGTCTATGCAAATTGCCTCTTGCTTTTTGTGTAGAAGTCATGTTACAGGGTATAAGCTGGTTCTGTTGATCCTCTGTGTGTGTGCATGTTGATCTTCTAGTGATTTAACTTAAAACTCTTCTGGACTTAGATGTCTGTAATGTACCAGAGGCAGGGTGATGCATGTAGCTGTGATGCAGGGAAGAACTGGACCTAATCTTATTTACTGCAGAGAAAGAAGCTGTTTGGTTTTAACAAGCTGCTATAGAAATAAGGAATGATTTGAATTAGGTGAGCTTTTAAGCTTTCAGACAATGTAGTCAACTGTACAAGTTGACAAGTTGTACAAGTTCTCTCTTAGGGAGGACATGTAAATTACTGTTGTGACAAAATGCATAAATGTGTGTAGGATTTGATAGTAATTAATTCATTTTACTTATCTAAGGAAAGATTAAGTGCCTCAGTTTGAAACTGGCTATAAAAAGTAACATGTAAACAAATTTAACACACATCCGGTGTAATAGCTCGTTTGGTAGAACTGAAGGCACTTTGTTTTCAAATGCAGTGGTTTCTCACTTTCAGTGTTCACAAGCTGTTTAGTCACAGAACGCCTCTTGACTAGATTTTCATGGCAGTTTTGATCTCCATGGCTTCCTTGACTTCCTTGACTTGAATTGTATGTAATAGAGTCTTAAGTATAACTAAAATGTTGATGAATTATGTTGTTTACCATTGGTGTGCAGAAGGAATCACAGAATGTCCTGAGTTGGAAGGGACCCACAAGGATCATCACAGTCCAGCTCCTGCACCTTCGCAGGGCAGCCCCAAGAGTCACACCATATGCCTGAGAACATTGGCCAAATGCTTCCTGAACTCTGTCAGTCTGGTGCTGTGGCCACTTCCCTGGGGAGCCTGTTCCCGTGCCCAACCAACCCCCCTCTGGGTGAAGAAGCTTTTCCTAATATCCAATGTAAACCTGCCCTGACACAACTTCGGGCCATTCCCCAAGGTCCTGTCACTGGGCATGACAGAGAAGACATGAATGCCTGCCCCTCCTCTTCCCCTCACGAGGAAGCTGTAGACTGCAATGACGTCTCCCCTCAGTCTCCTCCAGACCAAGTGACCTCAGTTGCTCCTCACAAGGCTTCCCCTCAAGCCCTTTCACCATTTTTATGGCTCTCCTTTTTAGGCTTTCTAACAGCTTCATAGCTTTCTTATGTTGTGGCACCCAAAACTGCACACAGGCCTCAAGGAGAAGCTGCTCCAGAGCAGAGCAGAGCAGGACAATCCCCTCTTTCGCCCGGCTGGAGATGCTGGGCCTGATGCACCTCAGGGACACCCTGCAGAGAGATCTCTACAAATCAGGGGACTGGGCAATCACCAGCCACATGAAGTTCAACAAGACAAAGTGCTGGATTTTGCCCCTGGGATGGGGCAACCCTGGATGTATGGACAGACTGGGGAATGAGAGGCTGGGGAGCATGCCCACGGAAANAAAGCTGTTAGAAAGCGTAAAAAAGGAGAGCCACAAAGATGGTGAAGGGCCTTGAGGGGAAGCCGTGTGAGGAGCAACTGAGGTCACTTGGTCTGTTCAGCCTAAGGAAGAGGAGACTGAGGGGAAACCTCATTGCAGTCTTGCAAAGGGAAGAGGCGGGGCAGGCTCTGATCTGTTCTCTGTCGTGCCCAGTGACAGGACCTTGGGGAACTGCCTGAAGTTGTGCCAGGTTTAGGCAGGTTTAGGTTGGATATCTGGAAAAGGTTCTTCACCCAGAGGGTGGTTGGGCACTGGAACAGGCTCCCCAGGGAAGTGGTCACAGCACCAAGCCTGATAGAATTCAAGAAGTGTGTGGTCAATGCTCTCAGGAACATGGTGTGACTCTTCAGCATGGTGCTGTGCAGGGCCAGGAGTTAGACTCTATGATCCTTGTAGGTTCCTTTCAACTCATCTTATTCTGTGATTCTGTATTTTTAAGGCTTTTTAATTTTATGGTTTTAGATGAACAGTCATGAAAACAGAGAACCTACAAGGTACCTAGCAATTTGAAAGATGTTTGGAAACAGAATACACTGTATCTTTATTATACGTGTTTTTCTCCTGTATAGAAAGAGTTCTGTTTTTGTCATGTGCTCTGATGCTCAAAGTAATTTTATGTTTTGTCATCTGCTAAATGTATATATATTGTCTTAATTTTTTACTTATTGGAGGCTTCTTCTAAAATTGCTATCCAAAGCTTTGCATTTCAGAAACTTAAGTTCAGTTCTTCCCTCTTTATCAAATGGATTTGGCTTCCAGTCTCTGAATTTTCATGATATTTAAATACCATCGGTGCTACAACTATTGCAGTCAACAGTTTTGGAAATACTTGCAAATTAAATATGTATATAACCAGAAATACTGAAAAAAATTTGCTTATTTGTCTTTGAAGGTAACTGTCATCAATGGAAATATTTTTTAGATTAATCAAAGGACTGTGGGTTTGAAGGCGTTGTCGCTGCAATTTTGTGTTTCATTTTTAAGGTTAATTCAGTTCTAACTTCTAGCATGATCATTGACATTTACATGGTATGGGCCATGAGGTCTGCATGCAGCAAGTGAATTCACACAGATCAGAAATAGCTTAGAGGAAAAGTGCAGAATGTCTTTGGCAGTTATCACCATTATTTTTAATCTCCCCTCCTCCCTTTCAGTGCTCTAAAAAGAAGTAGTTGAGCTGCATGAATGAGTGTTTGATACAGAGGATGATGCAGATTGTTGGCATGCACCTAGTGCACATCTCAAAACTGCAAAGTTTACAACAGCTGTTATGTTATTTCACTACTAGTGAAAGGTGAATGACTTTGAAGAGTGGAAGTGAATGTGGTAGAAATAATATGCAGGGTTTTTTGCTTTGCTGCAAGGGAAGCATTGATTTTTGTTTTTACAGAAATACATTTGGTAATGTTCTTTCCATATTAAAACTCTTATCTAAATCATACAGGATATCATGTTCTTTGTCCAGGCTGGTATATTTTGTTGTTTAGTGCAAGTTTTTGAGATAAAACAGAATGATAAATTAAAAAAAACAAATCACAGCTGTCTAAAGAAAATTTTAGCAGACTGAAATAGTATGTATGTTAAAACGTGTTATATGAGTGTTCTCTAGAGAACCTCTGTAAAAAGTGAAATGTCAGAGCAAAATCTTACAGACTTTTCTGTGGTCTTGTATATTAAATGTTCTGTTGCCTGCTGGAACAGTTGTCACCGTTCAGAAGACAAGTAGAGTAGTACTGTGCCAATGTTTTTAATCTGAAAAAATATATCAGAGATATTTTATTGATGTAATTCAGATCCTAGAAATACGAGTAGTTTCCTAAAAGTCATTCTGTATTCAGTAGAGGAAAATTATGAGAATTCGGCCAGTTGCAGGTATTGGAAGCTTGCACTGATAAATCAGTTGGCCACTAATCGATTTCTGAAGCTTCGAAAATACTTTCATATGTATCCGACAGTTTCCAAACAAATAAAAACCACTCTGTTGTGTTCTGCACAGGTTTTTCTTGCTGATGCATGTAGAATAAATAGAGCAGGTGTGTTAGGAACTGTGATCTAATTTTGCAGATTGGGAGCCAAGAACAAGTTCTGCATGCACATATTTCCACCTTTAATCTTTAAAAGAACAGACTTAAAAAACAAGGAGTGCTTGAGCATAAAAATGTGACTTACTTGACAACTACTTGTTCATTTAGTTACTCCCAGAACAATTCTTCTCTTAGGAAACATGATTTGTTTGGTTGAAACAAGGTAAGGAGGGGAGTGAAGCAATACAGTTTTAAAGAATGGGGAGCTGATGATGGCAAGCGCTATATGGCTTGGAGACAGGAGATTAGGGAGGTAAAGTTATTAATAAAAATCTGTGGGCAGTAGAGTACAATGAAGTTCTTTAAATATAGAGGATGTTCTTGAAGGTTACAAAAGCTTAGTAATGATAGAAGTCCAATACTGGGCAAGGATGATAAATTTCTGCTGTGCAGAAAAAGGCATAAATATTCAATAAATATTTTGTTCTGTATTCAGAAAGAGACTGGATGATGCTTTTACATCTCACCACCTCCATCATTAGTGATGGGAAGAATGTATTATCACTGTACCAGCAACTATTAATGTTAAATGTTTTTAAATCTGCTGCACTGACACCTACAGATACTAAAAAAGAAAAAAAAGCTTAGAAGCTGTATGAATTATTCATTTTGAGTTTTAACAAATCCATGGAACAGTGGAGAAATTTTAGAAGGCTGGAGGTGAAGGGGAACTAATGTGCCCAAATTTAGAAAGTATAATAAGTGCACCTTGAAAAGGCCAATAGTGGTATGCTGTCAGTGAAGATTTAAAGGAGAAATGCATAATTAATGTTGACCAGAATGGGCAGGTCAGACCTTACTTTGTACTGCTGCATGGGGTTTCTCCTTTCTGTAAACTAAGATTAGGCTGAATGGCCTGTAGTTCCCCAGATCTTCCCTCTCCTCTTTCTTGAGGATGGCTGTGTGCCATTTCCAGTCTTTGAGAATCTCCCTTGATGCCATGACTTAAAAAATGATAGAGTGTCTCCTTGCAGTGACACTGATCAGCTCTCTCAGCACTACTGAATGCATCCTTCTGATCCTATGGGTTTGTACAACTGCATCTTCATCTACTGTTGGTAACGTTATATCAGTGCCCCAGCCTTTTCCATGGCCTCGTTCACCTTCTCTGCTAAGCATTAGGCCCACTTTTTCCTTAGCCTTTCTTTTGTGACTTTTGCCTTTCTTAACTCTCTATGTGAATGCTTGAGCAGTGTTTTAAATAATTAGAACTGCTGTAATCTACAGACACTGAACATGACTAGAAAAGTTTGGATTCAGACATAAAGTAGGAATTAGTGCTGCTGTTCAAAAAATGGATGTTCAGTTCTTTAATTGCCCTAAGTGAGCAGAACTTCAGTGTTAGAATTTGAAGGCTTGACATGATTCAAGCAGTGTAGGTGTCCCACAGCATGGCTTTTATGGTAAATTAATGAAGAGGTACAGTGTGTCAAACCAAAAAAACCTAGTTGCTTTAAAAGCTTGGTCATGCTTAATTGTTTTCCTCTTGAAGCACTAATTCAGTTTGTTCTTGCTTAGTTTGAGATTTAACTGAATGCATTTGGAATACAAATATCCGTAGGAACAGAAGACAAAACTGGAGGCCCATAGAGAAGGAAGAATGTTCCCAGGGTTAGCGTAGACTGTACACCACAGCTGGTTACTGGACAGCATCCAGGAATAATTTTGACATGTTTATTTCACATTTTTTCTCCGTGAACATGTTTTAAGGACAGTTCATTAAAAATGTCTGATAGGCTTTGAAGCTCTGTGCCTTTAACGTTTTTCAAACAACAAGCAGGGCGGTGGATACAAAAATGAAAATTATTTTGGCAAGGGCTATTTGCACAATGAGAACAACACAAGTTAAGTGAGTGAAGCTAGTAAAGTAGGACAGGTTAGATCTTGATTTATTTTTTTTGTATTTTTAACTGTGTGAAAGTTTTTTTAATAAGTATGATTCATCAGTAATATAGTGCTGATAGTAATAGACAGGAAAAAAGCATCATTTAAATAAATCATAGAATATGGATATACACTTTGTCTTGTAAATGCCGTCCTGTATGTTGTATAGGAATGGTGCACCAGTTTGAACAGCAGCTGATACTTTATGTGCTTCTTGATGCTAGTCAATAAAGCATGTAGATAAAGATAAGCCTGTAGAATATTTGTGTCTATTTAAATTTTACTATTTGTATTAAAAAAATGTGTTTATACCAGATTGACTAGAAAATACACTCTGTTATGTTCTTAAAATAAATGACACTTTAGTCACTTCAGCCCAGCAGTTGCTTTTTCAGTTGGGTCAGATCTCGGGAAGCTCCCAGCCAGGGAACTGGGGCATTCCGTGCAGGAGAATCCATCAAAGTGGTGACAGAAAATGAGAGGGATGTGACCGAGCAAAGAATGTGGGCGAACAGCTGAACTTCTCTGCTGGGGTCTGTGTGAATTAGTCTGGGCACAGCAGCAACAGGGAGGGCAGATGCTGCCTCTGGTGCCTGTGCTCAGTGCTCAGCTGGGCTCTCACTTCCCTCGCTGCAGCTCTCGTGGGGTTCCAGAGCTGTAGTTCACGTCTTCAGCTGTGGATGTTGAACTGCCCTCAATTATGCAAGATAATTTTGAGTGCATCGGTTGCGTGTTGGGAATTCTTTTTATCTACAAGTATTAAATTTACACAATATTCTTTAACACTTAAGATACCTACCTACTGTGAGAGAACTTACATAAAATGTGACCTTTTAATTTTTGCACTAAATTCAGAGCTCTGGGTTTTACGAGGGTGCTTCAGTGAGATTATTTTCTAATTTGTAAACTTACTGTTTGATGATTCTTGCAATGGAGAATAGTTTATTAAATGCTTGGGAGGCAGTAAAGGTGGAAGTCATAGAAGATTGAAGTTGCTTATGCTAGTCTTTAGATTTTTATAGGCTTCTTAGGTGTGACCTGTTAAACACATGTTCCTTTCTGGTGAGTAGGATCACGTTTGGGAAACATAAGATACAACACATAGTTGGGCAATGTTTTTAATGTTGAGTATTGTTAAAAAAAATCCAGCTATAGTATTTACATCGCTGGTTTTAAAAGTGTTATGTGTGCTTGAAGTGTACTGGACACTCAACTATCCTGAAAAAGCCACATCCTTAGCCCTGAAACAGTCTGGGCTGGCAGTGTTAGAGGCAGAGTTTGGGGCAGAATCAGTGTGGCACCAAAGAGTGGAAGCAATTCTTAGTGCAACGTCTGATTCGTTACCTGGAATATTTTTTACTACAGGGCTCTCTGCAAGGACCAGCTGTGCCTCACAGAGGTTACACATGCTTAAATTAATTCTACTTCTTTGGTAGAACTTAGAGGTTATTTCTGAGTTCAGCTGAAGGAAACAGGCTTTTTTCTTCAACATAAGTAACTAAATATTTCAGTGTATAATTCAAATGAAGAGCTTTTTTCATTTAAGAGGAATTAGGCCTTAGAATTTAGTTTGCTTAAATGGTCTTAGGCAGGTATCAGTGTTAGTTTTTTTGGTGCTAGTACCATTTTTCTGTTCTTTGTTTCTTTAACTTCTGTCTTAGAAGTTTGTGTGTGTGTTATACAGGTGAGCCCTTTTGAGGGGGACTTTTAATGTAAAGTCGTTAGTTAGTAGGCAGTTTGAATTTTAACATCTTGGAAAGATATGCCATCTTGGCCTAGGTCATTTATTGCTTGTTTGGGCACAGTCATTGTGATAGTAAACTGCTTTTGTTTTTAATTTTAAATTTAATTTTAATTTTAATTTTCATTTTAAATTTTTATTTTTTAGTTCTTGAATGCTTGTTTTGCTTGGTTCTGTGAATATGATACGTTGAAGTTACAAAATATACACTGCATTTTATAAAGTATAGAGATATTGCTGCACAAACGTTACAAACAGCACAATGAAGCTTTCTTGACCTTTTAAGAAACTTGTAATGGAAATTCTTACAGAAACAGCTGTAGATGATGCTCTTATTTGATACCATGGCAAAATTGAGTATTGTGCTCAAGTTGCAGCTGTAAAATCAGAAATAATTCCATTATTTTAGTCAGAATTGCAAAAGCAATTCACCTTGCAAAGCTTGGAGTGTTTCTTTGGATTTTTTTGTCAGCTGTTGGTTTTTCTTCTAAGTAGAACATTAACAACATACCCAGACTATATGAAAATAATGAAACTGTACAAAACCCTTCCTGAATGACAGAGGAAGTTTTATCAGAGAGATTCAGATTAGTGTCGAAATAACCCAAAATACTTCAGTCAAAATAGAAGAAGTGATTGATTATTTCTTGTTTAGTCTCTTCAAAATTTAAGGGCCATCTGTGATTCTGTGAAGAATTCAGCATCACATTTCAAACTTAAATCAGTCAAATTGTGTGGGTGAATGTAGCTCTTAATCCTTTAATTATTAATGGAATTTTTAGGTCTGTGTTATCTGACACATTCAGATAAATTTTTTGTATGTGTGATTATGTTTTGAGGTATCAAGTATCTCCAAAATATGTTAGGACTACCAAATTAAACAGAACATGCTCTTCTTTCAGCATTGCAGACCTGGCTGGTTCTTTCTGTAGTCTAAAATTGATAATTAACAGAATCCTAAAGCTTTCAGTGGAAGTTGTAGCACTACTAGTAATTGCTCATTCTTCAAATGTTATAGTTGAGGAAGATAAAAAAACCCAAGTAAAATACAACTAATGGGTTATTTTGGTCTTTCCTTTAGTCCTCTTTAATTATTTTGTTTGGTACCTTTGTGTGTTAACCTCATTCTGCTCTTTGAAATAACCTGGTCTTCTGTGGTATAAAACCAGGTTATTTATGACGTAAATAAAAAGTATATATGGCAATTTATTATGAAATATCTTTATTCTTTGCCAATCACTTAAGTTCTCTTTAATCCACCAGCATAATTGATGGATTAAATATGAAATATGGGAGGCTTAGCTAATTCTGAAGTATGGTAAGAGCACTGCAACAGGAATTGATGGAACAATCTGTCCTATGTATGTAGACCCAGTTTTTCTGTCATTTTCAGGCTGCCTTTGCTGTCAGTTAGTAAATACAATTTGAGTTCTGAAAGGCAGTTGTTGAGGTTTTCAAGATCCATCTGGACAAAGCTGTAAGGCCAGTGTTGACCCTGTTTTAAGCAGGGAAGCTGAAGGGACTGACCTTGCACAGCCCCTGCCAACCTGAATGATTTTATGAGTAGCTGTGTACACAATCAGAGATGTTTGTCTCGTTCTGTGAAGTTTTAGTGTAACTCCACCGAAATTGCTGTTCAGTGTTTGTGATGTTGTTTATCTGAAAAGAAAGCTAGTGCACAGCAGAAGGTACCCAGTGAGAGAAAAAATACATAGTCTGCTCTTATTAGATCAAACCAGTAATTAATTATGAACAAAAGTCAAAAAGTCTCACAATTTAATCCGGTATTGCAGACTGAAAACCATGATGGTGTGCTGCAATTCCACTATGAACAACATAACATATTGCTAACAGAAATGTAAGATTGTGTCTTAAGAAACTGCATTGTTGAGAATCCCAGCAAAGCTTCTAAGCAGTTTGGACCCAAGCAATAAATTAATTCTTAATTAAGAACCAGGATGACATGGTGGTGGGGAGGAACAGGAGCAGAAGGAACTGTGCAGTTTGAATTTTAAAGTGAATTCTTGATCAGTCATTACCCACTAAGAATGGTACATGTTTCTGTTTCTTGTTTTAAATACTAAGCGAAGTTGATTTTAAATTGTAAGAACTATGGACAGCTTAGATTTCATGTAGTATGTTATAAAAATGAAATTTGTATTTTCCCAAACTATTTTTTCTAGCTGTCCTCAGAATCAAGAATAAATTGTATCAATTTGTATTGATTGATCATTTCACAGTTACTTTCACACTAGTAATAACCAAGACTGTATTTTAAATCAGAAGCTTTGATCTTGTAATACAGAGTAATGGCAAAGATGTCTAATTCAGACATGGAACTTACATGGGTCTCTCTTTGTGGCATTCAGATCACTCCTACAGAGAAGGGATTTACTAAGGAAAACGTAATATGACAATCTGTCTTCTTAATTGGAAATTTGGAAAAAAAATGTTATTTTTTGGTACCTTTTGTTTTGAACTGTTACGAATTGTCTAATATTAGGCATAATAATGACCATGCTCTTTTATATTTTTTTTCAGAATGGAGTTGTTTTCTTAAATGGAAAATAGTTGTGGTTATTTATAGTCAGAAAAACTGTTCAAGTCAAATTTATTTAATACAGATGCATTTCATAAAATGAAGACTCAATATTGCATCTTCTTCAGCTTTCTCTTCTCCTGGTGTCTTTTTGAGAAATTTCACTTTTATACATTTTTTTCACAGGTGCTTGAATTTGCTTTTTTGGAGATAGTTATAGTTGTAAAATAATAATTAGTGAGACTGTATACTAGTTTGTCTACAATAGTAGAAAACGTGTGGAACAGCCCAATTTCTTGCAGTGTATGTGATAGTCTTTATTCATACAACTGAAAAACCTTCAAGCTGATTTCAAAAGACTTATCTCCTCGAGAAAAGCAATCATTTTTCGTTTGCTTGCTATTTTAAGCCCAACGTTGATGTTGCCCTATGTTGTTTCATAAATAAGCTTTTATTCTCAGCAACATGTTACTGAAAGTGGCATAGAACCTGTCGTGTAGGCACAGTTCCACTCTGACAGATGGGCAGAGTGTGGGCTTGCCAGCCAACCATTCCCCACATCACCCAGCAAAGTACAAGGGAAGCGTTTTTGTCCAGGATTGCCACTGTGGCATTCAGTGCATGCAAGGATTGAAGTTCAGGAAATGCGCTCGGGCTGGTCCCTCTCGCAGGATGACCAAAAGTTTAAAAATAGCCTGGGTTTTAGGTTCTGCTGGGTTTGTACCGTTCTGTTTCTTTTTGTGGTTCTGCTGAAGTCATCTAATGGGCTCAGCCGAAAGAATTCTGCCATGGACACACATTTCTCTGTGATGAATTATCTAAGTATGGAAACATAAGCAGTGAGCAATTTCACACACTGTTGTTTGTGACTACATGCATATCTCTTTGGATATAGAATAGGAACACAAGGATTTACTGATACAGGATGAAATCCTGGTGCAAAAATATGATGTAAAATAGAAAACATTGAATAAATCAGACATTTGAGACTGAAGATGCGAATAGTGACATGCAGAATATTTTTGCAGGTTTTCGGAAATGCAAATCAACTCTTGCTTGGTTATTGGAGTTTAGGATTTTGACAGGGTTTTTATTTTTTAAACGAATTGGATTAATGCCTTGTGCTTGATTTTATAAAGTAGCCAAGCACTGCAGGCTTTTGGCAAATATACTTGCTTAAACAAATGCTTTTGTGCGTTACACTAGTCAGTCATTGTGTCTGTCATTTTTATCTTCCTCTCTATTTTTGTATAGCTTCAATGTTTTAATCTTTTATTTCAAGTCTAACTTGGCCTTTATATAACAATGGATTTTGCCAACTTTCCTGGAAGCTATGCTGATTCAATACATTTAGGCTTCTTGGGGAACTTGGTTTCAGTTGAAAAGTTTCTAAATTATGGGAAATAATGTTTGCATGGCACTCATTTACAAGATGGCACAGTATGTGAGAGAACAGGTGTGAAAAATGAAGTGAATAAAATTGCTTTTGAAATACAAATGGGCATGTCATGGGCTTCTGTCAGGAGAGCGTCTTTTCTAAACTGTACTAAGTATTTAATTTTTCTTTTTAGCTAGATGTTTTCCTTCTGAAATTAAATTACATAATATTTGACTAACGCTTCTTTACATGCTTAGTTTTAAATTAAAATTCATAATTAAGCTTAATATGAAATTACAAGATTTGATTTAATGCTTTCTTCCGGTACCTGAACTAATGTTCTTTGCATTAGAAAGTGCAGTCGTCATTGAGAAGCTTTGTTCTTTTAACAAAAGGTACCAAAAATAAATTTAGTTAGGGTCATAGTGGTCTAGTTTAATACTGTTATGATAATAAGTCCTATAATTACTTTCAGATAGTTCTTCCTTCCCACAGGACAAGGTTTTTAGTTTTGATGTCTGTTTAAAGCAGAAGGATGACAGTAAAATTAATGTCATAACCTTTACAGCCTATTTATCGCTTTCTCTGTAATATCCTAAAGGATTTTGTGTAACATCTAAGATAAATGTCTTAGTATGGACAAGCATCAAATTAGGTTAATTGGGTTCAACTGATATTCATATACAGTGTGTCTATCAGGACACCTGTTCCATATAAAAGACCTGTGGGTATCTTTCTGTGAAAATTGCTTTTAAATTATTGCGTGTATATGCTCTGCTTCCTTGATTGTTAAAGACTAAGATACAATATAGGATTTTTTTCCAGTTTGCTTGCTATTTTTGCCTCTTAGGGATAATGAAATGTATCCTTTCATTCTCTGGTAACATAAGGAATAGTACAGGAATGATAGAGCTTAATTTATGGCATTAAGAGAGATTTCACTTTCTAATTCTGTCCAACTTCACTTCACTCGAAATTCTTGTAATAGATTTCATTTCTGAGTAGTCAGCAGTAGATTTCTAGAGAACTAATTTGAGTTCTGGAGTATTGTGACTTGAATGATTTTATTTAGTGTCTTATGGTAGAGTTATAAACTGAGCAAAACAAATTTCAAGATTATATAGAATTTAAAAATATTTGTCATTGTGATAGGCTCTCAGGTGGAGAAGAATTTATGATATTGCCAGATAGAAATAATCAGTATGATGTCCTGTATTTGGAAAGAGCCAGTATTGGACTCCAGTATAACCAGGGAAGAGGCAGAGCACATTTGCCTCTTCAGTATTCAATAAAAACATCAGGACATACTGAATTATTGGTTGGTGACCAGCCTAAAATTTTTTCTGGATGTAAGATTGTAAAAGAGGTACAAAATTTAATTAGTAATTTTAGTTCTAAGCTTAGGGGTTTTTTGAACATCAGCATGTTTTTTTATGGGAAGTAGTCATACCAAGCCCGATATATAGTGAAGTGGAAAAAACAAAAACCAAAAAAACCTGCTCAGAGCAGGCATAAGTAGTTTTATGGATGTTACACCCTTCAAATTCTAAAAGTTTGAATCAATGCACCGTACAGAACGTATAAGACTGTATTTTATGTTTAAGACATGCATAAAATGTGTGTAGATAACAAATATCTGTTAAACATGTTACAGCCTAGCAGAAAAGTGTCAGAAACTGTCAGAGAAAGGATCAAAAAGACAGTTATCACAGTTGATGTATTTGAAAACAGTGTAAAACACAGACAGGACAAGTGCACAATGTTTATGGTTTGCTTTGTAAACTGTGTATGTAGTCAAAGAAAACATGCTTTAGCACAGCCATACATATAAGGATGGATAGAAAAATTTGAAGGGACGATAAGAATTTGTCCTGATTTCAGAATCTTGAACTAATTGGTTTTTTTTAGAAAGGGAGGTTACTTGATTAAATATCTCCAGATATAAAGTGTGGTGAAAGATTCTTTCGTATAAGAGCAATAAAAACACTATTCATGAATAGATAAAAGAAATCAATGTTAATTGGAGAAATTATACTCTTTTAAAATTATTATGGTTGTTATTAAGAGCAGGTGATCAATGTACTTGTCTGTCAAATAAGCACTGGATTTTCTCGGTTAATACTATTACCTTACTGCAGTTGGGGTTGAATTCAAATCAGAGGTGCCTCTGCAAAATGTTTGGATTTATATGATCCAATTTTGTCTTGTAGTGTTCAGGTTTGTGAGTATGTCTGGGAAGAACACTGGAAGAATGTCTGGAGCTTCTATTTCCGCATGGTATTCTAAGAATTGTTGATCAGTATCTAGAAGTCTGGTTTGTTATAATTCTAAAAGTAGTTAGTAACTATAGATGGGGCACTCTCTTAACATGATTTAATGTTCCCATACACAGGGAAAGACCATGCAAACCTAAAACAATGTGGCTTTGAAATAATTTTGAGAATCTTTATTTGAACATCTTTTCTCAAATTGTTTTTACAAGAAGATGTGTTGCTTTAAATGCTTCAGTATGTTTTGAAGTGTTGTACATATTAAGGGGGAAGAAAAGCTTCTGACTTTGATTCTCTGAAAAGCTGTTATTGATCAGTATGGCCTTAAAGAAGGATGTCTTACAATGTGGGTGACAGAGAAGTTGGAAACCCACACTGGTTTCCAGAAGTGTCTCGCCATTCCGAAATTCTATCAATGTGGCCTGTTCCCTTCTTGGATGTGCGGAGGGAGTTGTCTGTATGTTCTCACGACATCAGACTGCATTTAGATGAACCAATGTGTGTTTGTGTGCTGGATCTGACAGCTCTGGGGTTGGCTGCTTAAGTACCACGGACAGAGGCTGTTTGATAGAGGCAGGGGATCTGCTGATAGGCATCAGCAAACGGCTGCCAGGAGGTGCTGGGTGATCTACCTGAGCTGCTTGTTACGGATGGCTCAGTGCAGAAGATGCAGGTACCAGAGAGCTTCATCTGCTCGCTGTGAGAGGTCTTCTTGCAGCAGTCACACTCAATGTTATGCTTTGATGTTGAACTTCCTGAAAATGGAATTGGTTTTGCCTCTTTTTTACTTTACTGGTACCTACAGAACCATCTTCTCCCCAGAACCTCACCATTGCTTTTTGAGAGTCAATTGCATGATAGTAAAGAAATATATTCAAGGCTTATTTTGTTTGGTAATTGCATCAGTATTTATCCTGGGTATTTCTGTATTTAACCAAAACTGATCTGTGGTACTTCATGTGCTCAGGAGATGGGTCTTGAGTGCATGTCTGGCATGTTCTTTGTGTAAGATTCTCCTGGCTTTAAATTGGTCAGGAAAGTAAGCAATCTCCGCGTCTGTGCAGCTGGCTTTGTTCGTGGGAATGTTGTAGATGTGCACTGGTATGAAAACCTAGATATGAATAACTCCCAAGAAGTTGTAGTTCCATCTGTGTCAGTCAGTGGACATACTCTCTTACGTGACTGTTGAATCCCACTTCACCAGAGCTTGAACAGCACACTCAGCTGCACTGGAAAGAAGCAGCCAACTCTTGAGTTACTGGGTGGCCATTTGATGTAAAGCAGTCTTGTCAAATGTAGTGCATCACATCTTGTAGTAAATACCAACACCACATTCAGGAGAGATGGCAGTGTAATGTTTGCTTCACGAGAGCAAGCTAATGTCTTTATTGTAGCATCCATGGAAGATTCTGCTGGTCAGGCAGTTATGTCGGATCCATGCAGCCACATAGAATCACAGAATGGTTTGGGTTGGAATGGACCTTAAAGGCCGCCTGGTTCCAACAGCCCTGCCATGGGCAGGAAAGCTTCCACTAGACCAGGTTGCTCAAAGCTGCATCCAACCTGGCCTTGAATGCTTCTATGGATAGGGTACTCACATCTTCTCTGGGAAAACTGTTGCAGTGCCTCACCACCCTCACAGTAAAGAATTTCTTCCTAGTAGCTAATCTAAACCTACTCCCTTTCAGTTCTAATGCCGCTACCCCTTGTCCTATCTGTACATGCCCTTGTAAGAAGTCTACTCCAGCTTTCCTGCAGGCTGCCTTTATGTACTGGAGGGTGCTATAAGGTCTCCCTGGAGCCTTCTGTTCTTCAGGCTGATCAGCCCCAGCTCTCTTGGCCTGTCTTCATAAAGAGGTGCTTCAGCTCTGTGATCAGCGTCGGGACTCTCCTCTGGATCCTCCCCAACAGGTTCACATGTTTGAAGAGAAATGACTGCGTAACCCTATTGTCTGTGATTCTTCGGAATGCATTGTTATGTTGGGATTCACGACTGTCCTCTTCCTGGCTTTAAGAGGGGTGTTTAATTACAAGAAGTCTAAATTAGCAGTATACAGTGTTGAAATATGGGGAGCACATATAGGGGTCCAAAGAAATGTTTGGTTTAACACTCTGGTGGTGTTTTCATGAGAGCTATGGACATATTGGAATCCATTCTGAAATACAAGTCTGGAAAATATTGCCATTGTCCTGTTCATTTTTTGTTAGTTTCTAAAAAATTATCAGAGCTTCTAAGTATCTGTATTTCTTTCTAGGAACATTGTCGTAACTGTTAAAGGGCATAATGCAGAATCCGTTAACAGTTTCTGCAGGTATAGTATGCTTTCTATACTTCTTTTAGAAATTAGATGCTTGTGATTAAAAATGTGGAAGAAATCTAATCATTAGTAATCATTATAATACTTGTGTCTAGTACTCTGCCGTGGTATGATTTGGAAAAAAAAAAAGCTATTACTGCAGCATTTATCACTTTAAACAATTACAATAGCTAAAATAGTTTTCTTCTTTAGGGCATTGCAAATTACTGTTAACACTTGTAGTTGAAACTTGAAGTGCATAAATCTGCTTCTTGTTTGATTCAGCAGAATTACATATTCAGGTTTTATTAAATTTTTTTAAAATCCTCATATATATGAAAATCCCTGCTATATTTGACCCCCATATTAAATGGAGTCAAATCTATCTGCAAATTATGCTACACAATTAGCAGAAACAGGAAAATAAACATTAACTTAGATTTTTTAAATGCCTTTTCTCCAGTATTCCCATCCTTACTAATATTTTTTGTGTTTTAATTCTCCCTTCTATGTAGTCTCTTCAAAAGTTTTCTTTAATTTGATTTAGTTTTCAGTAGGGTTAATGTCTTGATTTTTCCCCTTCATTATTAGTAAGGGTATTTGTGTATTCCCGAGCTTCTAAAAGTGTAGCTATAATTTCAATTTCCTTTCCCTTTTGATCTATGTCACAGTGCTAATGTTTAAATATGATTCTTAACATGAGTGTCATTTTTAATGATACTTAAATATGAGTGAACATTTGATAGATATGACATCTGCTCTAATGGACCTTTCAGAACCATTGCTGGTTGTCAGTTAAGTTTCCATTGTTAGTAGTTATGTTAATTAAGAAGAGTACTATGTATTACTTAATTTGAAGGCTTCAGCTTTTACTGTCATGTAAGTTTATACTTCAGCTGTTTTGTGAAGACTGAGTATTTTTATGATGCTGTAGTAATTCTGAGGAAGCTGTTCCAGAAGCATGTCATTCTAATTCCTCTTAGTTGATGAGTTCTGTGTCTTCTGGGACGATTCTTTCAAGGAAGACAGTACTTACTGTTGGGGAAAGCCATCCACCCCAGAGTGTGTTCTACATTCTCATGTTTATGACTGAAGTACTCAATTCTCATACTTAAAAACATTAATTTAATTTTTCCTTTAAGTAACAGGAATTTGTCCCTGTTTATAGGCTTACGTCAAAGCCATTTCTGAATAGTAGTAGTAGAATATAGACTGTGAAGCTGTTTGCAAACTTCAAATTGATTAATCATTTGCTTTGAGATTTTTTTGAAGGCTTTTTGATATTTCCCCTAATGCAAAATCCATTCCAGTCAGTATCCTGTTACTAACTTATACCCAGAGGGAATGATAAACTTAGAAGTGAGCTTCTATGTTAGAAGTCACAGAATCACAGAATAAGCTGAGTTGAAAGGGACCTACACGGATCAGAGTCTTAACTCCTGGCCCTGCACAGCACCATGCTGAAGAGTCACACCATGTTCCTGAGAGCATTGACCACACACTTCTTGAATTCTATCAGGCTTGGTGCTGTGACCACTTCCCTGGGGAGCCTGTTCCAGTGCCCAACCACCCTCTGGGTGAAGAACCTTTTCCAGATATCCAACCTAAACCTGCCTAAACCTGGCACAACTTCAGGCCGTTCCCCAAGGTCCTGTCACTGGGCACGACAGAGAACAGATCAGAGCCTGCCCCGCCTCTTCCCTTTGCAAGACTGCAATGAGGTTTCCCCTCAGTCTCCTCTTCCTTAGGCTGAACAGACCAAGTGACCTCAGTTGCTCCTCACACGGCTTCCCCTCAAGGCCCTTCACCATCTTTGTGGCTCTCCTTTTTTACGCTTTCTAACAGCTTTACATCTTTCTTACATTGTGGCACCCAGAACTGCCCACAGCACTCGAGGTGAGGCCGCCCCAGTGCAGAGCAGAGCAGGACAATCCCTCCCTTGCCTGGCTGGTGATGCTGGACCTGATGCCCCCCAGGACACGCTTGGCCCTCCTGGCTGCCAGGGCACTGCTGGCTCATGTTCAACCTGCCATGGACCAGGATCCCCAGGGCCCTTTCCATGGCACTGCTCTCCAACCGCTCATTCCCCAGTCTGTCCATACATCCAGGGTTGCCCCATCCCAGGGGCAGAATCCAGCACTTTGTCTTGTTGAACTTCATGTGGTTGCAGATTGCCCAGACCTCTAATTTGTCAAGATCCTTCTGCAGGACCTCCCTAGGTCATGACCAGGAGCTATACCAGTGTGAATACCAGTAGGATATTCTACAAATACACTAGTCTCAGTGTATTTTTTTCTATGACACTTTTTTGTCTTTATATCAAGGACCACTTGTTTCTTAAATGTAGAACTTTGAAAATATGGAGGGTATTAGTAATCTGTGATGATTTATATACAACTCTAATGTTGTACATTTTTTACAAATAAAACTTTTGAAAATAGATTATATTGGAAATGGAACCTATCCATCAGTTACATTCAGTGTGGCATATTTGTCAGTGTTTCTGTACTTTGAGCGTGCTTGTTATTTTGCAGTTAAGTATGGAAGTAACGATTAGTGCAAGTTCTTTGAGTGACAGCTAAACCCTTCACTGCTGCCATTTGTCATGTAATAGCAGGTGTTCTGTAATTTGATCCATGTTCCTTCAAGACATCTGTATTTTTCTCAGTTTAAAATATTTTAGAAGAAGGGTGACTATCTTTTATGTAGCAAGCAGTTGTAACACCATGTTCAACTAGACTGACTTTTCTGAATAATGATAAGCATCTCACTTGTCAAATTTTATTTTTTTCTTGGAATTATGAAATTATAATTTCATTCATATGACAACATACGAAATGACAACAATCATTGAAGCATTATATTCAACTATTCACAATCATGTTAAATATTTACCATTGAGCAAGTGTTGGTATTTTTTATAATGCTCCACAATGACATAGAATACCACTGTGCCTTAGTGAACTGAAATACTGTTGGCATTATCAGATTTATAAAATGTTTTTGTTAAATGACTCTAACATGAAAAAATTGTGTATCTTACACAAATATTTTGCAAAATATAAGCCTGTCCTGGTTTACTTATCTAATAGGTTATGTCTTTTCTAAAGATACACTGGAAAAGGTATCACACATAAAAGTGGTAGTTTTGGTCTTTGAGTATGTTTATTTAAATTTTTTAGAATCATAGGTCAAGTGTGGTTCTGCACATTTTGTATCCATGCTAGTATGGTTATTTGGTGCTGTGAGATCTCAAACTTCCATTAGCCTTGTAAATCTGTTCCTTAGCATCAGCTCTCACTTTGCTGGAACCCCTGCTGCCTTTATATCATTAACATAAATGCAGGTGCAAATAGCATTTATGTACTTGATAGAAAGCAGTTGGAGACGTTTCACTGTGGGACACGACACTTTCAGATTGTGTACATCTGTTCAAATAATGTATCCAAGCCAGTGACATGAATTCAAGGATAAAAACATCTGCCCCTGAGACCATTTGCCATACAGCAGATGCTTACATCTTTATTTATGCAGATGGTTTGTGTGATGAGCTGAGCGATGATGAAAGTGAGAAAGTTTGACAGAGATTTCAGGGTATTTCTTGGGATGGGAAAATATGTTGGTAACTGCTTTGTTTTCATATGTCTGTTGAAAGAAGAACATCTAGTGTAAATACTGGTGCTTCTAGTAACATGGACATGCCATTTCGGGCACTGACTGGATTAACGCAAGATCAGTAAAGGATTTTTTTTTTTAATCTCAGGCACAATAGTCATACTTCAGTTATAGAAGATGCCAAATAGTTTAATAGAGGTAATTACTTTTAAACGGGAAGGCTCAACTGCTTTGCTTTAATATGTTCTTGAGCTACCCAAAACATGGAATTCACTGAAAAGTTTGCAGAGGTGGAATGTTTTGAAATACTAAGGTAACTCGTCAGGGAGTTGTTCGGAGTTTGGGTGCGGTGCTGTACTTGATTCCGCTACTTAGGGGATTTTTCAGGCCAAGCCATATTTAGCATTACAAAATTATCAGGCAAATAGGATCGCCTGTGTGTTGTTTGAAGCTTACAGCGGGGCCGCGGGCCGGGCACCGACTCCCTCTGCTGGGCTGCGCTCCCGGGGCTCCTTTGTCTGCAGCTCGGGCAGCTCGGGCTCGAGAGCTGCGTTAGCGCCGCGCCGGGCTAAGGGTGGCATCCCTGCCCTGCGTTCCTGGCGCTGCCTTCCTGTTCCCATCCCCTCGTTTGCTGGCACCGCTGCCGGGCTTTGCCGGTCCGTTATCACCTCCCAGCAGGGTATTCCATAGTCCTTTACAGCACATCCAGCGCCTTCTCTTGGGAACCAGTGCTGCCTTTAAACAGCGCGGTGACTAGCATGGCAAGCTAGCAATGCCAATAAGCACTGCAAATGGTTGTAATTATGCACTGGGGGAGGAAAAACAGTCAGATACTGTAATTTAGATTGTTTTCTATTGCATCCTACTGCCCGTAAGGCCTAGCTGTGTTAAAGTTCAGCAACAAGCAATAATTTTATATGTTCTGAAAACTAATGTTTGCCTAGCCAGGACCATAGCATTTCAGAAGATGATTTAGTTTTCCTATGCTATACAGATCCATGTCTGTCTTTGAAAAAATATACATACCTATTTGAAGCACTGTGGAGATCGTTTAATCTTTAGTTTTGCTTTAATCTTCAGTGGAATTAACAACAGGTAGCAATGTTTTGCATATCTCAGCCAGAGCTGGAGAGTTTTTATGAAGAAATCTGGCTCATGAAGAAAGAAAAGGGGGCACAATTAGAGCAAACAAAAACCTTAGGTAGGGGTTCCCCATTCAAAACTTAGACCACTTATATAATTTTCAGTGAAATTACCTATTAACAAAATCCTCCAGAAGTTACACTCCAGCTATCCTCGAAGTTTAACAATTGTTCTGGCCCTCTCCTTGGGGAGTGATAAACTTTGTGTGTGGTTTATAAAAGAAGATTCAAAATAGGCCAAACCAAGACTGACAGTCTTCTGATCCTCTGTTCATGAGGGAACATTTTTGAGGTTTGTACTAGAGAAGTCACCATGCAGATGTTTTTAATGCCTCAAGTAAAATATAGTTGCTGAATTGAGCCAAAGTGGCAAATTAATTGTTTTCTCTTGCATAAGTGCACTGAGCCTCACAAAAAAAAAAAAAAAAAAAAAAAGAGGTACTTTTCTTGCTTTTTTGTTCTGTTCTCTACTTGCACATAAGTATTTGCAAAAAAATTAAATTTGGGGAGTAAGAGGCCTAATTCCCTTACTGAAGTGAGACATACTTGTTTTCTGTCCCAGACAGGGTTGAACTCTCAGTAAGATGTAGATATGTTCCCTTGTTTGAAAGGAAAGCAAAAATGTAATCAGAAACTATTTTATGATTTATTAATAAAATGGTTCTACTTGACCTTTTTGTGCTGCATAGTTTTTGAAGAATTCTGCCTTCATTTTTTAGCAGACTTGGTCATTATTGTTTCCTGTACTTAAGAAAAAATAAGTCCATTAATTACTGCTTACATTAGGTGTATTGAAATTTTGTCCGTGTTGATTTAATCTTGATAGACCCTTTAAAAATGACTTTACATTGACTTTACAGTGCATGAATTACTGTTCACGTTCATATCTTTCCTGAAGCTTGCTAAAAGAAATTTCTACTGGCAATTCTCCCAGGAATTTTTAAAAATCCAATTACAGGTGTTTATCCCCACTTTCTAAAGTACCTAATTTATATTTGCAATGCTGTTGGGAGGTTATGAATTACTAGTTTATGACCAGTGCTTCCATCACCTCCCTTCCAGTATTTTCTGAACAATTAGTTCCCCCAAGTGGCTGCATCACTGCAGCCTTGCTTTGCAAATCTTCAGGGATGGTGTCCTCTATGGAACAGGATGACTGGGCAAAACCAACAAAGATAACCGCTGGATTTTCAGTGATACCAAAATAATTTTCATTCTACTCAGTTGCATCCTGTCAGAGCACCAAGGTTCCTAGATAATACCCACTTGCAGGCTGACATGGTTGGTTGCTGAAAGTAGCAGAAGCATAAAGAAGCTGAAATACAGTCTTTGATGATATATCTAACAACATCTCTCAAACAGAAGTTCCATGCTTAAATAGAAATTAAATTCAATCACTATTTGTGTGGTTGCAGAGGCCAGGCACCATTTTGAGCCCTTAGTTCTCATATTGCCATAGTGAGAAAAGTCTGTGTGTAATTTCTTCAGCTGTAGACATGGAAAAAGTTATTAGTAATTACAGAAGCTTTATGTCTAGCTTTCTTTTTGCCAGTTTTCATTTCTTTATATGAAAATATTTTGATCTGCTTAAGACCTATTAATTTTATTGACCTTAATATGAAATGAGTAGCTTATAACTTGAAAGACTGCCTTCAAAAAAATGGAAAGCTTTTAAAGTTCACAAACACTGCATGAGAGGTGCTAAAAAAGCATGTAGATCTGCTAATAAATGTATTTTAAATTCACTGCAAGAGTGTCTAAAAATCTCTTATGTATATGTATTCTGACTCTTGGGAAGGACTTTGAAGACTTTCTTCCTTTATAAAGTAGCACAAAAAAGGATTTTTTAATAAGAGGTTGTGTTAAGCCATGCATTGCCCACATTTTATATAGGAAGTTGCTTTTGAATAGTGATTTACTTGTGTGTGGCTAATAAATTTCAGGTCACAACTCAAAAACGTTACCTCAAAGCTGTTGGCCACTTGTTATTCCCTTTAGAAATAGTATTTTGTATATGTTTTAAAAATTATTTGTGTTAGGACAGTACAGAAATCTATGAAATCGAAATCTATGAGAAATCAAAAATTATGTCTTAAGTATTGTTGCTAATGCTGCTAATATAGTGACTAAATTTCTCAATGTGTTAACTTTCATTCAATATCTGCTTTTGTATGGGTATTTTTTTATGTTATACTTTTCTTTGGGAATAGAAATACTGAAGCCAAGATGCTGGTGAGATTGATGGGCAGATAAAAAATTTCTTCCTTGTATATAATCTGAATCTGCTTTCTTTTAGTTTAAAACCATCATGCTTTGTCCTGTTTCTGCAAGCACTGTAGAAGTGTCACAATCTTCCTTTTCCACCCCCTTCAGGTATTGAAAGGCTCCAATTAGGTCTTCTTGGAGCCTCCCCCAGACTAAACAACCCCGTCTCTCTCTCAGCCTTTCCTCATACAAAAGGTGTTCCATCCTTCTCATCATTTTTGTGGCCCTACTCTGGACTTGCTCCAACAGGTCCATGGCTTTCTTTTGCCGAGGGTCCCAGAGCTGATGCAGCACTGCAGGTGGGTCTCACCAGAGCAGAGGAGAGGGGCAGAATTCCTTCCCTCACCCTGCTGCCCACGGTGCTCTGGATGAAGCCCAGGACACTGTCGGCTTTCTGGGCTGTGATGAGTGCACGTTTCCAGCTCTCACTCAGTTTTTCATCCACCAATACCCCCAGGTTCTTCTTGGCAGAGCTGCTCTGAACCACTTTAGCCCCAGCCTGTATTGATACTGGGGACTGTCCTGACCCATGTGCAGGAACTCATGAGGTTCCCACAGGGCCACTTCTTGATCTTGTCCTGGTCCCTCAGACATCCCATGCTTCAGCTGTGTCAGCTGCACCTCTTAACTCAGTTTTGCCTGCAGGCTTGCTGAGGGTGCACTCAATCCCACTGTCTGTGTCACTGATGGAGATCTGAAACTGCACTGGTCCCAGTACAGACCCAAGGGACACCATTTGTCACCCCTCTCCATACGGACACTGAGCTCTTCCCATTACCTTCCAGCCAATTCCTTATCCACCCAATAGTCCATCTATCAACAGAGTGTGTACCTCTCCAATTCAGAGAAAAGGGTGCTGAGGAGGATTTCGTGCAAGGCTTCTCCTATGTGTGCTTTCAAACAACAGAGGAAAGCGATTCTGGAAGTTGAGAAAGTGGCATAATCTAATTTTTATTTCCATTAAATTATGTTAGATCTGTATAAACTTTGGCATATATCAATATATGGTTGATAGTGCAGAAAGGACGTTTCGGGCAAAAACAAAAGACTGAGTTAGAGAGGAAACTGAAGAACTTCTCTAAATACAAACTACGTACCTATGATCTTGGATTACTGTATGATTTACCTCTGCAAGGTGACAGTTTATGCTAAAAATAGTTATAGCTTATTCCCACACTGAAAAATGCCACTAGAAATTTTAATTTTGAACATCCTCTTTAATGGAGTCCAATTAATGTAAAAAAAATGTGTTCCTTTGTTATTGCAATGTGCTCTTCTGCTAAGAGTCTTTTTGAGACCATTTAAGGAATCCAGGATGCATCCCACTGTTCACAGAATTTCTTGAAATGCACTATAATCTAATCCCTTAAAATAGTAGACTGGCCCAGACTATAAAGAAGACCTTTCTAAATTATAAAATACTTATTGCACAACTAGCAAATCACACTTATGCTCAAATCAGATTTAATTATATATAGCTTTACAGATACAGCTTAAAGCTTCTAGAACTTTAACAACTTATTTTGGTCTTGTTCCTCTTGTGGTATAGCAGAATAAATTTGCTCAGTGTATTTGCACATTCTGTATCTTCATGTATCTGTGAATGATCTATGATGATTTTCCAATCTTGCATTAAAATACTTTGTTATATTGTTTATTTTTTGAAGCTAGTGTAAATGGCATAAAAGCACTCTCATGTAAGCATAATTATATTGCTCTTTAAAAAATCAAGTACTAAAAAGGTAAGAAATGTGAGGTTCCTCTTTTGGCTGAAATGCTTCTCCTTTCCACATCCCGTGTCGTGTTGGTTACCTGTCTTAAGTCTGTGTTTAATTCCCATGTCCCACCCTGACTCTTCAGCCTGGACACTTTTCAAGTCTTATTTCCAGTCTTGTCCTTTTACTGCTTGCCCTGTATATTCCTGTGTTTCTCTTCCACACTGTCAGCTCTGCAGTTCAGAAATAAGGAGAGGCCATTTCCTTGTCCCAGCTTGGGTTCTTGGATCTAGGGCTGTAGTTCAGGGAAAATCCCGCCCAGCCTGAAGCCGGGAGCACATTCAATAGAGTGTCATCATTGGAAAAGTTAGCTGCTTGAAGTATCTATTGAACACATGCCCAGAGTCTACAGCTTTGCCTAATTTGGACTGCTTTTCACAGATCAAAGAGACATTGCTGTGTTGTTTATCAAGGTCTTCACCCAGTGCACAGATGTGTTACTAGATTTTTTTTTTTAAATGCAGACATACTGAGAATGGCTGGTATTTTCTGTCAAAATTAATTTTAGAAAATTATCTGATGCAAATACCTAGAACAGAACATTCCACCCAGGTAGTTATTATTAGCAAAGATGGAAACAACTGCAAATTAATTGCTGTAATGTATAGAGCTGGACACTCATGGTTCGTAGGCTTTATTACTAATCTTACTTTGTATAGGTGTGTGGCAAAACTGGTTTTGAACATAGAAGTCCAAATTGTGTTTTCTATAATATATGCAGTTTATTTACACGGAATTACGAAAAGTGTAAATGAGCACAGAATTTAGCCTCTGTATTAAAACTCCTCACTAAAGCTACTGAATCTTCATTTTTTGAAGTGTTTTGTTTTGCTGCTGTTGACTGTCTGCCATGACGCTGAAGCTAAACCATCTCATCTGTTTGTCCCATTAACCAGCTTTGCTCAATTATTAAGCTATCACCTTGCATTTGGCATGTAATATATTAGATTTTAAAGCGTATTTTGAGGAGAGAAAAATAGTGAAGAGCAAGAAGCAGTAGTCTTCTTAATGCATTAAGTGGAAGTTGATGTTCTATATTGTCTCTTTCTGGGTTTTGTTGGTTTTGGGGGTTTAGTTGTTTTGGGTTTTTTGTCCTGGGGTCTGTTTATAACTGACTGAAGCACTTTTGCAGGTGGTGTTTTTTTGCATGCTAATCCTGCAGAGAAACATTGTGTCCAACAAAGTATGCTGGGTCAGCAAAAGCAAGAAACTTGTGCTGGAAAGGCAGTATCCACAGGTATTTAATATGTATGGAGTTTTGGCAAAATGAATGATTAACTATCATTGGCAGAAAAAGATCTAATGTGTGTTAGAAAGTTGTGCATTTTTTTCTTTCCCACAGAACAGATACTCTTCCTTTCAAAGTCAGCAAAAGACTCAGCAGTGTTAATGTGCATTGAATATTCATTAATCGCTATCTGTATTCCGTCCTTTCCTTCAAAGCAGGATGATCCTTTTTTTTGGTGTTATTTTCTCTCCTATGTCCATTCATATACAATTGAAATACATACCTGTACAACTGAGGTGGACCTACAAGGATTATTTGAAAAATGAACACTATTGGTTCATTTTAAAAATAATCCTTGTAGGATTATTTAAACCCAACAAGTGATTTCTTTGGTGGTTATTTGGTGGTTATTTTCAAAGTGGACCAGATAGTGCTGAAAATTAAATTTCTTCTGATAGTTTCTACTGTATCTGAGTTCAGCAATGTTGTGTGCTTTACATGGGGAACAAACTAAAGAAAGTAGAAAAATAAGGCAGATTAGGCTGGAGTAGACCAGACTTGGATGACTTGGGAAGGCAAGGGAACCATGAAGAAGCAACAACCCATGGAAACTCCATTTCCTCCAGTGGACTCTCTCAAGTATGGCTCTATCAGAGACTTTAATCATCATTGATTTTTGTATTGGTGTGCCTCTGTCCACTTCTGTACAATTCTAAGGTTATTTAGAAGGGATGAAAACTTACAACATCCTGCAAGTTTCTGAGTGATTTGATACTTGCAGGTCCTAGCCTGGTAACCATTAATCTTTTAACAGAGATTTTTAAAGTAAATGGCATTTCTTGCACAAGGCATTTCATTTAGCCTTGTGTGTAATTATTTAACTGTCTGCCTGTTGCCCCAACTCCACACCCATCTGAAAGATTGAGGACACAGCTGTTAATAATGAGCTTCACATCCTTCAGACAGTAAATCTAATATTTTCATTAATTTATTTTGTTATTAATGAAAATTTTAAAAAAAGGATAAAAATGATTGCTTTCCAGTGATCTGCAGACTGACTTGTAGAAAGAATATTGTCTAAAACAAAGGACCATCCTCACAAATACCATTGCAGAGCCTCCTTTAATTGAAACTTCCCATCCTTAGGTGAAAGACTTCATGGGATTGCATAGGCACAAAGGCTTTTCCTCAGGTCACAGCTGACGAGTCAAAATGAGTCCTTTGAATCAGAGACAGAAGTGATTTGGAAGAAATGGAATGCCCCTGGAAGATGCATATGAGGTTTCCAAGCAGCCTTTGCACAAGCCAGACAGCCAGAGCATATCAAAGTCCTTCAGTATGGTGAAGACATGAGTTACTATAACTCTGTCTGTGTGCAAAGGAAGTTGTTGAAACTTTTCACCAGCTATAAATGGAAAACAGAATTTTCACTGTCATTGATGATACTTGCACACTCTGGGTGGGGTCAGTAAAACCTCCAGTCTGTGAGTTGACTGGCTGCTTTCTCCTGATCCAAGATGCTAAATAGTCTTCCACCCATTCTTCCAATTAGCTTTCCTAGTCTGCAAGAAAATGTTAACTGAGCCTGAAGCATCATCAGACAGCTAGTCTGCATCTAGTCCTTCTCTATATTTAGGCACTGGCTAAGCAGCTTAACTACAGTAGCTGTGTTGGAGGGGATGGAAATGCAGAGTTGAGTATCCTTTGCTTACCAGAAGCACTGCAATGAGTATTTCTGCACTAAAATGTCTAATGTAAACTTGAGGAAAAAAGAAAAAAAGAAAAAAAAAAAGGTTGTACTGAAGCTGAAGGCTGGTACCAAACATAGCTTGCCTGGAAAACTTATTTATCGTAAAATTGCAGTAGTTGTAAAAAGTGTTTGTATAAAAATCCCTTCTCAAACAGTTATATCAATTCTTAGTATTGTGTTAACTGTATGACAAGGATATTGATCTAAACAGACCTTGTTTCAATGAGCATCTTTTGTTTGATATTAATGAAGGTCTTGGCTTCAGGAGCAACACACTCCTGTGGAATGCTGAGAAAATATGTGGAAACTCTTTCTTTATAGAAAAGTGATTTTACTGCTTAATTTTGCATTCAGCAAGTCAATGCATTTGAGAAACATATGGTTATTTTTAAAATTAGTGCCATACATTATTTCTACAAATATTTTCTCCTAACCTCAAATTAACCTTGTTTTTGTGGCTGCCATTTGTAGTGGTGGCATGTCCACAGCAAAACTTCCACCTTTTCCTGTTAACACTGGTTGAAGAATGGGTGCCTTGTAACTTTGAGTAGCACAGGTAGTAGTCTGCTGAAATACTGGCTTTCCTAAAAGTTTTATGCAAATCAATTAATGAAATTTTGAAATAAAAAGGGAGAGGAACAAGAGAAATGAGAGAGAATGGAAACAGCTTCATGTTGAACATTGTGGCAAGCTGAATTGCTGCTGATTTGGAGAAAGTCTTTATTGTCAGTGTATGGCAAGCATAATCTGGGGAAATAAGAACTGATTCTGTCCCCTAAAAGGAAAGTACCTGTATTCTGTCATCTGCTGTATCTAAGCTATATGGTTTGATCTGTAACTATCACTGAAGTTCTGGGCTAGTTTGGTTAGTGATTACTATACCTTGCATAATTTTCTTGTTCTTCTCAGAAGTACTTAAATTGTTTACTCAAAAGCAACAAGAAGCTACCTTGCATGAAACAAATCATCGTCTGAATACAAACAGAAACCTTAGCAGCTGAAGATATAAATGTTTCTGTATATTTAGTGACTTGATTGTTAAAAAAAAATAAAAATTGAGAACAAAAACTGCTGTAGGGAAACAACTTTAAACATACCATGTTTCTGCTTTTTCCAGGTTGCACAAACTCTGTAGGCCTGGTCTTATCCTTGTGTGCAGGGACCTCAATGTTTGTGTAGGATTTCCATATGTGCAGTAACCCAGCCTGCACAGAATGTCTAGAAATTCAGAACACCTCTACAGACATTGAGGAGGAAGTCATGGTGGTGCCCAGTAGTTTCACTTAATTGGGATATAAAGAAGGTGCATAATGGACCTGGAGTTTGCTGCAGTAGATGGCAATAAAAGGATCAAAGGCTTATGTCCTGCATAGTTACTCCTTTATGAATCTGCTGATCAAAGAGTTTTGAAAAGCATCAGATCTACTGAATATGAGCTGTACAGTTTATATGTGATTGCTCAAAGAATCCAGCATGTCCTGAAGGCAGTGGCTTTACTGCACATGTGCATGCCATGAATATGCATGTATATCTGTCCAGGAGTTCTGGTCATGAAACATGATAGGTCTGTAGCTTGCAGGGCTTGTTGCAAAGTGTGTGATGTCTGAGGAGAACATCCAGGATTAAGATAAATTTACCAGAGTTTCCAGTGTTGGTAGTCATTCACAATTACCTTTTTAAGTCCAGAATCACCTATAAATGCATTTGTAATACAAGTCTTTAAAATGGCAAGGAGTGGAAACTTTCCTATGGAATTACCTTACTGCAATATTTCAAGGTTCCAGCATTTACTTTCATGTATTCTATTCAAATGTGATTCCTCTCTCAAATGATTTTTGCTTATGTCCAAATTGCCTTTCTGCCTGGGATCTTTGTAGCTGAATTTCCAGTGGTTGGGATTTCCTTTTTTCCAGGAAACCTATTCCAGGTTTTGAGAACTGGAAGCGTCAATAATTGAATTTAGGAGCGGGTAATGAGACTGATAAAGGAAATGGTAGTGGTACAATTAACTAAATATCAAATCCTTCTCTGTGGAGTCTGAAAGGTCAGCAGGTATCTTTCCTGCCTAATGCATATTATATAGTATAAATTTTATCTTTTCCTTTTGTTTAATTCTCCTCATATTCTTCTTTACTAAAACATTTGTGACTTTTACAAACACAAATAGAAACAGGAAGAAATTGTGACATAACCTTGATAAATTGCATCATTCAAGAAGATGTTTAAATAACTTACTGCAATAGTTCTGTTGTGCATTAGTGGCACATGAGCAATTTTTGTAATTGAGTATTTAACAGTAGTTCATATTCACATATTCTTTCAAGTCCTCTTTGATTTTATTATACATTAGTTGCATGTTTTGTAGCAGTAACTTTTTTAAGACTTCATCAGGCAAACTTTGGTCTGTGATAAAACCCCAAATTTCTAAATGTTAGAGAAATTCTGAGAGATAGCATGATTCTGTTTGAGAAACATGATCAGAGGTGGTGCTCAGAGAAGTTTGGTGTCATGGAGCTTAAATCCTGTCCTTGTTCTTCCAGCAGAATACTGCCAGCATGCTATTGCAACTTTTCCAGGGCTGAAGAGGCTTACGGGTGTATTTGTTCTGAAATGTCATGTAGTTTCTAACCTAGAATGAAACACCCAATTAAGATTTGAGTAAGAAGAGATTTTTTTTGCATATCTGCGTTCAAGCATGTTGCTTCAGACAGTGCTTTTGTCTATGAAACTTTTGCAATTCTAAATTTAATTTGGTGGTCATTTAAATGCCTAGATAATTTTTGTAAGCTTGTGTGTAATAGTATCCTTTGCAAGCAGTGGATGGGTCATATTATATCTTTATGTTATTCTTACAGATAAACAGAAATCCCCTTCGGATATAATACAAAGTCTTCAGAAGAAAAGTCAGTTTAGGACCATTGCTCCAAAAATGGTACCAAAAATTTTAACATCTGGAGTGATTTCTTGTTTTCAGTCATCTTTGCCTGAGCCAATCACACCAATTTCAGGTGCAGGTTCTAAGGCCCTGGTGGTCCCAGCTCAGAACTATGCAGTCATGCAGGTGGCTGCTCCCAAGGGGACCTTTTCCCTGTTGGCTGTGCCCTGTGTTGCGCCTGCCCTGACACAGCAAGCTCAGCAGTCAACTGTGGCCCCTTCTGAAAACCTAAAGCTGCCCATCCCCAGGTACCAGTCTGTAAGAAATAAATTGCTGAGTGACAAAAAACCAGGACAAATCTCTGGTTTGAGTGCATGTAACAAGATTCTTACCAAAGCACTGATCTCATCCCAGACTTCCCCCATGACTACTCTAACTGAAGACTGTCCTGAAGCTCATTCTAGTTCAGATTCAGCTGAACAAGGGATAATAACAGACTGTGACTCAGCTGAAATTGGAGTTGCCACATTAGTGAATAAAAGCAATTGTGTGGAATCTGGATCTCCTTTAATGAGCAAAACTGAAATTGCTAGCAATAATAATTCTGGACCATCTGTAGTTGAAGACTCTCTATCCAAGCCAGCAAGTACAACAAATCCCATGAAACTAAGTCTACACTCTGTGAAGACAGCATTGGAAACCACAAGAGAGTCACACCTGACATCTGAGAAACAAAAGGAAAAACCCACAAATTCTGCAAATCCTGTTGCTGTCTTGTCACCAGCAATTTTTGGCCGTACAATTCAGATAACTCCATCTCCACCAAAAGGAAAACTTCCTATTTTGCCTTACTCAAGGATGAAAAATTCAGTGTTCTGTAAATCTAAGCAGAATACTAATGGTATGGACATATCTGGTCATTCGCTGAAATCTGAATGTGAAAAGATACCATCTTTGATGAAAACCAGAGCCTTTGATAAGCAGTTGGGTATATCATTTACACAAGTCCCCAAACAAACCATTAGAGAAAATATCTCCTCTCCATCCAGCAAAGTGGATGATGTTGGCAGTCTTCAAAAATTGAACAGTGCAACCTCCAAAAGAAGAGGCAGGAAAAAAAGAGCCCCGGATGATTTATTGGCTTTTCAGGCCAAACGCAGGAAATGCATCATTAATAAGTTCAGAGAAGGAAGAGAGAGGGTGAAGGCTGACACTCAGACACCTGAAGACAATAAAGGAGAAGTAGTGACAAAGTACCGCAGTATCAGACCAAAGCCAGTGGTGGTTGTGCAGGCGTTCGCACCGCTGACTCCCGCAGCAGTCGTAGAGACACCGTCTCATGGCTGCTTAGAGCAAGACTCACTTTTAAATGGTTCGCTCGCCAATAAACATTTAATTTCCAAGCACAGTGATGCTACATCAGCTAAGTCAAGTGCTCTGAGCAGAAATATGTGTTCAGCCGTGCCCAAGCCACTGCACAGATGTCACATCTGTAGCCATACATTCCAGCTGAAGCACCATCTCCAGGACCACATGAACACGCACACGAGCAGGCAGCCGTACAGCTGCCGGCTCTGCCGGAAGGCGTACATCCATTCTGGGAGCCTGAGCACCCACATGAAGCTCCACCACAATGAAGGCAAACCCAAAAAGCTGGTGTGCTGTGAATTCTGTGCCAAAGTTTTCGGCCATGCAAAAGTGTACTTTGGCCACCTCCGAGAAGTCCACCGGGTTGTTATCAGCACAGAGCCCTCTGCTACTGAGCAACAGATGCAAGATACATTAAAGAAAAGAGACAGAAATATAAAAGAGACAGAAGAAGCTACAGAGAGGTGAGAGTTTTAACTATTTAAATGCTAATGAAAACTGGATTTCAAGTTGTCAGTGGAAAGCTATAAACCTCACCCTTATGAAAATTGTTGCTTTTTTCCCCTCAAGTGAGATTCCTAATGGTTTAAATACTCCATTTGAATCTAGTCAATCCATTAGATCACCCAGTATATTTTAGCTGATTTAATGACTATACATTGTTTTTGACACTTGATTATACAAAGTAATTTTGCATATATTCTAGTAACACCCAGTACACTGGCATATCTGGGTCAGTTGGTTTCTCATGGTTAGTGCTCTGTTAACCTGCACTGTCTTCTGTCCTACCCCCTTTGGAGTTTTCCCTAGAAAATAAGGGAACCAATTGCAGTAAGCCAAAAGCAATCCATATTTCAGTATTAGCTTATAGTTTGTTTTCCCTATCATCCCATTTCCTTTTAGGGAGTGCTGTGAGCTCATCTGTCCTGAGTTTACTGCTGCTTTTGCGATCACTCAGCCAAGTAAAAAAGTTAATTTACCATATTAAGATGGTTTCTTTTACCTCTGTATTATGATTTTGAGGTGAACTCTCTTGATACAGTATAAATGTTGCCTTTTTTGTTTGTTCCACTGTGCATTTATTTTCATTGAAGAACACTCAGGGCTTTAATGTAACTTCTCACTGCAACACTACAGTTCTGTTTTACTCGTTTTACTTTGCATAGCTCCACTCTCTGGAGCATCAGTTAGAAATTTTTAAGGTCTTCAGCCTAAGAAACACCAGTTCTGTCAGTCTTAGTAGCTGTCATACAGTAATTTATTCAGTTTATCTGTTTAGTTGGGTAATCTGTCTAATATGTATAAACACACAGTGTTATGAGGTACTTTTCACAGATGTTATGAGAAGATTTCTGAGGAGATCTTGTTTTGATTGCTTAACTTAACCAGGCACTGCAGAGCTGTCCTAAATCAGGGAGAGGGGCTGTCCAATTGCAAATTAGGTATTTAAACTTTTCTAAACCATGTTCCCGACTTCTGGAAAAAAAAAGCAAGAAACTTTGAAATTTCGTAGTTTCCATCTTGGAAAGGGAGGTGGTTTTGCCTCAAATTGACCTTAGATCACTCACGGTAAACAAGTAGGTTTCTCTTACTAGCACATTACAGGTAATAGTCATTTTCACTTTTCTAGCACAGCACTAGAATTATTTGGATTGACCTCACTGAATCGGGAACTTTAACAAAAGTTATCAGCCTTTTATTAAAGGCTGGTGTTGTTAAAAGGTCATTTCTACCAAGGCTAATTTCGGAGGCAATTCTTAAACTCAGAAGTGTCATTTGGTTTCAGTTTTTCCTAATCAGCCTTACTATTACTTATTTAGTTACTTTTTTTTTTCCCTCTTCCAAATGCATTAGATACTGTAGAAACAATGCCTGTTTCTAATTAAAAGTGTTTCATGACTGTCATCAAGACATGGAACTTAAAAGGACAGAAGTTGCCATCCCTCTTCTCTGCCTGGCTAATACTAAAACAGTTTGTGTTTCCTTTTTTAACAGGGGAAATAAGTGCAATTTTGAAGACCTATTCCATAACCCAGGAGGAGTGAAATTACAGATCAAATGTGGTCGATGCCAGTTTGTTGCACAGTCTTTTGGTGAGATGAAGTTTCACTTACTGTGCTGTCATGGAGAAGAGATTCAGGGAAGAGTGAAGGAAGGGGTTTTGCAAGGAAGCAGAGGAGCAAAGGGGGAACTGGTCAAACACAAAACCCACCTGTGGAAACAGCGCAGCGAGAGAAGACATTCAGCAAAGTGCAGTGCCCGTCAGGAGGAGCTGTGCACTTTTCCAAAACTGAAGAGGCAGATACACTTTCACCATCAAAACAATGTCAGTATTTTACCTAAAAGTGAACTGACTCAGTCAGGAAGTGGTGAAGCCTCCAAGGAGCTGCAAAATGTGGGGTTTGGTACACCAAGCAAAAAAGTAGAATTTTGGTCTAAAGCAGGCTATAACTGCATTTTATGCAAACAGTTATTTGGAAGAAAAGAGAATCTTTGTAATCATTGGCAGAGTCATCATAACTGTGAAGATCCTTCCACTTTATTGACAATTTTTACTTTGGTATCAAAACAGGGAATTATTGAACATTCTGATAATGTTGAATATTGAAGCTCAACCCTACAATGCTATGAAAAATATTAACTACTTTACCAAATTGTTTTTTCACTGTCTTGCTAAGCTAACTCAGAGATGTATCATTTCAAAGTTTGTTAGTTGGGTTTGTTTTGGATCTTTTTTAAAGTTATACTAACCTTTATTTTGATGACTAGAAAATGTATTTATTCAGTATCATTCCAGAGGGGTACATGGAAGCTGATTATGAATCACTGTATTTAAAATTTATGCTTAAGGAACTTTATAACAGCAAATACTCCATACTAATGGTTAATCTCAAAGAAATAGATTTGCAAGTTATATTATACTGTATACACAGAAATAAATCTATTTATATGAAGTAATCTCAATCTTGAATGAAATTACAAACCTGACTGGAAGTCAGGTCCCAACCAACTATGCTTCCAGCTTTTGTGGCAAATGCAGATTTCCATGCAGTTTTCTTGTTCATTTAAATGTGCATACATGCAGCTGGTACTCAGGAACTTGATAGTCTATAATTTAAGAACTTTTAATTCTTGTTTTCTTGATTTCAGTGTCTTCAACCATGTTTATTGCTTGCAGGTGTTTTTGCTGTTCAGTTCTGTCCTGGTAACAGCAAAGATCTTTGTCTTTTAGAAGTAAAAGCTCTACATGTATTTATTTGCCTGTAGCTTTTTGGGTTGAAGATGAGTTGCCATCCATTAAGATGGAGCCCAGCACATCTCCAAGGGGGCAGGTCCTGTCAGGCTGTAAGGGGCTGGAGTTCTGGAGCTTGGTTCTCATGAAAAGGTCATTGAAACCATTGAATCTAATTGGAAATTGATCTTTAGACTGCTTAAAGCGTTATGGACCTCTGAACTATTTTGGGAGCAATAATGGAGACAGTCTAATAAATCACTACATCACTCTCCAAAAGAAGGCAGAGCACATCAGGGGGCAAGCTGAAAAATACACCAGTACTGTCCCTACAGTGCTACTCTGTTCATTCCTTCTTGTGGTCAGCTGTAATTGAGGGATTGCAATGATGAAAGAGTCATTCCTAGAATGGCCTGGGTTGCCCCTCACTGTTTTGCAAAAACTGTGGTGATGAAAACATGAGATCTAAAAATGTTGGGCTTTCTAAGTGGGATTCCAGAAGGTGTTGCAATATTTTGTGTATGTGTTTTGTTTTTAAACAGTAAAGGCAATTTTGATGACGTAATGGTTCTGAATGTGATTTCTTGTTGTCCTGAAGTTGCACTATAAGGCAGGAATCAAGAATAATAAAAGACAAAAAGAAAATGCTCATAGAACTGTACAGGTGCCTGGTAAGGTAGAAGGATTCCCATGGATTTTCAAAACTTCCTTCCTACTATCTGTTGCTATAAATTCATATATTTGGCTGTTTCTTTGCTTTCATATATTGGGGGGTTTTTATGCTGAATTACCTTAAAAGTAGTATTTGTTCTCTGGCATATTTGGAAAGGAATAGCTATTTTTAAAGTCAGAGTTTCATATCACACTGAGGCTGTATTTAACTTAGTAGAGTGTGTTGCATTTAGCAGCATTTTTTACCCCTGCAACTTAATCCTTTAACTTTAAAAATCAAACAGCAGGGTGTTTTCCATGAAACAGAAATGTGAGAACAATCCCTCCTTCCCATAGTTTCACTATATCAAAGGGAAGTTCATTCCCAGCATAAAGCATGCATTTTAAGAGTTGGGAAAAACCATTTAAAAGGTTTGATCATGTTCCTTTTTTAGAACCAACATTAAATCACCCATCCCAAGGTACGGTTTTAAATGAGCTGACATGAATGCAGCGCAGAGACAGAGTCCCTCCTGTTCAGGAATAGCATCAGCAATGGCAGAGTGGCCCTCTAAAATTATTTTCAAAAAGTATTTGTTAAAAGCAGGGGTGCATCAGAGCCTGTGATGTAGATGAGTTGTTCGGGGGTGGTCATCAGGCAAGAGGTGCACTTTCCCTGGAGGGGGAGGTGCAGTGGTGATGGGAGGAAGGGCTGGAATGAGGGAGTCAGTTGCATTTTCTTTAATAGAAATTTTCATGTGCAGTTTTTTCTTTTCATCATATTTTTGTACTTCTCTCCCTTTCTCCAGGCCAAATGGGTAAAGGGGTCTCAGCTTTCAGCAGTTTAAAGCCTGAGAACATGTTTTAAAGCATGGTTCTAAGCCACTTCTCAGTGTCCTCATAAATGTTTAAAATTAGAAGCCATTTTTTTCTGAGCCTGAAAGCATTCTTATGTTTCAGGCTATTACGATTATAGTAGATTATGAAAGGTTGGGATTTTTTGAAAATAGCTTTGCATTAAATACAGATGTGTCCTTTGTTTCAAATGTGTGCGTTTGGCATTTGTGTTCATTTTGATAAGATTTGGAGGTCTGAAGTGAGCCTTAGATACTGCAACATTAAGTAGTGTGTGTTTGCTGTCTGGCAGAAGGGTTGTTATGAATACAGTTTGCTGTTTACCTTGACGCTGGGCAAGCTAACATCTGGTTTTGCACACAAATTATGTTTTTAAATTGTTAAACCGAATGTTACTGGTTTTGTAGCTGTAGTTTTGTTCCCCTCTGATTTTTCATTAAATCTCTCTTTCAGCTTCACTGTTCAACTTTAAAGCTGTTCCTCACATGGAAAGTTGTTCCTTCATCATCACACCATAAATAATCAAAGCTGGAGGAGTTCCATCACTTTTCTGGCTTGCAGAGTATTGCCCTTCTCCAGCTGCATAGCTGCAGTTTCCTATGTCTAACTTGACATAGTTGCTGGCAGTAAATGTTTTGCTTCATTTATTTATTAGAACTCAGCTCTCTGCTGTTTAGCTCAATCGGAGTTTCTGTCATACCTCATTAGATACTCATTTTATCTACTACTCACTGAGGTCTTTAAAGAAAGTGTCATAGGAAGGATGAACAGGTATTTGAAGGAGCAGATTTGTGCCCTGACTTGGTGCAGATGATGCTGATGTTTGAGGATCCCCAGCTTATCTCGGCTCAGCCGTGTAGTACTTTGTGTTTCTACAACACATCCACCTACACACGCATCCATGTTGGAATGAAATGTATACTTCAAATTCAGCTGTCAGTTACTGTTATCAAACCTGCACAATGTGGGTCTGTGATTGTTATGCATAAAGATTAAAATGCTATTAACTGTAGTAGGTTTACTTGTCAAATTCCTTATAGCTCTGAAAAATGAAAATCTCTGCATGCTGAGTATGACACAGAAAAAATCTGGTCTCATGAAGAAAATTCTGATGGCTTAAAGGTTGTACTCAATTCAGTGTGTGCTTTTATAGCTGATCTGTCACATTGCAGGATTTTCTCCGCTTTTTATTACATTGCCATAATTTTTCTTGGTGAGGAATACTGAAGAAGACCTGAGTCTGCAAGCAAGTTTCAGTAAAAAATGTGTCTCTTTTTCTAAACAAGCAAACATGTTCCATGGGCTCAAAAGAGTCTCGGTGGCATTATACATACATGNCAATGTGGGGAAACATGGAAGGTTTGGGGTTCAGTCTATGACTTCATGAGGCTGCAGTTCCCAAATAGAAACTAGAAATATGAGTGTAAAAATAACTTGGTTTTCAGACTGGGGTGAATTTCTAATACCTTATTGACAAACCTTCATAAATCCTGAAAAATGACAATAACATACTTCTCTGCTTGTGCTTTGTTGGGCAATTTTTTTGAGTAGTAGTACCAGAGGTGTTGTAAAATGATACTGCTGATGCTGTCGAGTACAAAGGAACCTTTCTCCCTTTTATTTTTTAATTTTATTGACTTTCTGTGTAAGCATTAGAAATGATGGGATGAATTATGATTTCTGCTGCTGACAAACCCAGAATCATCATTCTGAAGTTACTTTGCAGAAACTTCCCATTTTAATCTAGAATAATAGATGAAATCAGGTAGAAGCTAATTGTATTGGAAAGAGATCTGTGAGCAAAGCGTTCCATATGAGGATCTCTCTGCACACTTACACCGCTGTAGGTGATGTTTATAGGTGATCTTCAACTGGTGGCTACAAACAGTTTGTACTTGTCTAGAGTTACTTAGATTGGCCAAGGGAAATAAGAATTTAAAAACGTCCATGCTTTCTCTTTGGCTTTTTTCTGCTAAATATTTCTGCTGTTGTGCCAGTCCAGATCGTGGTCCAAGCCATGCAGATACTCAAGCACTTTCTAGGGGACTTAGAGCAGAATTCAGTGGAGGAAAAGGAAAGAAATGTGTGAGGGAAGTAGTGATGATGGAGGTTGGCGCAATGTATTTAATGTAAGTTCATGCTTCAGTGTGACTAGCCTTTGGTGGAAGTGTCCTGGAGCCTTAAACTTCTCCCTTCCAATCCCTTTGTTACATCATTCCAGATTCTGCTTCCACTTGAGGTGCCTCAGTCTGGAGCACCCTCAGCTTCCTTAGGCAGGAGTTTTTTCCAAATGCCGTAGCTTTCTTTGCCAATGTCCTCTTCTTTTGGTGTCTCAGTTACATGCTTGTAGTTAGGTGAGCCACATGCTGGCTGCTGAGACCAGTGCTGCCAGACTTGAGATGTGGTCGTTCAGCTTTCTGAGGAAAGCATCTTTTAGCTTTAGTCCATAAAAATGAAATCAAAAGCTGCATCTGTGCTTAACAAAGTAGGAAAATGGCTCGCTCTGTTTCCTGCAGATTCAACACTGATAAGTAGTAGGGTAAAAAAAATGAAGCGTTGCTGTAAGAAACAGCAGCTGCTAAATGTGATTTGGAGTATTTATATACCACTGTAAAAGACTAGAATGTCCCATCACCTGGTTATAATTGAGTAATGGAATCAGAGAACTTCCATAAAAGTGTCTCACACAGATGTGATGGTATAAAGCAGCCGTTCAGAGACACTGTGACTGAGATTCCCCTCTCTCCTCTCCTCGTTCTCACCACCCTACCTTTTCATTATCCAGAAGCCTGGGATTGAGCAGCTGTGAACACTCCTTTGCAGAATATTTCAGGAAAACTGGTTGCAGGGGATGCTGGAGGCAAGCCGGGTCAGCCTCCTGCCCAAAGCAGGGCTTAGCACCAGCCCAGGAGCAGAGCAGTGGTTTTTGCTTTTTGGAAGCCATTTCTGCAGCAGTTCCCACTGGTCCATTGCCAGTGTGGGGGTCATGAGTATAAGCAAGGCTTCAGTGTGTCAGCTGACTCTTCAAGCACTGTCACAAGCAATTATTTTACTTTTTTGAAGAAAACATGACACTTGAGACAAAAAAATCCCCACAACCCCAAATAAAGTTCTAGTTTCAGCTGGCAGCCCTTCAGCAGTGCAAACTTCTCTCAGCACAACCAAACCCCTGGTTTTGTTGCTGCAGACCGTGGCCAAGCCTCTTGTCTGTCCATGTGAAGCAGCTCACGCTCCTTTGACTCTGATTTTTCTGGGACTACAGGCTCTCTACCTTTCACATGCAGTGAATAGGCTACTTTTTTTCTACAGTTGATTTATGAGAAAAATACAGCATTTTATTTCCTGAATGCTCAGTAATTTTGTGCAGGTTCAGGTTTAGTCTGGCTTTTGAACATAAACCTGATCAAGGAGATCAATGCACCTTCCTCTTGCTAGGAGCAGTGAGTGACACAGTGAGGGAGGAAAGCAATAAATGTCCCCGTGACAATACCTTTGAAGCAATGCAGTTGCTTGCCTTTCACTGGAGGTTTAATTTCTTCATGTTTCTAGTTAAAAGCTTTTAAATAATTTTAACTGCAGCAAATACACTGCTATACTTTGCTATTCAAATAAATCCTTTTTCAGCTCCAAGTCCTTGGAGTTTGAATCCTGTCCAGCCATATTCTGCTATCTGCCAATTCCTTGCTAAGTGCAAACCTGACACACTTGCCAATAAACCCACCTCTGTGCCATTTAAAGTCATCTGCTCTCTTTTCTCTGGAGCTAATCAAAGTTTGCAAGAAGACATTTTTTAAAGGGAACCAGCTCTAGGATTCAATTGATTTAAATTGCAAGGTAATTAAAAGAAATTGCAGTGAAATATAAAATAGAGAAATGGTATAGACTGTTTGAAAGCTCACTTATTTTTATTCTCTTTTATGAATATTTGGAGGAGTTTTCCAGGGTAGAGTTTTGGGGGAGTTATGCTGTTTTATGTGCTACTCTCCTAATCCACTTTTTAGACTCCCCAGCCCAGCACAGCAGGGCTCAGCCCTGCTTCTTAAGTCGATTGCAGCCTCCTAAACTGAAAACACCATTTTATTTTTACCTTGTGAGACAGCTGGGCTCATAAATGGATGGGATACCAACACTCCAGGAGACAACTGCAATGTCTGCACAGGTTAATAGTCTCATGTCTTTCAAGAGCAGCATTTCCAGTGTCTCTATACAGGTATGCACACAGAGTCATATACAAAATTATAAAAGGATTAAGTCTCTGGAACACTTCTGACTTGTGTGTTAGTGTCACACTGGACAGTATATTCTATTGTTTTTGTTCTATTAGAATGCAGTAACAGTGTTGTTATTGCTAATAACCGTATTGCTAATATATGTATGGCTGATCTGAACCCTGGAATATACAGTGGTCACACGAGTTCTTCCAGGAAATTGGATTAATTGTTGCATTGTTGGAATCTCTTTTTAAAAAATGTGCCACTCTTGCTGGTTAACACCACTTGTAAGATTTAAATGGTATTTCTGAGAGTGATTTACTTTGGTCCAGCAGAAAAGTCTGGTCTAATAAACCTTTCCATTGGGATTTGCGTACATTAGGAAGCAATGCAGGTGGCAATCTGTTTCAACATGGAATGGATCTTTTCCCCTTTCTTTCTCATAAATGAAGTGCTTATGTAAGGTGAGAGATTGAAAAAAATGAGAAACCTGCAGGCCTTAGAGGGTCCGTCTGAAAGCTCCACACGCAGGCAAAGGACTGCAGGGAAAGTCTGCTGCAGTTACTGTGCTTGCTCCCCTCAGGAGCCCTGGGTGAGGCTTGGCCAGGCTGGAAATGCTGCTCAGCAAAAGCTCCTCATTGCAGCCAAGGGCCGGAGTTTGGAAACGCCGAACAGCATGTGCAGCACCAGAGGGTTTGCTGACACCGAACTCATTTCATCCATCACTTGGTAGTAAATTGTTCCCACACCTTCATGGCAGAAACCCTTTATCCTTTGAGCTTTTGTCTTGTGTTCATTTTGTGCATAATAGATAGGATCTGGGTTTTAGTCAGTGCTCAGCAAATTGTCTATTCTGAAGCTTCACTGTATGCCAGACTGGTCCCTTTGGCTCCTGCTGATACCAACCATCTTCCTCCCAACTGATTCATTTGGTGTCATTGACAAACTTTTGATGGTTTTTACTGTCAAGTATCATATGCAGATCTCCTAACAGTGTCATATTCTTAAATTATTGTAGCATTTGATCAAATTAGCCCTTTTAAAAGGGATCTAGGTACACTAATAGTGGTTCCTCTAGTACACATCCCTAGAGAAAACTTGAGATCTGACTTTTATAGTCAGAACCAATCAGGCTCATCCTTTTCCCCCCTTCCCTCTGCAGTGTGCAGATGAACCGCATTTTTCAGGCATTTTTCAGGCAGTTCAAAAAGGTTGTCAGGTCTCTGGGGCTCTCTGACTCCTGGGCTCTGCATTCCCACTGTCAGCTGTGAAAAATAATTCAGTTTTTGCAATTGTGTCCAAGGAAAGTAAGATGATAAATCAACAGGTTAGATTTAAGAGGGGAAGTACATTATTGTTTACTCAGCACTGAATAAGGTTTTGTTCTAGGAGATACGGTTGATGTGAGGCATAGGGAAGCGTTCTCTGGTTTAAAGCTTTCTAGCTCATGAAGTATTTTAGGATTCATTCTCACTCTGAAGAAAATTTAGGGGTTTGTTACTCAATGTCTTTTCAGAGTCCCTGAAATGTGGAAGTGATTTTGGAAAACACCAAGTTGAAAAAATTAAGACAGGAAAAAGAAAGTAAACTGTAAAGAGAAAGTAACAAAGCTTCAAGAAAAACACAACAAAAACGCCAATGCTTGGAGGATCTCTGAGTTGGAATAACTGCTTTGAGATAAAATTCATAGCAAAGTGGTCTTGCTGTTCATCTACTCTCATGACATTGCAATATAATTGAAAACAACTTTTGAGCCAGAAGAAAACATTAGACCTTTTCATTTTGGGGGGAATTGAGAAGTTCTCCCTGAGGCAGGGGAGAGGTGCAGGTCTGAACTTGGAACCATTGTTCAGTTCTCTGTGCAGCGTCTGTTTGCAATGTTCCTTTCTTTGCCATAATGCCATAGTAGCACTTTTCCATGGGGAATAGATGGTAGAATTTTAATCACTGCTAAGTCTGCAAATCGATTGAACCTTCAGTGTTCATCAACAGGAGCCTTCAGTAAAAGAAAAGGCATTATAATGAAGCCCCAAGTCTCCCATCATTCACCTTTTTGCCTTTCAAGTTTTCTGCCCCTGTTATATCACTATTAGGTTTGATACACACAAGTATCAGCTCAGCACAGCCACCCAGCATCCTGCTCTGAACAGGCAAACCCTATTCTAATAAAATCCTAAATGTATCCAAATGCTTATGAAGACTTTCAGACAATACAGCAAATAGTGCTTTGCTTGCTGTCAAGTGGAAGTGATGAGTTTATTTCTAAACACCAAGCTTCTGAGAAATAAAGCAGCGTGGTAAATGCGGCCATCTTCCTTCTTTAACATGGCTTTCATAACCTGCTGCACTAATGGCCAGAACTGTAACTGGGTGGGAGAACTTTGAGCTGCTCCATAACCCAACTGGCAGAATATTAATAAAATACATTGGAAACATTTTCACAGCTCACAAAGGCTGATGTGTCTCACGGGTGAGATCCGCTCAGGAGGGGCCAAGGTCACCCTACATCCCGGTGTGCCAGCTCACAGGGAAGCCAGGCACAGCCCATCCCGTGCCTCCCAGTGCCCTGTCCCGGCCTTTGTCCCTCCTGGTTCCAGGCATGCCCTCCAGGCTGCTCGGGCTGCTCAGGACGGGGTTTCCTCACTGTTGAGCTGGCACTGGATGGCAGCATGGGCAGAGACCAGCGCTGTCTCCAGCCAGAGCTGCCTGCGGAGGGGAGCCCTGCAGCAGGGGCCTGGGAGGCCATTCCAGCAGATCCTGCAAACTCTTAATTTTTAGATATTTTGGGAATTTCTGTGGCAGCTAATAGTATTCTCACTGCAAGCCTCTGCAGGATGATGTGACATCTGTGACAACCAGCCCCTTCTGACACATGTGGTTGCCTGCTGGCCAACAGCCACAGCACTGGGCGAGTTTATGGGAGGACATGATGAGAATTAATTTGAATTATAGAGCAACGTATCTTCTCTCTTTTAATTAATTCATAAGAAAATTGTGTATGTACCAATAAAACCCCTGCTCCTTGTGCTGATTAAGCAATCCAAACAACAAGACAAGAAATCTCAGTACAAGAACCTTGCATTACAGTGAATGTCCTTACTGGTAGGTAATTAGTAATTATGGGATGAAGAGTGAGTCTGACAGGAAGTCTAAAATAAGACATAGGAAAACAATAGTTTTATTTACTTTGTTATGGGGAAAGATGTTAATGTTGTATACAATCACAATGTAAGTCAGAATAGACTGGTCTGAACCCACCCACCACACTGCATTTTGCAGAAGGTACCAAACCAGGGCAATAAAAGCATGAGAGGAGCTGAAGAAATTGAAAAATGCTTCTAGAGCTGAATATTTATTAAGAGCAAAGGCAAGATAACTAAAAAGGCATATAATTTTTTAAATCACTGCAAGGGATTAAAAGGAAAAGAGTATTTTAAAAGGAAATTAAAAGGAAAGTGCATTTGGTTCCCCATTTCAGGTTGAAGTCAGTGAGGAGCTTCTCTTCCCTTCCTGTGTTCTCTTTCAGACATGGCACCATCCCCCTGCCAAGACCCTGGGTGGGTTCACTGTGCACCCTGGGCTCCTGTTGGCTGCCGTGAGGGTTGCCTGCTTAGGCAGAAAGCAGAAAAATCTCCTTATTGTCATTTGTGTAAAAAATCTCAGTCTCTGCAAAGAACAGCAGCATCTAATGCTAAACAGAAAGTAACGACTGAAAACTGACTAGCCATGGATGGCCACAGAGTGACTTCTTTCTTTGAAATTCAAAAAGCACATGATTTGCTTTTGTTTTTTCCTCCCTCACACAGAGTTTCTAATCTGTAGCATTGGTTATTCATTGATGTTTTATAGACAGTGTAAGAAAATTAATTAAGACAAGCTGGTCTGGATGTGTTTTCAGGGATTTCAAGACTTTCAGAAGTAGCCATGAAAATGTAACAGCAGTTTGGTTGTCTCAGGTGTGCAGTGGTAAACGGTGTTTTTTGTTGTCCTTCTATCTGTATCCTCCTCTTCTCTGCATACAGAAGTCCTTTCCAGCAAAATCCCTTTCAGTCATTCATTGTGTAAGAAACTTTCAAAAAGTATTAGAAATCAACAAAAAACTAAATTTTTTTTGCCAAGTGGTGAGTATCAAAGCTGACTGAAGTGGACCCATGGACATACAGTGGAATCCCTTTGCCTTTGGGGAGATTTGTGTCCAGGAACGGGGAGAGGTGCAAGCACACCGAGCCTCCCACTCTTATTTCAGTGCTTCCCAGCACAGGCTCCATCAGTGCCCAAATACGAAAAACATGACTCACTGCTGGAAATAGAATATTTTTGTCCCATATTAAATGCTTTGCTAGTGAAATCTGGTACAGGCTTCATGTTAAAATAGTCAATGTGAGCTCAGCTTGCTGCATTATGATACTCAGCCCTCAAGCACTATGGTTAAAGAGCAGAAGTAAGGAATACATGGATCCCTCCTTCTCCACTGAGCCTTGGGCCATGAGCAGCAGAGGGGGAAGGATTCTGAAGATGGTGGCAAGCTAGAAAGAGCAGAGCATCTCTTTCACTGCCCAGCTGCAAGGATTGCTCACAGTCTTGGCCAAGTTGCAGAGACAGTACAAGGGTTCACATGGTTTTATTTTTTTGTCTATCGTACACCACATTTGGTATGAGTGCCCTGAGCTGGCGCAAGAGGAGTTTGCAGCTGCCCCTGCAAATATCCCTGGGAGCTCTGCCCTGCTGGGAGGGATGCAGCAGCTCACATAGCAGCTGCAGGCACCAGGGAACTATGAGGCACTTCCAGCCCCTTGTGGAAGAAAGCACGAGTGGCTGTAGGAGTGAACTTCTCAGGTTATAGAGTTTGAGCTCCTTCCATACTGCCTCTTTGTGCTGGTATCTCATAATCCTCTTGTGAGCTAAAGTGCTCCCCTTTCGATGCCAAACCAAGTAAGTCCCCACGTGAAAGCTACAGTTCCACTTAGGAGTCTCCAGATGTGTGATGAACAGTGTGTGCACTCAAGTTCAATCTGTTTCTAATATTCAAACCCAGAAAGTCATCTAGGTCTCATACATGGTATTCCAATCACCCTTACTAAACCAATTAACTTTTGTCAGATCCACAGATTTCATTGGGATTCTCCTGCCTCGTTAATAAAAGGTATTAAATAAAATAACTTGAGCTCCTGAGCCTTGTCTTTCCTGATGGCTCCTCTCCCAGCACAGCCCAAGGCTGTCCTCCTCTTGGCCAGTTTCTGCCCACAACAGAAGTGCCTGGTTAAGTCCCCGGTTTCTGTATGGCATCTCTTCCCTGATGTGCAGGTTATTTACACCCAGTGCACCCCGCTCACAAAAGGTCTGTTGTCTTACTGAGGAATGGTGGGAGATGAGGTTGAGGGTCGACAGCTTAGGGGTGTATATACATGTCTTTCTTTTTCTTTTGACTTCATAAATGCTTCCAAATCATAGTTCAATATTGAGAATGGACTAAACCAGCTATAGTTGTTGAGATTGCTTTGGTTTCACTCTGTATGATGTAGTTTTGGCTCACATATTGATGCTCTTTGTTTGATAGATATTTGGCAGCAGAAACAGGTGGGTCATTCCCAGTTTCTGTGCATCAAATCTTTTTCAGGTGGTTTTTCAGGCACTTTCAGTTTTGCATTGCCATTCCTGTTTCTCAGTTTTATTTTAATGGCCCAGCTGGGTTTGTTCACATCCCTACACTTTGTTTCCTGTAAGACTGAACTTTGCATTTTTGATCAGTTTTGTTTTCAGTGTTTACTCCTGCTGAGGTGACAGGACAAGGCATTTCCTTACAAGCCTTTTCTCCTTCTTTGGGGTGTTGGTTCTTAAACAACATTTTTATGTTGATGGAGAGAAATGTTATTCTTGTACCACACTTGAGTTCTTCAGTTCAGCTAATGCCATTAAACTGTTCCACCGGTATCTTAAAGCCTAGCATTAGAAACTGCAAATCTGTTTCAAATACTTACCACAATTGATTTTTCTTCCCTGTCTAATTTAAAATAAATCATATTGTAAGGAAGTGGCTTCAATGTCTTATCTAGACAGGCATCAGCTAAGACAATTTAGCTCAATTCTGCAGCAGTTTTTGGCATATGGAGCAAAACTCTTCCAGGCTCAGTATCAGGTGGGTGCAGAGATCCCCACTGTGGGCAGTGAAACCACAGAGCAGAAGGAAAACATTAAATATTTTGAAACAGTTGTGTGAGGCCCTGCAGAATTTATGGCCTTTGGGGGCCTGTGAGAGGTTTATGAGGCTGGAAGGTTCCTGGGGAACACTTTTGTGTGGGCTTTTGCAGGTGGCTCCCCGAGATCACACACCTCTGTTGACTGGAATTACTGTGCTGCTGGTACTGGCGCTGCTCTGGGTCTCTGAATGGTGACTCACGGCATTCAGGGGAACTGGGCAATTCTGCTGCAGAGCAGCAATCACCTTCTGTGATCCTCTGCATCACCAGAGGACAGGCACGGCCCTGACATACTCTATCAGTATTGCTGAAGATCGATACGCTGTTTTGGAAAACAACTGTTCGTAAAATGTCTGTGCAAGGCCAAAGGAAAACCTATTCTGGTCAGCCTTAACTGAACAAATTTATTCCTCCAGGTGGTTTTATTTTTCAGTGGAGCTACTTGCAGCAGTACAGGAGATAGTGAGTGATGTGTTGCGAAAATCTAGTTTCATGTGTGTTCTCTTTGACTCTTCATCAGAGGCCTATTGGATGTTTTCTGATGATCAATTGTTACAAATGTTTAAATACCAACACCATAATTTTAAGTGGTTTATTTGGCATAATGCACAAAGATTATAATGAGCCAGAAACCTCTGCAGGAATGGTGGCCATGTCAGAGCCTCCTTCCCTGAGATAATCCTTCTAGTCCTTAGGAGCTTGCTAAAGCTATTGAGCACGGCTGGAAACCAGTGTCCTTGCCAGGATTCTGTGTGCTTTTCATCCACTGGACACAAAGGCTTCATTTGCCCATCTACCCCAACTCTCCCTGTGATTCCAGTGGCAAATCAGCACACCAGCTTGCAGCTCCACATTTGCTGTCTACAGGTGACTGCAGAGTTTCCCCTGTGAGTGATCTGTGCCACACAGGAGAAAAAGCAGCCATGCATGTACCTGGCTTCCATTAAAATTCATGGCAAATTAATTCTCACAGACTGCTGGGTCTCCCCCTCGCAAGCTTTGAGGCAACACTTCCAGGAGAGCGAAGTCCCTGGCATCTCCCCCAGACCGTCTTGGCAGTGCCAGGTCCCAGTGCTTTGTCCCAGCACATGCTGGGGAAGTTGGGAAATTCCCACTCTGGCCCTGGAAGATGGAGGTTGCTCTGATTTCCCCAGGCTTGCCTCAGTGGCCACCCCTGCCTCCCAGTCATGCTGGTCTTCTGTCTTTCTTGTCTATATTTAAGATGTTTTAGCTTAAACCCCATTTTTTATAGCTTTGGCTGCAAAGGAAAATGATGGAGAGGGAAGCCTCAGCTGATATGCCACAGGCCATGGGGGATTCCCCAGTGCTTCTCTGACAAGAGCATCTCCTGATGCATGTCTCACCTGCAAGATGCATGCTGGTGAGGTGAATCCAAACATTTTCTCTGCTTCCAAAAAATCCCTGCTGGGGCTGAGAGTCATGAGGATCTATAATATTTCACTGAATTCTTTATTTACACAATAGGTGCAAGTATGAGGGAGAGATTAGTGTGGAGGGGTGGATGAGGATTGTCTAAAGTGGATTTCAGAAAGAATATAGGAACTGATAATTCAGCTTTCTAAATCACAAAAACCTGGCAGCTAAAACTTAAACAAGGAGCTATTTGGTCACTTGTAGCATAACCTGCCCTCCCTATAAAGGAAGAGGCTTGTCTTGAAGAGGCTGTGCTACCTGTGTTTTAAGGGATATATCTGAATGTGGTTATTTCTTGGGTTTTGTTCCCGTATAGGGTTAGCAGCTGGAGAGCATGATTTATGATCGTATTTTGGTCTTATTTTTAATTCATTTTCCCCACCTAAAAGTATTTATCAGCTGCTGTAACCTGTTGTTTCAGACTGCTGCTAGATCCTAGCTGATGAAGTTTATTGATTTCTGACTCTGATCTTGCAAATCTTATTTCAAATTCATCACCTGCCAGAGCCGTCCTGGGAGCCTAAGCTGAGCCGCAGCACGTTCCGGATCAGAGAGTTCCCCCACGGGCTTTCCAGTGTCACCTGCTGCAATGCCCCTCTGCATGCCTTGCTCTGGAGCAGCCCACCCTGATGCTTGCAGAGGTCTCAGAGCAACCTGAGAGCAAACCCTGGTGCCTTCCCCTCCTGCAGCTGCAGGTGTGGCTGTGCCTGGCACCTCGGTGTGCCGGCAGTGGCAGTGCTGTGCCTCACTGCACCAGGGAAGGCGAGCCACGAGGGGCTGTGCACAGCAGATGGCAGGCAGCGTGCTGGTGGCCCAGCTGTATAGGTGGTGAGCTCCCCTCATCCCAGCCCACCTCCAGCCCTGCTCTCCTCACACACAAATCATGATCCCGTCCTCCCAACTGCAACGGAAAGCCTGAAAACCTGAACCAGATGCATGGTTTCACCTGAGTTTACAGACAGCCTGGAAGCAGTAACTCTGGGAGGTATAAACTGCGCCTTTCATCGTAATAAGATGTTAATGGGGGGAAAGCCCTGCTGCTCCAGGCAGTCCTCTATTAAAGCTGCCACAGCAGCTGGGAAAAACGGATCTTCTGGATGGGTTTCAGCAATGCCCACACCCATGCATCCCCCATGCCCATAGCTCAGGGCCTTTCCAATGTCCCCGCAACGTGGTCCCAATCCCAGAGGCAGAGCGTGCTTGCTCATGTCCTCCCACCCAGCTCAGGGTCCCCCAGGTCCCAAGGTCTTTGGTGAGGGCTGTGGGAAGCACCATGCAGGGCTCCTCAGGGGGTTCAGCAAAACATCTGCTTGCCATTGCTTTGGGTTGTTTATAGCATTTTGATACTCTCTTCTGCAACATTTTATTTTAAAGGGCCTTGTGATACTCCCACACAGAGTGCATCTGAAGTGCAGCTTGCTCCTGGTTTATGTATCTCAGTTTAGGTTGCCGGTAATTTGGGATGTTCCCTGGGCACATGCCTCTCTGGTGCAAGATCAGATACACGAGCCTCACTCCCAGCTTGTCACAAACTGTGATGCTCTGCTCTTCCCCTTGCTTTCCATGGGATGGAACCTTTGGGCCAAACCAAAGTGGTCCTTCTTTGATTTAAAGTAACAAATTACTTTGGAAGCCAGGCTGCAATTGTCAGGCTGCAATTTCTCAACATGCAGCATGGGATTAAAGGAGCAAATCCAGCCACTGCCACCCTCTGCAGTACTCTGTACCTGTTTGTTTTTCCATCATGGAAAGTCCACACACACAGTGCAGGGCTCAGGTAGTGTTTAGGTGAGGAGGAACAGAAGGGTGACGTGTTTTTTGCTGGGCAACCTCATCTGCTCTGATTGTGCTGGGTTTTCAGCTGTGGGGAACTGTGAAGGATAATTACCATCATGGGTTACCTGAGATTACAGGGTTGCTTTCCAACTAATGACACTAGGAGAACCAAGCAGTTGTTAATATTTAATCAGACTCCTGGCTTAACAATTGGATAAATGAGCTGTGTAATTACACAATTATAGAAGACATTTCAGATAGGAACTGTGCTGTTATTAATAGTGAAGGTGAAAGCTGGTGAACATACACTGTTCAGTCCCGTCAAGCATGTCATTAAAAAAGATCTTCAGCACGAGACTGTAACAACATGTCCTATGAGATGGTAAACAATGGTTTCGGCTGCTTTTGAGATAAAAATTCCAATTGGCCAAGAGGTTTCAATGTAAGAAAAATACCAGACCAGGTGTTTTGTTGATGTGGCAAGCTGTAATCCGGGGTAACTAGGGAACGTTTAAATATGTACACAGAGTATATAATGCGGTTATGACTTTGCTTTATGTATCATTTCTCAGCAGTCAGGCAATTATTTTCCCTCGGTTATTAATTTTAAATCTTATAGGAAACAGAGAGGTTTTTTTTAATTCAATGTAGTACTTACTTCCCCAGGGGAACTTTTCTTTAAAATTAAGTGTTGTCATATAGCACACACAAGGTGTTGTGTTTGACTGCAAAGTGCTGGTGAGAATGAAAATGCAGATGCTGTCTATAATAATATCATTAGTCTGTTCCTTTAATCCTGTGCTTTATCTCAGCTCCTTAAGACCTTTTCTTTTTTTCAAGTGATCTTGATTTGAAAAGATTGCAACAGTTGTGGTTATTTGGTGTTCCACTACACTGACCACTAAATGTAATTCTCTCTATTGAGTCAGTTAGTGAGATACTGGAAAGTTAACAGCAGAATCAAAGAACTCATTGACCAGCATGATTGCAGCAGTGATATGAATCAGAATAATGCAGGAAATTGAATCTTAAAAATGCTTTCCACAATGAGGTATTGTGAGGCATTAATATGTTTTCCCAAATGTGAGGTGGTAAAAATAAGAAGCACGTTTGTTGATAGATGCTATGGGCAATAGTCTTGTGATTTCCTCCTCTTCCCGTCTATCATTCCTGAAGAGTTTGCAGTGATTCAGATCTGGATGGACAGATATTGCTGAATTTCTCAGTGTCCAGTTCTAACTGTGACTAGATACCACCACCTCTGGGGAGTGTTTTGAGATCAGGGGAAGAAATGTCCTGCCAAAGTCACATGAATGTTTTTCTTCCAGAGATACTGACAGTAAGAAGTCATGTAATTAGGAGTAGCGTCCATGCTCCCTGCTCACTGAGAGCTGGTTCTGTGCCAGTGGCTGAACTGCACCGCGTGCTGTCAGGTCCTCCTGGCATGTGCTCACACATCAGCTCCTCTGTAAGAGCAATTTGTACTCGGTGAGCTCATGCTGAGAGAAGAGCAGAACCCTTCAATTATAGTAATGCAGAGCCAATGGGGATAATTGGGAAAACAAGAATTATATATACGATATGTTGGCATAGAATTATAAAGGAGACATAAAGAAATGCACAACCAGAATAACTTCCTGTAGAATGTTACCTTGTGACCCAGCTTAGTACAACCTGTTTATCCACCTTCCTTCTTCTCTGCCTCACCTTGAGCCTGCAAATCCTGTCTTACCAAAACTGGTCCCACTGAAATAATTTTCCTCTCTTCTGGCTTTGTCATGCACCTTCCTAAGAATGCATCTCTGCAGCTCCCAGCCTCACTTTTGAGTTTTGTATAGCTACAGACTGTGCCCTCCTTCCTCCTTGGCAGACCTCTCTTGCTTGTATGTAATACCCAGGTGCTTATGCTCCCCAGGTCATGCAGTGGGTGAGCAACTGGCTCCTGAGTTGGGCACAGTGGGTTACAGTGAAGGGGGTGACATCAGACCAGTGTCCTGTCACTAGTGGGGTTCCACAGGGCTCCATCCTTGGTGTGCTCTTAGCATCTTCATAAATGACTTGGACATGGGACTGGAAGTTTGCAGTTGACACAAAACTGGGAGGAGCTGTTGACTCCCATGAAGGCAGGGAGGCCCTGCAGAAAGAGCTCCACAAATCAGAGGGCTGGGCAATCACCAGCCACATGAAGTTCAACAAGGCAAAGTACTGGATTCTGCCCCTGGGATGGGGCAACCCTGGATGTATGGACAGACTGGAGAATGAGAGGTTGGAGAGCAGTGCCAGGGAAAAGGACCTGGTGGTCCTGGTTGACAGAAATTTAAACATGAGCCAGCAGTGCCCTGGCAGCCAGGAAGGCTGGGGGGGCATCAGGCCCAGCATCGCCAGCCAGGCAAGGGAGGGATTGTCCTGCTCTGCCCTGTACTGCTCTGGGGCAGCCTCACCTCAAGTGCTGGGGGGCAGTTTTGGGTGCCATAGTGTAAGAAGGATGTAAAGCTGTGAGAGAGCATCCAGAGGAGGGCAACGAAGATGGTGAAGGGACTGGAGAGGAAGCCGTGTGAGGAGCGGCTGAGGTCACTTGGTCTGTTCAGCCTGGAGAAGAGGAGACTGAGGGGAAACCTCATTGCAGTCTGCAACATCCTCGTGAGGGGAAGAGAAGGAACAGACACTGTTCTCTTCTCTCCTCTCTGGTGACCAGCGAGAGGATCTGAGGGAATGACCTGAAGATGTGTCAGGGGAGGTTTAGGTTGGGTATTAAAAATAGGTTTCTCACCCAGAGGGTGGCTGGGCACTGGAACAGGCTCCCCAGGGAAGTGGTTACAGCACCAGCCTGACAGAGTTCAAGAAGCTTTTTGACAATGCTCTGAGGCACATAATGTCATTCTTGGGGCTGTTCTGTGAAGGGCGTGGAGTTGGATTTGATGATCCTTCTGGGTCCCTTCCAACTCAGTTTATTCTGTGATTTTGATTCCTTCTAGTCTTTCATTACGTTGTCTCCAAGAATATCTTTGATAAATAAAGAGACTTGAAGCTCTCTGTCCTTTTCAAGACATGATTCCTGTGCTTTGCTGTCCCCATGGGATACCTCAGAATTACTGATGAAACACAGTTTAGAAACTGAGATCCCTGGGAGCTGTTACATTAGAACATTGCACAGACAAGATAAAATACACTGAACCTGTTTGTTTGAGAACCCACTTCACAGCAGCTCCATCCCATGAATTTTCCAGGCTGTATATTCCCCAAGGAAAGACCACCTATGACATTTGGCTGTGAAGCACTTCAAGCCTTTATACCTCTGCGTAAGCAGATTCAGGCTATGGAAATAAGCAGCATGCAAGGCTTTCCACTCCAACCCTGCAGGCCCATGCTAGGGGCCCTCTGAAGGGCAGGTGTACACATGGTGAAATCCCTCTGGGATTTTTTGGTGAGCAGCATGGAGGCTACTTGGGTTTGTGCTGGGATGGGCAGAGGGCTGCCTGCAAGGTCCTGCCTGCTGGAAGCATGGGCTGGGTAATGCATAACTTCCTGTAACAGTGTCCAGTCTCCTCTCAATGTACTACTTTAGGGAGATGGTTTCATTATCTATAAAGCTTTTTATTGCATCATATCCCGTTAGTCAGGACATGATCTGTGCCCAGTGCTGCTGCAGCAGTTATGATAAAGGCCTTTGCTGTTGGCTTTGGGGGAAAGTCCAAGACTGACAGAGGACATTTCTAGCTAAGGCAAGGAAGATTAATTTGTTAATTAACATTTGTGGCACCTTGAAAACAGAAAATGCTGCATATGTACTTAAGTATTTTTCTAATGCCAAAGTAGCTTACATTTAAACTTTCTGAAGCCATAATGACATGGTCCGTCAATTCCTGATCAATTCTCTCTATAAAATTAAAAATAACACAGAAAGATATTGAGTCCTGTCATCTGAAGAAGACTCTTCTCCCATATGTGGGGTATTCCCCTTTCCACCTCTTTGAGGTTTGAAGTCCAGAAGACTGCAGAGTCAGTGATCATAAAGTACTTACAGCATGAATACATAAAACATCTACTTAATTAAAATGTTAAAATATGAGCAATGTTTCAAGGATGCTGCTTTGCAGGTTTCTGCAGATTGGACAGATCAGTAATTTATGCACTGTCTGGCTTTGCGTGTTGCACTGGGCTACCTCCCCTTGTCCTCAGCTGAAACATGGACCATTGCACCCTTTCCACCCTGTGAGTGCCCTGGTGGGTCAGGGTGCTTTGCAGAGGGAGCACACAGTGACAGCAACGTCTCATGAACGTCTGAAGCTGTGCACATGGAGATACACATGGACAAGCAATTCTCAAAGAAAGATGGGTTGGAGTTTCTGTGGAGCTTGGGAGTAAATTTAGCTTTCTGCCAAACTGGTGCCTCCATTTCTCCAGTCAACATTTGCAAAGGCAGCTTTCATGGAATTCGTAAAATCAGTTTGTTTCTATCTATTCCTTTGAAGAAAGTTAGTGTCACCCAGACCTCACAGAGCTCACAGCTGGATGCACATGCTGGCTGCCCTGTTGGATCCCCACTGAGCTAAACGTGTTTGTTTGCATTTAACCTCTTTTGAAGGGAGAGAGAGTCTCACAATGTACAATCTCGATGCAGAACCAGGGGAATCCTTTCAGGGGTTCATCCCACAGCCCCCAGAAGTGGTATTCAGGGCACCAAATAAAAAGTTAGAGACACCAGCTATTCCTCTGTGTAAAAACTCCCCAAAAAAATAAATAAAAAGAGGCTGCACAGAATATGGATGAAATTCAGGGCACATGCTAGCTTTTAATGAAACTCTAAATATCAAAAGTAAATCTACTAATGTGGGTGACGTAGTCAATGGAGAGTAACCACAAGGCTTACTGATCTTGCTTTGAAGGTTTGAATAAAGAAGGATTTCTTTCAATGCTTCTGGTCAATGGGCACGTTAAGTCAAATGCAGGCACTGGACTGCAGAGAAGCAAGATGGCTGGGGAAGCCCAGGCAGAGGAAAGATGAGTGATGAGCTTGTATTTTGGCAGGGAGGTGACTGCAAGCCTGAACTCGATTCAGCATGAAGAGACAAGTGAAATAAGGGAGTGCTGGGCTCTACATGATCCACTTATCTTTTATCTGTAGTTTTTAATTTCTGTTTGTAAAAGAATAGATTGAGGTTATGCAACATTTTTCTAATACTCCGACTGTGGAAAACAAACCACATCTGGCACGTAAAATAACAATGAAATTATCTGAAAGCTGTACTGTTCTTAAAAACAGCTACAAGTATGCATTCAAATAACTTGCTGGAAAAGAACAGATCCCATTTGTCAGATGATAATATATAAGTTTAGAAGGAGGGAAAAATTAAGCCAAGAGAAATATTGCACTTCAGAGAGTTCAAATAAAGAGGTTGCTTTCCACCAAACTTCTGTGGGCTTGCAAGGCATAAATTACACAAACAGCATTTAAAAACAGGAATGCAAAAATCAAAGAGCAAAATTAAAAGCTCTGTTCATGTTCCAGCCGTGTAACAAGTGTGCAGCAGATGTTGGAGGCCTATGGTTAAGAAATGCTCTGGTCTGGATGCACAATTTCCAGTATGTCCTGCTGGCACACAGTGAAAGCTAGGCTGTAACAAATGCACTGTCAGCTGTGTGAAACACCCAGTCTGTAGTGGGAAATAGTGCAAATCTGGCAACGATGCTTCCCCTTGTATTTCTCTAACAAAGCTGTTATTTCACAGAATGAGGAGGCACCAGTGGCCTGAGGGCTGTCACACCCCATCTTGGTGAAGAACCAGCTCCTTCCCAGTTCCTCTCTTGCACTGGTGCTGAGGTTTCCAGTGAAGCACAAGGTAACTTGCTGCACCTTAGAATGAAGCAGTTCACCCTAACTGCTGCTGACATTTGGGTGCTGAGGATGTACCCTGCTTTCATGGTCCATTATACCCTATTTGGGTAAAAATAACCTGTGCTGCCAAAGGCAGAAAGTAATAATAAAAGTAAGAATAGCATATTGAAATAGGTTAGCTGAGGCAAATTGTCAAAAGACTGTGGATTAATTTCTTTGGGTTTTTTATGTTTAAAGTGATTTCTAAAGCTGCAGTTTGATCATGTTCTTAAAATATGTCAGACTTTACATGTTAAGTGGTAGAAAACTACCCTGCCTCCTACACTCACAGCAGCAGGAGAAGCATGTTGTGATGACTATATAAAGCCCTTCCTGCAATTGAGTTGTTCTTAAGTTAAATATTTTTATCTACCAAGCAATATTAAAACACTAGTCAATACCACATACAGATCCCAAATGAATGCAAAACTGAATGCACATTAAAGGCTTTGCTGATAGCCCAGACCAGGGTTTTTTCGTGCAGGTTTGCAGGCTTAACATTGTTTAAACAAACTCTCCTTTACATCACCTCCGCAGCTGCAATGGACTTCACTGTGGGAGTAAATTACACGCTCGCTTAATCTGAGAGGGTTTAGATTAAATGTGAAGTGTCATCCCAGGGGTGGAGGGGATGGGCTAGCTGGGGAGAGGGAGGTGGCAGGGGGAGATGCTGCATAGGAGCCTGACATGGAATCAAATTAACTAGTTCTGCTCTGTGTACATTTTATTCCTTGGAATAGCTGTGAGTCTGAGATGAATCCTGCGATGGGAAATGCTGTTTGTCAGCATCTTCCTCTTCCTACTACTGAAAAGATAAGAAAAAGTAAGTTCACATTCAAGTTTCCAATATGTTTATTAATAAGAAAAGTATACAGCTTTTGGAGTTGCACACCGCAAGAGCAAAGCATGGGAAGGCAGGTGTAAAATGTACTGTTTCATGTTGGCAGCCACAGTTTAATTTTTGTGGCAGAGTGATAAATGACAGAAATTCACAGTGTTCTCTCAATTCCCTTGGAAGATGTATTCTATAGAATGAAAATAGAAGCACTGAATTATTAAGAACCATCCCATTTACATATGAAAATGGGATGGTGTCACATTAAATACACCATATTAAGAGGTCAATTAGAGACCTATTTTGAGTTAATGGAATTAGTTCTTTTTTTTATTTTACATTTTAAATGCAATATTTCAAGGTGTAGTGGAGATCGAAGGTGTAGTGGGATAGAAAATAGAATGATCCAATAAAAGGCTGTTAATGCCTGTGGAATGGCTGACAGCAATGCCAACAGGGGAAATGGTGCAATGGGGCAAGGGCTGAGCAGGCAGTGTCCTTTTCTTCCCACCTACGCTGAATCCCCTGTGCCTGGGAGTGAGAAATGCTATTTTTTAAAGTGTGTTCCCTATATCTGAATAGACCATGAAAGAAGGAAAAAACCACATTTGAGCCCTGGCTCCCAAATGCAACCCTCATTTCACTAAATCTTACAGCAGTTCTTTAAATCCTATTTGGTTCAGTGGAAACTGAGAATATAAAAAATCCTGAGTGCAATATTGCAACTGGTCAAGGTACAATTCTTGCATTAGTCACTGAACAGTTGTTCAGATGCAGATTTGCGTTGAAATCGGCTCCAAAGGGAAACAGCTAGAAAGAGCTTCTCTACCTTTCAAAGGATTTGCTGCTCCTGTGATGCCCCTGGAATGTTAATGCATATGGAAATTGGCCCCCCCTGTTACAAGAGACAAGATGGCTGCAAAAGGGGAAGCCTCTGGACTGAACAACCAGTCAATAAATGAGGTACGAGGAATCTTTTGACATCCAAGGACAGTTCCTGCCCACAACACCCCAGGACCCTTGCTAACCCTCTCCTTCCACAGTGCCTAAGCATACATCTATTGGCAGTTGCACTGGTGACTTGCATTCAGCTGGAAAACCAACCAGAGGAAAAAAACAATAGGATGGCTTTCCTACAACCGGCATATTCTTGCCCATGTGGCATAAATTGCTGCCAAAATAGATATATATATATAGCTATACTCTTCTTTTTGCCTGGCTTCTAGATAAGGTGCAGACTTAAATATTCAGAATGCTGCTTATGGTACAGGCAGGAAGGCAGTTTTGTCACCAGAGTTACTATTTAGCTAACAAAATGACATATACAGTGCATGAAAGAGGCCACATCATGCTGTCCAGAAAAGCCTGGTGATAGTTGAGCTTACACACATCCCTACACACAGATGCTGTCACTGCAGTGACTGCATGGAAGAGACCAGAACCCTTTCCCAACAGTACTGCTGTATCAGTGAGGTGTCACGGCTCAGTTCCTGTAGCAGACCAGGCACAAATTCCTTTTGATTCATCTTGTCTGGTCATCGTTCCAAAAAGTTTCCAAAATTGTTTGGGTCAAAAGTTTATTTTATTTTGGTGATTTTCTCCCTGCAGAGCTGATTATTTGTGCCAAACAAAAAACCCTACCAGATCCTGAGGACTCCAATGCTTGCATAATGATAATTTGAAAGCTATACTGTGCGTAAGATTAAGAAGGTTGCATTTCCAGTTGGTTGAGCCATGTAACTGGGTAGAACTCTTCTCTCTGCACCTATGGGACTAAAGGGTGGATGTCAGTTTTAACATTAGGAGGAAACTTTTCATCCAGTGCTTTGCCACAGAGCCCACATTGCTACCTTCTTCTGCTGCAGCAGCCAGATCTTTCACCAGAAAGGTGTCAGCAACCAAGCCAGCTATCCCAGCTTGGGAATACAAGCCACTCACTTTCCTGTAAGCTGGGCCACAAGACACTCATTTCCTGGCACTTTCTGACTCTTGATCTTGTTCCACAGATTTTTCCTTTACAAACAACAGGGGGAAAGCTGTGGAAAACAGAAAGGAGAAATAGGTCACACTAGAAATTCTGAAACCTCAGCAAATCTCTTGTTTAAAGTGATTAATTCAGTGACCTCTGACCACACAGCAGACCTTCAATTTGCCAGCAGAGGATAAAAGAGTCAAGATCTGAATGAGTAAAGAGGGAATGAAGGGTGAGTTAATCCAGTAACTGTGAAGGTACATTGGAAACAAAAATACTCAACATATATGCTTCTTCACTTTAGCCCTTCTATTGCATGCAGTTTATTTGTGGATATGATGGAATATCAAGTACATTTATACTCTTTTTGATCTCTACTGTTTGATCCAGATCCAGCCAGCAGAGCAGACTGATGCTCTTAATGCTATTAAGTAGCACAGTCTGCATTTATTTATTTTTTAGAACAGAAACTAGAAAAATGCTTGCAAAATAGTACAGGGTTAAAAGAAAATGAGGTACTCCAGTAGATGTTAACATTTCCATCTTTCTTTGCTGAGGTTTCGTGTCTTGAAATATAATTTTTTTTGTAATGGAAAGAGACAAACTGGTTAGTGACATTGAACACTTTTGCCTGAGTTCCCTGCAAAACTCCCACACAGAATATAATCTTTCATCTATGGTTATAAGCCTGTAAGCTGCTTATACTATTTTTAGTCTAAATTCACCTTTCATTTGGTTAGTCTCCAGCAATCCAGACCAAATTTGCACTTGGAAATCTCCTAGTCATTTCCAGTTAACACCATTAAAAAGCGAGAAAGGAGTCTTGAAGTAAATTGTCTCAGCAATGCACATATTTTTGCAACTGGATAGTAAACAGATACCTCAGCATCTCCTTTGTATGATAGCTTTAATTGTACCATTTTCTCCCAAATAAAAAGGAAGACTTGTGGGAAACTAGTTTTGAAAATGTTCCTGTCCAGCAATGCCAATGGCATGAAGACTTCATAATTGTTTATGCCAGTAGCACATTAAAATGAGAGAAAGAGCCCTTGGAGTAAGATAAAGCACCCAATCGGCACCTCCTGTAGTCCATTACTTAGTTAAGGTTCAATTGCTAAAGGTTCACACTTTCCTTGAATGATTTTCCATTTTCATGTGTGGTTTAGGTTCCATTTGACACCAAAATAGCAGCCTATTACTAATTATTTGATTTTATTGTAAGACTAAATGAAGAAGTGAAGATGAAATGTATAATAAAAACTTGTCTTCCCACCATCATAAATGTTTTAAGATTCAGCCAATAATGTACTAGACTTCAGTCTTTTCTTCAAATACAAAAACACTTCTCAAAGTGTGTATTAACTCTTATTTCTTAAGTGTTGGGTTTTTATGGTTCTCAAAAAGGAGTCCTGAGAGAACCATTAACTCTGTTTATGTCCGCACAGCAAAACTGCCATTTGAGTTTTCTTTGATTAAATCATTATCTTCTCTTTTTTATTCTTTATTCTTTCTGGAGACATAAGAAGCCATTAGTAGCAGAGATAAAGCTGTTGAGAGTTCAAAAGACAAAATGGGAGATTATTTATATTCAGCTGTCCAGTAAAAGATTAGAAATATGAATCATTATTTTATAATACTATAATAAAAGATGAGGTAAAGTTTTGGCTTTTGACAGGTATGGTGTGATAAAACCAGAACTGCCTATAATAAATATTTATTATTATTTACTGAGCATGCTAAAGTGCATACTAATTTACAGGAAAATACACAAATAGAACCCACCACAAAGGAAATTTACGTAACAAAATAAATTCTGACAAAACTGATGATGACAAGGAGGGTCCACATGTCTCCCTCCCTTCCCAAGCAAGAACCCTGCAACTTCATGGAGGGCAAAAGTTTCCCACCTTGTGCTAATTAAGCCCATTGGTGATTTAGTGTTTGCTCTGCTAGATATGGATCACCAGCTTCATTTTAATGTTATTGCATTACAGCTGCAACAAATAATCTGCTTAAACTGAGAAAAAGATGTCAATATTTGGTGTAATATACAACTTTCTCTAGATGCAGTACCAGGAATTACAGCTGCAAGTGTGAGTAACAGAAAAACATTGACACTATCAATCACAACAGAGCCTCAGTGGCAGTTAAAATTTATTATGTCAACCTTCTAATATAGACCTGTTAATGAAAATCAAAGATTGAAACAATACTGATTTATTGGGGCAGGCTCATGAAGGCTTTAATGAGAGCATCTTTCTCATTGAATGGCTACTTGGAACAATATTGTTCCAGTATTGCAGGACCTTTAGTAGTTACAGCCCTTGCACATTTCCACTGCTAGAATTTTAAATGGAATTTTGAAAAGCTTAGGTTTTCCTTCAAAAAGGATATGAGATGGCTGATCTTCAAATATTAGCTTTGTAGTCTTAAAGTTAAGAGTAAAAATTACAGATAAGAGACATAGAAAGTCCATTAATACCTAAAATGTGTAGTGTTGAGGACCACATTTAGCATGGAAAAATAGTGAAAAATTAATCTAACAATGCAGAAGCCTTGTTTTTGCCTGTGACAGTATCACTAATGTCTGTCATTGCATGGGGGCTCTATCCCCCTTCATACCCTTAATGAAGGAACAGAAGTCACTGGAGGCCAAAATATCCAAATGTCCTTTTTCTTCCTTAAAAACTGTCCCTGCTTTGCCACTGCTGTTCCTGCATCCTCCAGGAAGCTCATGAGCAATGAAGCCTTGTCCTTGAAAGATTGTTGTTAAAGGAAATTCTGCCTGGATCAGGGTGAGGACTGTAATCTTTTGTCATTCCTCCCATGTCGCTATGGGCACAGCAATCACGTGCCAGCAGACTGGACCGCATTATGCTTGGCACATAAGAAAAGATATGCTGCCCCAGTCTCGGGTCCCCATCTCAGATTGGAAGTATTTCGTCAAGATTCCTTTCCTACCCTTTAAAAGGGTTGTGGTCAATCCCATAGCAATTTTTGGATGTTGGCTGTAACTCCACATGAAATGTAATGTAAGAAGATGCGCCACAGCTGATGACTCCGTGCAGAACTGGTGCAACATGGAGGTGTCACTGCTATAATCTGCATTTAACAGCTACAAGGGTCAAAGCTGCAAGGGAAGCTGGAAGGGCACGTGTGAAGGACATGAAGAAACGTAGCTGGGATTAAACTTCAGGAATTCCTTCTTTACCAGCCTTATTATTAATTATTGGATCAAGCACTACTCTCCAACATGGCTTTCACATTCTTCATATATACACAAATTTTCCAACTGATCAGCCAATAATTTCTCCTCCAAGATTTGTGCCCAAGTTAAGGCAGTGTGACTTGGGGATTGAGGTGGATTGATTCCTCCTTGTCAGCAGTATTTACAAAACTGACTGGTTTCAAGGCACACACCTAGTAACAGCGAAGTCAAAGGGTGGTCATGGCTAGGAAGAAAGTGTTTCACATTTCAATGCCGTAAGTTCTTCTATTTTAGTTATATTATAGCTTAGTTTGTTTCTTCAAATTCTCTTTCTGTTAATATAAAAAGGAATTCAAGCTGAAATAGTTACCATCTGTCTGAAAGAGGACAGGAAAACATGGTTACTAAAGAATGTTTAAACTGTGGAGCAAAATACAGTTCTGCTAATGGTAAAATTTCAGTCATTAACATTAAAGATTAAAGGCTATAATTTACAGGAAAATATATTGCATGGCTTATCACATTTTTAATGAAGGGTTCAGCGTTATAGCAGGCAAGTGCTGAGAAGAAAAATGTACCTCTTGGGTTTTATTTGCTCTCTTGAGACACTATCCTATCATGATTGTAGCCCGTAGGATCAGCCAAATGAACACTAGGCAGTAAGTCAGCAGCCCCCAAAAGGTTACCAGAGCTTCTTCCTAATGTTACAGCTATGATTTGAAAAATTAGCTCACATTAACCTTTCACCTTTCAGTGGATGGTTCAAATCTAGTATGGGTTGGTAGTGATTGAGAATGGTTCCTAGAAGTTTAATGGTTTTTTGGTGGTTTATGCAATGCCGGTGGGTGGTCTCCTGCTGTGCCCTAGGGGAGGTGTGTCTGCACAAAGAAAACCCCCCAATAACTTGCCTCAATTGGTGCTAATTGGAAACCTCCCTGGAAATTTGAGCAGGGACCGCCCTCCATGTGGGCATAGGCACCGAAAAAGCTGCTACAGACCATGGCTGCAGCAAAGGCTGCTCTTAGACACTCTGGCTTCAACAACAAGACTTTGAATATCTGCATTTTAATTAAAGCAGCTTTGCCCATCTTTGGTGCTCAGCTTTCCCAGGGACCTGCTCTAGCTTTAGCCCCTTCTTCACCTCTTCCTTTCCCCACATTCTACAGGTCCTCCCAAGGGTGCTTCCTAACTCCTCATTCCCTCGCCATAGGACGGACTAGGCTTACATGTGTGTGTCCTACTGGACAAAACCTGGGGACAAGGCCTGGCCCTGTGACATTAGGGTCTGCTTTCTTCAGCTAATGTAATTTAGGGTGTAGGTGACTTTTGCCCTATAATCATTGGCAATGAACCCATTTACCCCCTGCCTTTGTGTACTTGATCCACCTCCAGACCATGGCCCTTGCCCACTCCCCCAAACCACGATCCACAGCACAAGCGTGTACATGAGAGGAGACACTGCAAACAAGCACTTGCCGTAAGGTAATAGGCACGGTGTCCTGGTTTAGGAGTGGTATTCCCCAATTTAGTCGTCTCACTAAAAAGGCCACAAGCTACACCCCTTGCCCCCGCCAACAGGAAGCATAAAAGGCAGAGATCACAGGTTGAGGTAAGAACACTTTACTGGAAATAGCAATGAGATAAGAAAACCAGCAATGGTGGAAAATTCTGCCATGTGTTTATGATCAGAAGCCACCCCCTTCTTTTTGGAAGCCAGAGGGAGTCCCTTCTCCCTGCTCCTGGCAAGGACGTGAGGTGGTATCAAATAACATTAAGATTGTGGTTGAAACCAGGACACACGAAATGGCCCAAGAGCATGGAGGTCTGGCCCAGTGATGTGGACTCAGAAACACAAGGTCCAGTGCACTCCCTGAGGCTCACCATAATGACTAAGACGACAACAACGGCACGACCCCAGGATGTCCTGGTTCCCTGCATGCCTTCAAATCTTCTACCAATGGTAAACATTTGTCACATGCACAAACACAGCTCTCTGCAAATCCTGCTTGTTTTCTGCAAAAAATCCTTTACCTGGTCTAACAAACTACTCCCCTTCCCATTCCATGGTATTTTGCAGCTAGAAAAAATTATCAGGCTCTGGCTGTGTATATTTCTTGGGTGAGAGAGAAAGCAATCAGCACTCAAGGGTTTTTTCTTTCTTGGGTAAATAGTTCTTGTTAAACCAACCTAAGTAAGGTGATTTGCAGTATGGATTTTTCCCATCTAAGTTATTAGAATAAGTTCAGTCAGCACATTCAGCCCTAGTCTCTAGTGGTCCATAAATTTAATGCAACACTCAACTCTCCTTCAGTGTTTTTGGTGTATACTTGAGTTTTTCTTGGCACAGAGAGAAGTGGCAGGTGGAGTGATCAGAGACTTTTTTCCCGTCAAAGTGAGATTAGGGGGTTTTTTTAGGTTCCTTTGTTCTGTAAAAGCCCTGGTCTAATTCACTACAAGCTATCTACAACTGAGAATGCCATTTCTTTACTAATTTATATGTTTGGTTTAAAGCTGTGCACCAGTCTCAGTGGAGTTTCTCTATTTTTAGTATCCTGCTAAGAATTCTTTAGCAAAGGGTTTTATGCACAAGAAGGGAAGGTTTTACTGGGATTTCTTTATTTTGACATTACACTATCAAAGGCAAACAGTTTCTTCTTTCTTTGCCCTAATAACTTATCTCAGCAAGAGAAAGTGGGACACCCGGGCTAGCTTGAGGCAATGGAAACCCACCAGCAGCTGCTCAGGACAACACTGATTGACTTGAGCCTGGGCTAAGCTGGGTATGTAAAAGTTAAAATCCCCAGAGTGCATGAGCAAGTGTGCTTGGGAAGGAGAAACAGGAGAAAGAGGATTTGCAATGAGCTGTCTTCTCCAGAAATACACTAGAATTCACCTGGCAAAGAAAATTGGAGAATGCATGCAGCTTTCTTGGCAGGTGCAGAGGCGGCCTATGATATGATTTAACGGTATTTTAAAAGGCAAGCACTAGAAACAAATGGGAGTGCACTGGGATGAATTAGATGGATTAAGATTCAATGCGATAACCTAACGACCTCAGGAATAACTAATGACCTACCCTAACAGAAATGTCTGCTGGGTAGGGAACAAGGCAAACCTGTTCACTTCAATGATTTTGCTGGCACTGAAACCACTCATTTGAGACATTCAGCAGGAGCGGCTTCTAAAAAGTATTGGCTGAAGTCCTCAGTTTGTGCAAATTGTCTTGGTGCCTTTGGCATCGGGTATGTGACCCTCTGCCCTGCTGAAGCATCTGCCTCATTCTGGTAACAAGACAGAAATCAATGCAAGCCTAAATGTGAATGATATATTGATGGCTGCTGAGATACTCGTTTATAGAAATGCTTTCATAGTACCAGGAGTGGGACAGCTAGAATTTAACACCCAGAGGTGCTAGAGACTGCCCCTAATGTTTTATGTGTGGAAAAGTGACAGCAAGGGTTAAAACCTCTGAAAGGGTGACTGTGGTATGCAGGCATTGGTCTGGCACCCAGCAAGACTCCCTTCCACAGTAAAAGTGAGGCTTTGCTCCTTTGACATTTGAAATAAGAAATGAATGATAGTGTACCCAAAACTCTCCTTAAAATTAGTACTTTGCTTCTACTTTTTTCAGTCTGATAATTATTTTCACTGCATCAGTTCAAAAGGAAAATTATCATGATCTTGGCTGAACAAACGAAAACATCTCCTGGTGTATCAATTAAGAGATTGTGTAGAACATTGTAATTAATTTGTTTAATTGAAATCCCTATTTCTTAGCCATGGCAGGCTGATTTAGTGTCTTGAAGGATACAGACACTCTTCAGAAATGAAGAGAATGCTCTGGTCATTGGAATGGAAATCCCCTTTCTGCATTCATTTATGAGATGAGAACACTGAGCCAAGTGTCCATAAATCTCAGTGTGGCCATTTGACTTGTCAACAAGTGAAAGCTACAGAGAGTCACCTGAAGGCATCAGTCTGTTAACTGTGCAGTGTGTTCATGGCAGCTCTGAGGGGCTGTGGGTGCCCTGCTGGGGAAATCATGGACATCTGCACATTCACACTGCAGGGTGCATGTCACAATGGATGATATGGCTCAACTCTCAGCTTTCCATGGGATTAGTGCAGCTCTGAGAAGGCTCTGAGAAGCAGTAGAAAGCACCACTCCTGAAGGACCATGCACATATTCCAAATACAGGTGGGATGGGGCGAGATCAGTTCTTCTCTTTTCTTATGTTCTTGCCATGTATATGGTCTGCACCAGCACTGGCTCACGTTCCCTTGCACAACTCGTTCTTTCTCATTGCCAGAAGTGTTCCTGAGCAATGAAGAACTGCACAGCCACAAAGCCCTCGATGTGAAACAGCACCTACATGTGTGGGTGTGGGTGTGTGGCCAGATGACAGCAAAGTGTTACTGTGTGCAGCACACGCAATTTAATACAGTTAGGAGTTCAGAGCCTGACCTTCACAATGACTACATAAAAATGCTTCCCTTGATCAACCTCAGCTCATGATTTCATCTGTGGCACCTCTGGGGCACTGCCCTGGGTGTGGAAAATGTCTCTGTCCCATCGCAAGGCCCTGGGGGACGTTGCACTCCAACAGCTGTTATCAGCTCCTTTAATTACTAACAGGTATGTTAGAAAGCATCCAAATTGTAATCAGACTGAAATAGAGTTACAACGATATCTGATCTGGGAATTTAGTCCAAAGCTTTCCTTTTCCATGGTGGTTTTCATTTCCTGTAATTTAGAGCTGGAAGCATTTATGGAATATCACATGGTTTTAGTTTACACAGGAAATCAGCTGCAGTTGCGGGAAGATACTGACTTAGGAGTTTTAGGGTTTGTTTTGTTGGTTTTTTTAAGAAATGAAGATTGCTTCAGAAGAAAACATTGCAGATTCTACCTCTGCTGTTTGAAGCCTGTGTTCTGCAAAGCGATCTATGATTATATAGGAACAAGCAGTTTATTTCTGTTACATGATGATCACTTAATGTGAATGAAGCAATAAATGCCTTTCCTTTTTAGCGTGAAGAGATAAACCAAATGCAGGACAAGATGTGGAGGAGGGTGAGGGAAAGGGATGCAAGGCAGCTGCAGAAAGAAAAACCTCTGAAGCAGGAAGTATCAAATAGAATGTGCTTGAAAAGCCCAAGATGACCAAAGCAGATTAAAATGGGAAAAGGTGGTTATGTTTTGTGAGTCACAGCCTGCCCGTTTAATCACTGTCTGTGTGACTCCTGAGGAGGAGATGGGGAATAACACTGCATGATGCTGCACCACCCAGATTGCACCACAAAGGCCTTCTCCAGTTCCAGGAGTGAAAAGCTGGTTCTCCCAATGGTGCTGGAAGACGTTTCTCTTTTGGATCAAGGTGCAAGTGCTGAATTTTCAGTGTCAGAAGGGAAAAATCCCTTTTGAACTGCATTTCCACTGGTAACACTTCTCCACAAATTACTGCTCTGAAAGTGCCAGCAGAGCAGCTTGGTGTGCTCTGGCTAGAAGGCCAGGACAGGGTGGACTGACATCCCTCAGGAGGCAGGCTGTGAAATGCCAGTTGAGAGATATCAAAGAGTAGGAAAGGCATGAGGAAGGGGGGTGGAAGCCAGAAAACTGCAAAAAAAAATTCATCTCTTCCCAAAGGCAGCCCTGTCCGCTTCATGGGTGCCTTTGGTGCCAGAGCAGAGGGAGATGACAGACTGTGAGAGACTGTGAGAGACTGAGAAAGAGATGGACTGTGTAAGTTAATAGTGACTAATGAACCATGTTGGAAACACCGTCACAAGCACAAGGCTGGATTTGCAGGACAGCAAGAGGAGAGCAGTGCTGGCTGCTTGCTTTTAGCACACAGAGGTACATTATGATTTTAAATGAATCCAGAACAGCTGAGGCATTTGTGGACTAAAAGCCAACATAACCATGACCATCTTAATCATCCCCTTGTAAAACAAGCAGCCATATGCATGAAATCAGCCCATACATTTTATGGAATATCTGTTGTATGCTGGACGAGAACTTGGATTGAGGTTTATTTTCTCAGGACTTCAACTCCTGAAATATAAACTACGTAGCCTTTATCTTCATAAAACCAGAATTTAGAGAGGGGAGTGGGAATTCCCCTAAGCTTTGCACTGCATGGCACTGCCTCTCACGTGTTGCTGCACTTGACAAAGTCTAGTGCTATTGTGGATGCTATAAACAAAGATTCCTTTACCATCTTGCATGAACAGCCCTTGTCATGACAGAACGGCATTTAAACAAAGGTGACATGGCTTACAATATTTGTTAGTGAGTTATCAAAACATTTATGTGCACAGTATTTCTTTGCTACACTTCTCAAAAGGCTGAGGCTAATCAAAAGGAGCCTGTTCCTTGTCTTAAGCAAAACCTTACCCCAAGATGTCTGCTCCTTAATCCCCAGAAAGGAATATTTTATTTCCTTACTGGTTACTTCTCAGCCAATTCAACATTGGAAGCATTGTTATGCTGAGTTAGGACTGCTCAGGGCAGGAAAACTCCTCCTTGACCATACGTCTCCTGGTCTCTGGCTTTGCAAGGTTTTGTGCATGTGTTCAGCCATCTGCACCAGAGTAATTCCTCAGGCCTCAGCAGGACCATCCATGTGCATAGTTTGGCATATGCACTGGTCTTTGCAGGACTATGGTCTGATTGTATTTTATGTTGTACCATATCCTCTAGTGTATCCCATTGTCACTAGTTTACATGTCACACCTTCCTTCAGCTCCTGGAGCAAACAGTTGGAAGCACAATGGTTCATGATGGCCAGAGAGCATTATTTGCGCTCATGGTCTCATTTTGGACTTTTCCACTCATTCCTCTTTAATCTTGCTCTATTCTGATTCTTCAGGAATTCTAAAGGCTTCAGGCTCATTTTCCTCTTTTTTCTCCCCTCCAAGGTCTGTATAAAAGCACTGAGGAGAATTCCATAGCCTGTCCTACATTGTCCCAGTTGCTGGTTTTATAGCTGCCATCATCAAGACAGCCCTAGAGCTCTGCACTAGATGGAGGCCAGGGTGGTGTGTGGGAGGTCATAGTGAGGTGGGGTCAGTCTCTTCTCCCAGGTAAGAAGTGACAGGATGAGAAGAAATGGTCTCAAGTTGTCCTGGAAAAGGTTTACCTTAGATATTAGGAAAATTTTTTCACAGAAAGTGTTGTAATGCATTGGAACAGACTGCTCAGAGAAGTGGTGGAACACATCCAAGGCAGTGTTCTAAAAACTTGTGGATATGGCACTTAAGGATGTGGTTCAATGGTGAGCATGGAGGTGGTGCCAGGTTGATGGTTGGATGTGATGATCTTATAGGTCTTTTCCACCTTAACGATTCTATGATCCAATGCTTCAGATGTTGGCAGAAGAGAGAAAGAAAGAATATTTAGGCAGGAAAGTCAGTCTGTCTTCTTTATGGTTTTTGGCTGAAAACCTAGAGGACTCCTCAGTGCTCCAGTTTTTCTAGTTGTCTTCTGGAGCACATAATAACCTCTGCTTCCAGCTGTATGAGACCATAGGCTATTTTCCCATGACTACAAAGGGTGAATTGAAGTAGGTTGGAGTTTTCTGACCACTTTCCTGACATGCCTGTGAAGTGGTGTAAAAGCATGCACAGCTCAGAGCTGGGACAGGCAGGATTCTCTCACTGTGTGAAGGAAGGTGAGCCCAGCAAGCATAGTCCTGAGAGAGGAATGAGGCAACAAAGGCAGCCTACACTATCCCATGAATTGTATTGGAAGGAAAATGTAGCCAGAGGGGAGATCACATTGCCTGCATGGGAGAAGATAGGATTCAGAATCAGTTATTTGGAGAAAAGATTGGTTTTGTCATAGAAGCTGTAAGCAACTGTCTACATGGGAACAGGACTTGGCGAGCAGGCTGATTTAGGAGAACAGGTGCTGACTTTGGAAATCACGAGAGGAACGATTTTGAACTTGTGGATGGTGAAGGAAGGCAGTCAGGAGGGCAAGGAAGACACACAGACCCACTTGCTCCTTCCAGAGAAGAGATCTTTCTTCTTAGGGAGGTCAGCAAGAAAAATCCTGCTGAAATAAAGCTTTTCTTTTGGGCAACAAGCAGAAAATAATTTGATCAAGAGAGAAGAGCTGACCCAGAAAATATCATGTAACTTAACTGTTGGGGTATTTTTGAGATGTTTGGGCCTCCAGAGCATCTCTCACTGAACTTTCGTGCTGAATATGTGCTTGAAGCAGCAGCTGCCTGTAGCACTGGGTATTCCTTCCCTGCAACAGCCCAGTGAAGAGCCTGGGGACAGAGACTCCTGCCCAGGCATGAACAGTAGATGCTGGGGAACAGGACATGACCTGGGATGAAGATCAATATTATTTTGTGGTTGATCTCAATTTCAGTTTTTCTTCGTCTAAGGGAGATATCCTGGATGCTGCAAATAAAGATAGACTCGTGGGAAGTTTAATCACAACTTCTAAAACATGAATTAGCTCCCATATTGGTCCTTTCTTCCCCTCCTCTTAGGATCAACCTGAAAGCTGGAGCCAGGGCTTCAGGCAGGACCTCTGTGCTCTTGCCTCTTTCTCCAGGTCCTGTCAGAGTGCCTTATCTTAAAATAGTCTGCGTGCAAACAGTGTCTGTTGGAACATGATGAATTTGTGCAGATGTATTTACCATCCTGAACTAGATTTTAAACAAATTGACATTTTAATATGCATTTATTCCTGTCGCATTAGAAAAACCTGCTGGTATTATGCCAGAAAGTGATATATAATGATGCTGTTTAGCAGCAACTCTGTCATTTGCTGTTGTTGACAGTAAAATAAATTAACATAATAAACATAATTTGTTCAAAAACAGCTAAGTAAAAACAGATGGTTAAAATATTTTGGCAGGACCCGTTAGCCCAGGTTTGCATGTGTGTTTAGACATTAGTTCTGTTTGCAACATATGTTACATATTTTCTTGATCCTATTTAATATGCAAATACACACCTTTTTCCACAGTTGTGTAAACAGGTCCTTTACAGTGTGACTGATGGGGACAGTGGGGGGGAATGAGAGTTTTTCTTTCTTTTCTGTGTCTGGACCAATTCTCAGCTACATCAATGGGAGAGGAAAGTAGCCATAGTATGTAAGAAACAAACAGGACAGAAGGTGGAGCATAACAACATATTTGTGTAGTGACACAATGGATCTATTGCTGGCTTCTCATACCTCCTTGTGTAAGACACTGGTTTGCTGCTCGTGCTCCTGACCCTGCCAGAACGTGTTGTCCCTACTGGGCTCTGCAGCCTCCCCCTTACCTAATTCTCACCGCACTGGCCTGAACCCCAGCAGGATTAATAGTCAAATCTAGTCCCATCCTTCCCTCCCTCCTGCTTGTGAGGGCAAATGTAGAAAAACAAAAAAGAAAGAGGGAGAAAGCAAGCTGCTCTTTTTAAGAGAACCTAGCATTGGAGTGGAACAAGCTGGGATGAAGTTCATATTTTTAACTATTTCTAAGCTGTGGCTGGACTGATATAGGAATGTGACTACTATGAAATTCTTGTTATGAATTGTTGCTGTTAGTGTTCATGTTTAACATTTACATTAATGTCAATGTCTACTATTAAAAGTTATGTATCTGTCAGTCATTTTCAAGGTATAGGATCATGGTTTAGTGGTGGACTTGGCAGCATTGAATTAACAGCTGGACTCAGTGATCATAGAGGTTTTTTCCAACCTAAATGATTCTATGATTCTATAGAAATTAAAGTAATCTTTGTGTTGCAAGAGAAACTAAAGGCATCATACCTGGAACGAGCTGTACATTTTATATAAATTGTATTTACATGTGTATGTGTACTTAATATGCATGTAAGATGCACCTTTTAAACCATAGCTCCAGAACAGAAGCAGTGTGGACACACAGGAAAAACAGGGACCACCAGTGCCTCTCAGTGCACAGCTGCTTCTGGAGAGCTTTGAGCCAGAAGGCAAAGGTGACCTTTGGTGCCCTCCTGAGAGAGCCTAGCACGTGCTCATACCAGATTGCACCAGCCACACAGAGCGAGATTTGTTAGTATGTGGACTAGAGAAAGAGACTGCAGAGCAGGGAGTGCCAGTGGTGTGAGCTCTCTCCTCGAAGTCAGTAGTAAATTGTGCTCACTTCAGGGTTTAGTGCATATGCACTCCTCAGTGCTAAGTGGCCTCAAGTTGTCCCTCTCCCCAGTTTTGTAACCCTCTTTCTCACTCATCTCACATTTCCAGAGGGAGAATGGCTGTTCATACCCCCTTCTCTGCTCATTGTCCCCAAAACCTTCTGCATCCCTGGAGAATCTTCCTCCACCCATCTTCTCCAAACTCCAGCAAATGTCAGTGTCTGTTTATCTCTCCCCACACTGGCAGCTCTCCCCTCCTGCCCTACATCCCTGCCTGCTGCAGCACTTCCCAGCACCCTGGAGGGAATGCTGCTAAATGGTCTGGGACAGCTTTCTGCCTCTAGAGCAGAAGGGCATGAGGGAGAGAGGGAATGATGCCATTACCTCACATACTGTTCATGCTGCACCTTAAAGTAGTGAATTACAGCTTCCACATCAAGAGTGCCTGCAGGGATGTCCAGGAAGCATGGGATGCTCCCCAGGGAGGTATGCAGTCCATCACTGCAGAAATATGTGGCACAAGGGAGCATTTCCAGAAGGTCCTCAAAATGTCACTGTCCCTTCCTTGCCTGGCTCTACAACATATCTAATATAAAATATTATTTGTGACACTTCCTTTTAATTGCTGTTTAATGGCTCCTAATATATTTTGAATAGGCATCTGTAAGTTCATTTTGACATTTATTAGAAGCCATTAGATATCCATTTAATGGTGATTTTATGACAAATATCTGACATAGTTAAAAATGTGATGGTTGATAAATTATAATGTGATGTGCTTTTGAGCATCAGGGAATTAGACTGTTTCCAAATGTGACTGTTTTTGATGTTGTAAATGAAATTTTATTTCTAATTGAATTATGTTTGTGGGCTCTGAAAGTGAAGAGAATCAGAAGTTGAAGAGGTAGTGGGGAAGCAAATTCTGATGAGAGAAAACATGGTCAGTCAAACCAGTGCAAGACCTGGTCACTTGATTTGGGTGAAGAAAGATGATTTTTGGAATAACTTGCTCTGTAGAGGGTTTGTTTGATCTTTCCCGCCAGGATTCTAGCAAGCACTTCCCCCTGCATTAGTCTGATTATTTGTTTATCGTTTTTATTATTGTTTCACAGAGCATCACTCATTCTGGACCATCATCCCCTTGTGCCAAAGAATGAACAAGCGTTAGTCTTGCCCAGGCAGTTTACAGCACAGGCAGGCCTGGGTCTGAGGGATCTGATAGAGAATTAGTATTATAAACAGCAAACACTGGTTTTTAGAAGGCTTTTCCTTGGCACCACAGCAGAAGAGATTTTTAGACACAATTGACAAATGTTTATAGGCAGATGAAATGGTATGTGGTAGAGGAAAGATCTGTGCAAAGTAAGAATGGGTGATATAGGCTGCCAGGAGATCACTAAGCTACAGGGTTAAGGTTGATCATGGATGTGGTTACCAAAAGAAATCTCTGTCTCAAGTTGCATGGAATTCCCACACTCACATTAACATGTGCACAAAGCAGTGGAGCAGAACCATAAATATATCTCAGATTTCAAAGTGGGTACAAAACCTGCAGATATGGGAAGAGATGCTTTCTTACAGACAGTCTCTGGCTTTAAGGAGAAAAAAAATTGCTAAGACCACTGTGCATGCCCTGATGGAAAACAGGACTTCTTGGACATGAAGATACAAGTCAAAGGACACGGTGTCAGGCAAGGTCACCTGGGCCTCCAGAGGCAATAAAAAATCTGAATATGGTGGAGGAGAGGATGCCTTTAGAATTTGTGGTGTTTGAGATCAAAAAGCTGAAGCAGCCCTGGGCTCTGATGCATCTCTGGGCTCTCCTGGCTTCCCCCACCTCCATAAATAGAGTCAAGTGCTGAGCTACTCTGCTGCTGCAGGGCTGCATCTCTGTTTGATGGCCTTGTGCCCATGGCACTCATCCTGTCTGTCTAGTGAGTGTCCATTGCCAAGTGCATTACACCCTCATGCAGTAGCACAGGTACAATGAAGAGCTGTCTGGAAAAAGTACCTGGGAGCTGATAGATTACATTTCACAGTCTGTGTTTGGGAGGAATGAAGAATGCCCTGAAAAGACACTCATGTGGGGGCCAAACTCTCTGGAGAGCTTTATTTTTGTCTGGCACAAATCTGACAGCTTGAGACCCTGGTAGGACTGCCAGGCATATTTGAGCGAGCAAAAATGCTGATGGTGTGACAGTGTCTGGTTTGGCACCTGTGTCTGCAGCCACCTGGGGATGCTGGGTAGGGTCCTGGGGAGCTTTGCCTTGTTGAAGGCCACGGCACACCTTCAGTGGTGTCTGTCTCTGTGTCTGCCAGATGAAGGCCGCTTTTCACAATGCCACCACCACACCATGGTCTGTCTGACAGCTCTGCACAGAGCGCGCCACGGCCTCCATCAGGATGTCAGGCATGGCTCCATTTAATTCTTCGTGTGTGGCTGAAGGCAGCGGTCACAACACTTCGCAAGGCAGGCAGGAAGAAGAGCCGGGTGTGACATCCACTGTTCATAAACCAGGCATGGCATGGGCTGTATGCTGCCTGCTCCTGCACAGGCTCACTGCTGCCTAGAGGATTCAGCCGTGCAGCCAGCTGGGGTGAGAGGGCCCATCAGGTCCTTCCCTGCACTGTAGAGGCAGTCGTCATTTTCCAAACCTGGGATGTGAGCTCTGCTCAGCTACCTTACAGCACAGTGCACAGTGTGCTAGCATTTTAGTGCTTCTTACACAGGCCTGGAGTCGAAAAACAGTGTCCTCCATAAAACTGCATCTTCCCAGATCTAATATTTGGCCATATGGTTGCAAGCATGAACTAGAAGAGCTCTATGAAGTAATTATACAGAGTCAAAACCTCTCCTAAATTTTTTCGAGTCTTCCTGGGCAGTTTTTCCCTAACACATCAAATGAGGTCTATTTTTCAAGTCTTTGAAGTTTTTTAATTCTTTCTATGAGTAAATGTCATTTTGCCATTGCCGTAAGGGCCCGGGTACTTAATACAGGTCATTCTGGAATTACAAAGGCTTGAAAAAAGAACACTTTGCATTTCTACCACCATGGTGCATGTGAAGGTCTTCAAGTTTGATAAAGCTGAGCTTTGCTCTTCTTGCCTAAGGGCTTATGTCTGCCAGGACCATTGTATGCAGTACTAAGGTGGGATTTCACAGCATATTCACCATGACACACATGGATGCAAAACCGAACATGAGACAACAGTGAGCACTTGCAGGCCAGAAAGCCAAACCTGAGTGGCATTAAAAGAGTGTGGCCAGCAGGTCAAGGGAGGTGATTCTCCCCCTCTACTCTGCCCTCATGTACCTGGATACACTGGAGCACATGGAGTACTGCACCCAGGTTTGGAGATGCATCCAGGTCCTCAACACAAGAAAGATGTGGATCTATTGGAGCAGATCCAGAGGAGGGCCATAAGGATGGTCAAAGGGCTGGAGCACCGTCCTGGTTACAGGCAGGGTAGAATTAATGTCTCCTCAGTAGCTGTTATGGTTTTGAGTTTTGGATTCAGAAGGAGAATGGTGTTGATCACACACTGATGTTTTGGTTTTTGCTAAGTCCTGTTTATCCTAAGTTAAGGACTTTTTTTCCTCCTTGTCTCATGCTCTGCCAGTGAGAAGGTATGCAAAAGAAACTAGGAGGGACCATAGCTGGGACAGGTGACCCGACCTGACTTAAGGGGTATTCAACACCACAGAACGTCATGCCCAGCATATAAACTGCTGGGAGTTACCTGGAAGCACAGTTGATCTGGGTTCAGGAAGGGGATCTGGCACTGGTCAGTGGGCAGTGAGCTATTGCACTGTGTATCACTTGTTTGTTTCCTTGATATTATCATTATTTCCCCGTTATTTATAATTATTACTGTATTTTACTTAATTTTCAATTCTTAAACTGTTTTTATCTCAACACACCAGTTTTACTTCAATCCTCCTCATTCCACCAGGGGAGGATGCAGAGAGAAGGGAGAGAGTGAATGAATGGCTGAGTGGTGCTTAATTTCCGTCTGGGCTTAAACCATGACAAAGCATCTCTCCTATAAAGAGGAGGCTGAGCAAGTTGGAACTTTTCAGCCTGAAGAAGACAAGGCTTAGGGGCGACCTTATACCAACTTCCAGTACCTAAAGAGGGTTTCTAAAAAGGAGGGAGAGGGACTTTTTATATGGGCAGATAGTGCCACGACAAAGGACAAACAAAATTCAGTTTGAAACTGAAAGAGGGCAGGTTTAGATTAGATGTTAGGAAGAAACTCTTTACTTAGAGAGTGGTGAAGCACTGGAACAGGTGCCCAAAGAGGTCATGGATGCCCCATCCCTCCATCCCTGAAAGTGTTCCAGGCCAGGTTGGACGGTGCTCTGAGGAACCTCATCTAGTGAGTGGCATCCCTGCCCATGGCAGGGTGTTTGGAACTAGATGATTTTTAAGGTCCCTTCCAACCCAAACAATTCTGTGATTCTATATATCCCTGATACTGTCACAAACTACCTGTAAGCAGGAGCACCTTTGGAACAGCCACTCATAAGTGCTCTGCCTTGCACTTGGACTGACCTGGGAGGCAGCTGGCACATGTTAAACTTGCATTTTAAAATATTCTGCCAAAGTTCCCCAGCCTGGCAGACAAGCCATTTAAGTGTTAAATGGCTCACTGAAGAACAGAGAGAAAGCAGAAGCAGACCCAAGCTGACCCCAAATTCCATGATCAAGCCCTCCTATGCTGCAGCTGGGTGAATCCCAGACCTGTGCCGCCAGCTTCCTGGTCTGTCCGCTGCTCCTCCAGGCACAGAGCACCTCACAGTCCCCTGCAGGCTCTGTACCTCTTCCTGGCCTTGTATGGAGATCCACAAGGGAACTTGTCTTGGTTATACTTCTCTGGTCTTTTTCTCCCTCTCTCTATCTGACTTCTCAGAGAGAGAGAGGTGCTGGCCAAAGTTGAACACACCATTCCAGGAGAGGAAATACCATTATACTGGCATCATGAGTGAGAGGGATCCTAGTGCTGTATTAAAATGAAGCATGAGTCTGGGTACATCTGGGTTCTGTTCTCAGTCATGGTCCAGGTTTTCTCTGAAATTTGGCCTACTTACTCAGAGGCTCTATGCCACAGCCTCTACTCCTGTGAAAATGGCTGTAATACTTTTGCTGCACCTTAAAACTATTGGGGTTGTGAAAGACTTGGATACTTAAGTGCAGACATAATTAAAAATGCAAGATGGGGTGGATTAACTATACCCCAAGCTTCTGGTAACAGAAGCCAAATATCTTGTTCTATGTTTTTAAAAGGAAGAAATATGTGTTTGAACCATGCTGTGTCATCAGGCTCTGCTCCCCAGTGCTGATGCATGGGGGCAGAAGCAGGGCTGGAGCTGGGAAAGCCATGGTGGGGAGAGCAGAGATGGGAGCTCCCCCTAGACCTGTGCTGGGGTTGCTGGTGCTGCTGCTGTGATTTAGTTAAATGTGAGGGTCTGATTTGACAAGTTGCTGAATGCTGGAGCTGCTGAGCAAGCAGGGCGCTGACTCCAGCCTGGCTTTGTAACCAGCTCAGCACCAAACAGCCCTGCTCTGGTGTATGGGGCAGGTTTGGTCTTTTGCTATACAGCCATGCACAACCATCATGCTCTCTCCATGCATGGATGAGTGTGCATGACTGCAACATGCATGCCCTCCTTGGCCTTGTGGGGAAGGATGAACCAAGTCGTAGATTTGACATGTTGGGGTTAACCTCTGACTCACAGGCAGCTGACACAGCTCCAGCCCTGTTTCTTGTTTTGAGTAAAGAGAACAAAAAAACCAACCCTGTTTGATTTGTCTCTGTAATAGCAGCTGATCTGGATTGGATTTCATCCAAGTCTTCATGTGATTATATGGCCCAATCCCCAAAAAGCTATTAAAAAAAAAAAAAATAAGACCCTTTAAAATATTGTAAAAACACTGTAAAAAGGTCTCCTTAAAATTTAAGAAATACTGAACTTCTGCCAGGAATTTTGGTATTTGAGCAACAATTCAAACCCCGTTACAAGATTTGTTACATTATTGAGCAATTAGAAGTATCCTTAGTTAAATAATCAAAAATCCCCCAGTTTTACTATTTTGATAGTGATTTGTCAAGCAAAAATAAAAGAAAATATGCCAGTGTTTGAGCAGTAGAGCAGAATTCCTGCAGGAGGGAAAAGCCCACAAGCTGATGGCAGTGGTATAGCTCTTGTAGAAACATGACAACGTAGAGAAAAGAGAGGATAGAGGAGCTCACTTGTGGCATGTGTAAGAACTGGCTGAGCAGCAAAGCCCTTATTTTCTCTGGATAATTTTTTCCAAAGTGAGCAAATGCCTGCTATAGAAATGTCAAATATTTTCCAAGCAAGGTTCCAGGTAGAGAATGTTCACTTGCATATCTGAGAAATCACTTAAACTTCAAACTTCGCAAACAGATGTCAGTGTTTTGAAGCTGCTTGACATTATTAAAGATGCAGGTGGCCCATTGGCAGTACTGACTTAACTCTGGGCAGCGATGGGCATTGCCTGGAGATGCAGTATCTCATCACTCTTCCCAAAACTCTGGTCACGCTCAATGAGAAAAACCAGGCTAAGATGAACTATAAATCTCAAAATACATATTTTTAGTAAAAATTACGTGTGAATTCCGATTAAAAAATTATAATAATATTGATGTTACTGGAGTGTATGTCATTTTTCATGTGTAACAGGAAACACACCAGATCTTTCATGTCAACTTAGGCCAAACCCAGCAGACTGTGAAACTCTAGAAAAAGAAAGGGATTTAAAAATTGCAGTTTGGTCTCCAGCCTCCTGTTTTCTTGCTGCTCTGATTTCCCCAGGTGTCTTCTCATTTTCATCAGCTTCCAGCTGCCAGGAGCTTGACATCTAATATGTTTTTAGAGTGCATTGTGTCCAAATGGCAATGACCAAAACATGCCTGATCAAGACCGCCTTGCGGGGTCTTGTCTCTGGCCCAATCCTGGGCCTGGCCCAATCCTGCAATGTGTCCAGCATCCTCAGCTCCCATCTCCGTGGCACTCTGCTGCAGTGGCTCTAAGAATCACAGCATAGTTTGCTTGGAAAGACCTTTAGAGATCAACTAGTCCAATCCTCCTGCCATGGGCAGGGACATCTTTCACTAGATCAGGTTGCTCAAAGCCTCATCCAACCTGACCTTGTACGCTTCCAGGAACAGGGCATCTACAACTTCTCTGGGCAACCTGTTCCAGCCTCATCATAAAAAGTTTCATCCTGATGTCCAGCCTAAACCCTCCCTCTTACTGTTCAAAACTGTTGCTCCTTGTGGAGCCACTACAGGTCCCTCTTCTCCAGTGGCAGCAGCTTTGCTTTTGGCTGTCCCTCCACAATACTGGGAAAGGGAGCATGGCAGAACATAATGTTCAAAGTAACATTAATTCCATTCCCCTGGGCCTCTGAAGCACCTACCAATGAGGCTGCACTCCTGCTCCCCCAATCAGTGATGCTCTGATGGAGCAGAGCTGGGGAAGAAGGTCTTTACAATTCCTACACCTGTGGTTACACTTAACTCCTGGTGTCTCTAAAACCAGGCTTGCTGGGGTGATGGTTTTGTTTGGATTTTTTGGGGGTTTTCTTGTGGTTTTTTTTGAAAGTGTGAGTCCTTTATGTCCCAGGTACAAATGTTTGTAGGGCAGCAGAAGCTGCAGTGGGCCCATGCCTGTGTGTAGCCAGTATCAGGTGAGGTAAATACCTGCTTGCCCTCTGCTGCCTGCACAGGACACTGCTGCTTGGCCTGCAAATGAAGGTGGCCTGAAAGGGAGAAATGAGTGTGTGTGTGCTGGGCCAGCTTCACACCAGGTGACAGTTAAAGGACTGGAACTTTTCTAACTAAGGAGGCACTTTCCATAGAATTTATTTTGTCAGGCTTTTGGGCCAATGGAACTGGAAGGGATTGCTACAGGAATAATGCCAGGAGAAACTCTGGAAAGCACAGTCAGATCCCATAGATTTAATGTGAACCTTCTCAAACTGTGTGAATGTGGCAAGTTGAGTTTCCAAGTTCATCTGGCTGAGATGCTGATGAATCAAAGAGAGAAATCTCCTTTTCACTTGGGTCCAGGTGGAGCAAGATGACTTGTTCTGGGAGCTTTTCAATGTCCCAGAAATCTGCAGTGATGCATGCTGAAGTGTGTGTCCCTACCCTATGGGGCAGAGTTCAGCATCTGCAATAAACTTGTGTAGCCTAAACCATTCCCAGAACAAGACAGTGCTTTTCAAAAGAAGCTGGCGTGTTCTTACCATAGCCTCCAGCAGTTGCAGTTCAGCCAGCTGATTTAATAAAGAACTTCAATGTATGTTCTGCTTCCAAAAAGCCACATTTCCCTTTATTTACTGTCCAAAAAACAACAATCAACCCACGGGGAAAAAAGTTTGCAAATATGATTGTTTCCTTCAAACTGTGTGTTAGGCTGCTTTCCTGCTCAGCTGGCACTGCTTTGAAACGTACAAGTGAGTGTTTAACATGCTAATTAAATGCCTTGTGTCACACACGCACTACCCCCTTTTAGCACTTGTTTGAGAGCTCTCCAAGGAGCCTGTGTCCATGTCTGCACTGGAGCAGCAGCACTGCCCACGCCGGCCCCAGCCTCAGGACGATGAGCACCAAACCCCAGACATGGTCACCACCAGGTCCCCTTGGTTTCCCTAAGATATATCTGGTGCAGCAGAAAATGAGAACTAAAGTGGAAACATTACCACTTGGCTTTTCTTCGGGGAAAACACAGCTCCTTGGGAGTATCCTGGAAAAGTAGTTCATGTATAGAATATTTAGAAATGCTGAGCAGCTCTTTCATACATAATAAAATATTATAATGATTTATTACATGAGAAACCTTTTGATTATATTTCATGAGCTTTCATTATATTGGTTTATTAGAAGAGAGACAGTCATCATTAAAATAATTTCCAGAATTAAACCAGAAACATTATTAGACATATTTGAGGATATAAAAGTGTAATCTATGGGCAAGGCATGTATTTTTCCAAACTGAAAGTATAAAGATCCTTTTAAATGTGAGGAAGGTGACAGACAGCAATAGTACAGTTTTCCGAACTGTAATTTTAGCTCTGATCAAAGCTTATTTTCAGGCTGTGCATCATTTCTGTGAGCAGTCTTACGTATAAGAAATATCTTAGATAAAGTTTGGAAGCAACTAGGTAAAAACCAACTTAGCTTGTAGTAGCTGCTTACTCAATTCTGCAGTTTGAAATAAGGGAAGGAAGGTTTTGTCCCAGAGAAGCTGAGTGACAGGTTTGTTGTGCTTGGCTTTCAGATCACGTTGGGCTTCTCTCAGAACAACTTATTTTCCACTTTGCTGTGTCTTTATTAAATGGTTTGTGTGATGCATTATAAAACCTGGAAACACAGCAGCAAAATCCATTTTCCTCATGTTTTGCCAATCACCAGCAGCAAAAAAATCTTGGCACAGCTCATCAGCAGAGCACAGGTGAGTGTCAGACACGTTTTCTTCCCAAGTCACACAAGAAAACTTACTGAAATGTTCGTGTGCTTGTGTTAGACTGGACAGCCTGACAACTCTGCTTAATGACATGAGAGGAGTTTAACATAATTTAAAGCTACTTTGATCACTCATCTCATCATAAAGAAAGTTGTGGGCTTTTTCTACTTCCCCAACTCCCACCGATTTCATTGTCCATTGATGTCAATAGGAATGAGCATCCTGGGTGTGCAGAGGCAAGTCTGACATTTTAATGAGACAAAATACAGGGTCTGAGCAGCACTGAATACCCTGGCCTCTACAGATTACACAGATTTAGAGGAATGGGACAGGAAGAGAGAGACAGAGTGGGAAGAAAAGGCCCGTTTCTGCCTAGCTTTATACTGACTGGAATGGAGAGTGCAATCGGCAGGTGATAGGATTGCATCCAAGTCCTGATTTTTTCATTTAAAATGCCTGTACAAGAGAGAATCTCCAAAAGGTCTGAATAAACATGAGGTGGAAAACTGTGCCTCAATTTTATTGTGAAGGAAAATTAGCAGTACAACAGGAGTGCCCCTTCCCTGGTTTGATTGCCACTGCAATCCCAGGAATGAATTACAGTTTAGTCACCAGGTACCTGGCCAACAAACACTGCAGTGTGGTGTATGTTAATTTCCACGAAGAATGTAGTTTGGGATGAAGTCACCTCACCACTGCCAGCGTGTTGCCACTGACAGGGGTGATAGCTACTGCAGTTAACTATCCCTTTTTATGTCCTCTGGGCCATCCTCCACAAAACCCACACAAAGCAGGATGTCACACCTCCTTTCTTGTACAAGCAAGGAAAGTTCCAGACTATGATGAGCAATGTTCTTCACCACTGTGGAAAAAGAGTCTTGCTCCTATTTTTGTATTCAGCTTGCTTCTGGTAGGGATTTTAAGCAAGGTGATGAATATAAGTTTTTCTTTTCTACAGAACAACATGCCTCACAGCAAAAGACCGGAAGGTAAAGGACGTACCTTATCCATTTCTCCTTTGCTGAACTGCCCCACCAGCACATGACCTTGTTTTCTTTTTCTACTTGGAGCAGTTTTGTGTACACCAATCAAACTTCCACTCCTCCTTTGGGAAACAACCTTCTATTACTTTGTACCTGTGTCCTTGCATAAAACCCATTTTTCCCTGTCCATAAATTTATCCCATTACATCTAATCTTATCCCACATGAGCCACACTTGGTGTTTATAGCCTTCAAATACTTGCAGAGGGTTATCATATCCTCCTCCTTTAGTCACTATTTGGAAAAGTTGTTTATGCTGAATTCTTTCAGACTTTCCTCACCCAGCTGTTCCCTCCCACCTCTCATCTGATGTGGCGCTCACTGAAAGCCTTCAGCCTGTCTGCATCACCCTGGGCCTGGGGTGCACAGTAACAATGGCAGCAGCCCTACTGCAGCCCCAGCACATCCCACTCTGCGCTGAGATACTTCAGTGGGGTCCCAAATCACACAGACCTGTCCTGGCCCATGGCGCAGCAGTGGCTGCTGATTGATGTTCCTGCTTTCCAGGTTTCTCTGTTCTATTGAGAAGTAGTGTTTCAGACTCTTTTCCCCAAATGTATTAACTTTGGTTTTCCCAGGCACAGTCTAATTTGGTTATTTCCTGCACATATTTCCAACCTCTTCAGCTTCCCCCATATTATTGCTACATCCTCCCTCATTTGCTTTTGACTGTTTGGGCCAAATTACAGTGAAAGCAGATATGAGCCAGGATGTGTATCCAGGCTTTCTGCCAGCTATTTTGCGAAGAAATCACCCATGCCACAAGATCCTACCTCTCACAAGTCACAGTGACAAACCGTGAGTTAGCAAATAGCTTTCCTTTTCCCAGCCCACCTGGTTCCATGGGCAGGATCAGCACCGGTCGACAGCTGACCCATGAGGTCACAGGGGCTCAAAGGTTTCCATCTCCTACAGTGACTTGCATGGTGCCCTTAGGTCCTCAGGGGAGATCATCAGGTATTATTTCCAAGCAATTATTTGAGGTTAGACACAAAAATGGACGTGTCCTGATTTTCAGATGCCAAGTGCTTATAGTTTCAATCAGGGATTTTGTCCACTGTGCTACCTTAAGGAATGAAGTTTTGGGCATGATCTGACCAAGAGTGGAAAGGTCCACCACCTTTGAATTTCACCTTTGAAATTGCTTTTGTGTAGGTGAATGAATCTTAGCAATCTGGGAATTGTTTGCATGCGTGCCTGCATGTGTGTGTGCGTATTTTAGTTTTGGAGGCAGAGACCAGGCAGAGGAACATTAGTATTCCCTGAGAGCACAGGGACTGAAGGGGCGATGACAAAGGTCACTGGAAGTCTGTGGCCTTACTTGGGAGTGGGGTGGCCTGTGCTTTAGCCAGCAAGCTGTTGCATATTTTCCCTCTTCAGAAATAGCCTGAATCATCTCACACCTACATAAGCTGCTTTCCAGGAGGTGACCTGCTTTCCTGAATCCAACCGTGTAATCAAACCAGGCTTTATTTCTGTTTTAGTTCTTTATGTAAAGTTACTCCTGGTTCATGAACACTTTCAGCAGCTGTTCATGGTCTTTTATCATTGCACTGCTCAAATTCCTTGGGCTTTTTCCCACTCAATGACTGAGGCTTCATGTCTGCTGGTGTAAAGTGAGTGTTCCTAACTTCACCACCCCAGCTTTTAGAAAAGGGGCTCTTTAGCAGGAAACTGCTTATATTTAATTAGATCACACATGACTCTGCAAACTAATATTTACTAAGTCAGATTCAATCCAGGCAGTGTTCCTGGTCCCCAGATGCCTGATACTGGGCAGGCAGGGTCAGCTCCACGGAGTGGCTGATGGAATGCGGCCCACAGACCCTTAATACCCAGCACTGAAGTGCCTGGTAAGTGACACAGGAGTCACCTGCCCAACTTCCCCTGCATGAGCCCGGTTCCCTCCACTCTTCCCATGCCCCAGCAGACTGGTATCAGATGTCAGGAAGATGACCTGGAAGGTAATGACTCTGAAGCTTGTCAGGTCAGGCATCACCCCCAAATCTCTCCTTAGCTGCAATAACGGTGTACTGGGGCAAAGGCAAGATAGTGCTGCCTCCACCGGCCTAATCACAGGTCTGGGGTTCCTTGTGCAGAGGACGTTAGTGGAGACCTCTGTGCCTTGGGGTCCCTCAGGGAGGGGAGGAGGACATCCTGCACAGCTCTAGGCAGGAATCTGAGGAGTCCTGCTGCAATGGCAAGGGCTTAGGGCAGACATCCAGTGAAGAGCCCTGGGTTACTGGGAAAACTTAAACACCTCTGGATTTGAATGGTGGGATTCCTTTCTCCTCACTCTCTAGTGGAGCCACAAGCTCCTTTACAGTTATTGGTGTAAAGGAAAAACCTTCTGGATACAATTCACCTGATGATATGCCTGCTGCCTTTTGGATGAGGTGACTCCAATCCTTGAATCCAGCAGCTGAAACAAATAGTTCTGCTGACTATTGATCTGAGCAGAGGTGATTGATTTCCCAAGCCTTCCCTTGGCCGCTGTGTGGAGCCATGGAGGTGGATTCAGGTGCAAGATGCTCTGCAAGTCTGATGGCTGAAAATGGATAAAAGGAAGAGTGGACAGGCAGGGCAATTCAGTGACACAGGGCACAGTGACAAAGTCATTTATAGCTGCTCCCATGCCCTCCCTTAGCTTGCCTGTTCCTGGCCATCTCCTCTTGAGCTGGAGGCAGGAGCAAAAGCTCAAGAACTACTGGGGCTTCAGCCTTAGTAAGTGTTACAAAACGTAAGGAAGGGGGACTTTGAATGATGTAACTTTCTTGGCACTCAAATTGCCTGTGCTTACCCAGCACCAGAATCTGGAAAAACAGCCCAGAGGCATCCCAGTTGGTGGGCTGGGAACCAGTGCAGGTCCCCTGATGTCAGTGCAGTGCTGTGCCCAAGCTAACAAATCCAAGGTTTATTAGCTCAGGTGCACTACCAGGCAAATGCATCAGTACTGCCACCAGACCCACTGCTATGTCTGTGTGACACCAGGCTGGATCTTCTGTTGTTACCAACTCTCTGTGCAGGGGGCAGCCCTGGGCTGCTGCCTGGCTTGGGGTGTGCAGGGCTCATAACTACCACCTTGCTTCAGGCCAAATGTGCTAGATCCACCTCTCTCCCCATGGAAAAGTCATAGAAGTGAGAGGGAAGAAAGTCCAAGCTTGTTTTGGTCACTCATTTGGATCTATGCTTTGGAAGTGAGCAAGGAAACTGCCAACAACCATTTGTCACAAATAGTTCACCCTCACTCTATTAGTTCTCATGCCTTGGAAAAATGTCTTTTCCTACTCACTTGACATTAGAGACTGCCTGACTTCTCCTAGGTATCCAAATGTGTCTTACAGGTTGAAATTTTGTGGTCCCAAAATGCTTTCAAGAGACATGATGCATGCAGGTAACTAACCCTCACTGTCACTATGTAGTGTGGCAAGAAGGCTGCTGTTGGCTAGTCCATTTACCCCATCCTAACAGTGTTCCCATTGCAAGGTAAAAAAACCTTGAGTATTCAGCACATGAAGTGCTCAAAAATAATAGGGTTTTTTTAGGGGGGGTGGTGGCATGAGGATGGGAGGGGTGGTTTCTCTGCAAACTGCTGCACTGTGATCTGGCTGAATATTTCAGCAGCTGAATAAAAGCCCCTCTCCAACTCTTCTGCATCCGAGCACCCAAATAAGGGTATATGTATTCAGCACAAGCACAGCTCTAAATCCAAGCCCCAAACATGAGCAGGTGCTTCTCCCTCTCTTTTCATCATCTGAGCATAGCTGATGTCTCCTGCCAATTTCAAAGGCAAGTGAATACAATGGTGATGGGGGCGAGGCAGCTAGGGGGAGCAGCAGGAAGGGGGCATGGAGGGGGCCGTGCTTGGCAAGGTGAGCGGTGCCCGCTGGAGTGGATGGGCAGCCCTGCCAGCTCTCTTTGTGTGGCTCTGTGTGAAAAGGGGGGAAGGAAGAGGCGACAACAAGTGAGCCAGTTCAAAGTGAAGCCACTGAGGCCAGCAAGTCATGACTGATCTGTGCCAGCTGCAAGCTTCTGCTCCTCTAGTCAATGTGCCAACTATTTTGCTAGTAGTAGTAGGGAAGAACCACTAGAAGTGTGTGCGGGTTTGTAGCTGGTGGAGCTGGAAGAGGGCAATATGGATCTTCCTTACTGACACAGCCATCACAAATTCCCTAGCACCTGGCATTTGGGATGTGCCTCTGTGCACAGTCACAGCCTGCTTGACCCAAGCTACTGAGTCCCAAAGGAGAGGAAAAGGGCAGCCATGCTCTCCACACTTCCTGCAGAGCAAGGAATGCCGCAAAACCCTGGGTGTGCCAGGAAGTCCTTCCCAGAGCTGCCACATGAAACAGGACCTCAGCACTGGCTTGCTTAGACCAGCTACCAGATAATCAGCTGTCAGGGAAAATGCTCAGCCCCAAAACTGCCCCTGCTGAAGTGCTGGCGACAGCCTGGACTCAGTCTTTTCCCCCTCTGTGCCCTGTGCCATGATCCCCAGGGGGTCACTACAGTTCTCACAGACAAAGTACAGTTCTGCTCTTTCCATGTGCTGCTGGATGGAGGAATGTGGTTCATGCCAACCACAGCTCTCCTCCGCAGGCTGGGATACGCCTGCATCGGGAGAAAGTTGGGTCAGGGCAGGTCTGACATTCCAACGGGACGTCAGGGGGTCAAAATGTGGCTGCTAAAGGCTTTTGGTGAGGAGCTCGTACAGCGGGACAATGCCCTTCGGTAGTGCACTGCCCGGGTCACACGGCACACGGCGGCCAAGGTCGAGCTGTCAGACTGCTCTGCCACCCCTCCGGCCTGGGGTTGAGCCAGGCACGGAGCCCAGGGCACGCCGCCATGAGCTGGCGTGGAAGAAGGCCCGCTTGGGAAGGCAGTGCCAGCCGGCAGCCCTGTCTGCGCCGCTGCCGCGAGCCCCTCCGCAGGGCACAGCTGTGACTGGGGCTGGTCACGCCAAACTCGCCCGGGCCATGTGGCGATGGCCGGGGCTGGTGATGCCAAGCTCAGCCGGGCCGTGTGGCGATGGCCGGGGCTACTGGGGCTGGTCACACCAAGCTCAGCCGGGCCGTGTGGCGATGGCCGGGGCTACTGGGGCTGGTCACACCAAGCTCAGCCGGGCCGTGTGGCGATGGCTGGGGCTGCCGCGGCTGGTCACACCAAGCTCCTCCGGGCCGTGTGGGGATGGCCGGCGCTGCCGGGCCCCGCCGGGCACCGCCGCGCACAGTAAAAGCAGCCCGGCCCGCTGGCGGCGGCGCGGCTCCTCCTGCCGGCCGCGGGGCCGCATGGCGGCGGCGCCCGGGAGGGAAGGGAGACAAGAGGGAGAACGGGAGAGCTGGGGCCGCGCTGAGGGGGCCCCCGGGACTTAACGCCGGCCCAGAAGTTGCTTCCGGGGCCCGTGGGGCGGCATGAGGGGAAAGGGCCGTCGGCAGCGCCCCGCCCGCGCGAGCGGCTGCTCAGCCCTGCAGCTCGGACCCGCTGCGCTGCAGCGAAAGGTCCGCCCGAGAGACCCTGCCCCAGCCCCGCACTGGCGCTTGTGAACGCTTGGCCAGATGGGGTCACCCGGTGAAGTGCCCCGCGGCAGCACAACAACCTGCGTCCAGCTCAGGTTCGGCTAGAGGAGGGGGTGAGCCTCGACGGGGGGTGATGCTCTCACGGCACGCAGGCACCGGGCAGCCCGGGGTGAACAGGGATGGGAATGGGGCAGCAGCACAGCGCCCTGCCTGTCTTCACTTGCGTTACCTGTGGGGCACGGGAGGCGCGGCACGTGTAGTGCCGCAGCCGCTCGTCTGCCCAGGCACCTGCCCTCGCAAGGTCCGACGGCCGTGACTCATGTGATGCAGCATGAACACGGGACAAGGACAAGCTCCCGTTAAATTCAAACAAGGCTGGCAGTCTTCAGCCACTTCGTAATATAAAATGAAAGGCCTTTTAATCACTCTGTTCTGGCATTTCTCCAATGGGTTTTCCTCGTCTCTTCTCTCCTAAGAAGGCTCAGTCATTATCCAATCTACCAGGACAGTTTCCTCATTAGCATATATCCTCTACCAGCCTTTCCTGGGCTCTAGCTGCTTTCCCAGACTCAGTCCCTTCTTTGGAAAATGCTGCTTTAAAGGGTTTTAAACTCTTCTGAACGAGTTTGGCTAAAAAGGGGGAGGGCTTCAGTAAGAACCAACCCATAAGACATCCCTGCCGTAGAGTGGGGAGGCTGCATGCTTCCAGAAGTGTGCTTCCAGAAGCTCCACTTCCACACTTGGTTGTGTTTGATAAGGACCATCTCATTCTAGAGATAGACCATGGAAGCAAATCCGCGGCTACCAGGTTTGCACAGACCACTGCCTTTTCTGTATCATCAGGAATGAGGCAGATGTGGTAAGACGCTCAAAATACAAAAACACATATTCTTCTAGCACTTGGTCTTATGGTGTATGAACATCAGCAAGTGAGGTGTGTTGGGGCAGGTGGTATCTTATTTGTCCAACCAATATGGGCTCTTCATAAGCCTCACCTTATGGAGTCTTTGCATATATTTTAAAGATGAACTGTAGATCTTCTACAGCGGCATCTGTCCAAACTGGTACCAAGACCAGTGGTGGTTCCAAAGGATCTCATCTTCACAGGTCATTCCTGAAGGGCTCCAATTTGTCCGTCTATTGCTCAGACTCAGGATTTTCAAAATTCATTCCTGTTACTGCCCTGTGTAATTCTGGTTGGGCTTTCTATCCTTCACTTCACTTCCAGCCTTCAGTCGTGCATCTTACTACAGAGACTGTCTTGGAAGTCTTTGCTCATCCAGCAGCCATGTGTTGGCAGAATGCATGGCTCTATCTAAAACAAGAAGTATTGCAAAAATTAGGTCTGCTTTGCTGGAAATTTTAGTACTAAGTAAACCAGAGGCTTCTGGGTAAAGTCAAAACCTCAAACTATTTCTGGTAGTTTTCCTTTTGTGAAATGTTCAACCTTTCCTAGTATTTATTGCACTAGTGCAGTGCAGTATGGTTCTGCTTCTGGTTTGTGGCCAAATTTTGAAAATCTTTTCTGAAATAGAGAATCACAGTTCCAGATCACTAATAAACCACTTGGAAAGAACTGGTGGGGTGGCGTGTAGGGGGAAATACACCCCCTACAACTGTGCAGCAGGGTACCAGCAATCATATTCCTCAAATATAAAAGTTAGAATTGTTTAAAAAAACACCCACATATTTGAATTGTAAAACTTCAGTGCAATGAGGGTAGCAGTCAGAGTTGGAAAAAGAAAAAGCATTAGAACTAGAAGAGATTTTACTTGGAAATTACTTACATAAGTGACTTAAGTCCAAAAACAGCTTTAGAAGTGAAAGATAAAATATTGCCTGGGCCCCTGTAGATAAACCAAGCCAAATCAATTACTTTTCTGTCTATAAGTCATGACCACTTTATAAAGTATAGCATGAGCAAACAGAGGCACTAATAATAAAGTGTTACCACTTCAACAACATTATTATATACAGCATCCAATTTTGGGAGCAGGAAGCAGGTGCCTTTCCTCACAGGCAGTTGCTATGATTGTAGTGATTGTATTGAGGTTATGAGATGTTTACTGGCTGCATAAAGACAATTAATAGCCACATGTGCTTAGTTTATACAGCACATTTCCAAATTAAAGGAATTAAATATCAGTGTTCTGCTACGAAGCACAAGTGGCTCAGCTATTGCCACTGGAAAATGACTGTGCTGGTTAGCACAGCCTGGAACACACAGACTGCAGAGGGAGATAGGGGAGTGTAAAATTGAAGCTGAACAGGTATCAGTTAGTAAAATGGCAATTGGGGTCACTACAGATTGCTTTCTCCTGACTTCCCTTGCTCTTTCAGCAGTGCATGCACTCTAGGACTTTCCTCTGGTTTATAACTTGGTAATTCTATGGGCAGATCCCTGCAGAGGAGAGAGCAGAAATTTGGGGTGGTTTAGGTAACACTTGCAGCTGTGGTGCAGGCAGCCCCTCAAGGCCCCTTCCAGCTTGGCTGGCTTAGTAGAGCCAGAAATGTAGAAATGCATGACTGCAAGGGTTTGCCAGCACAGGGCCTGGACCTGGACTGTGTGTGTAGCAAAGCCAAGGACCTCAGGTGCACAAGCAGTACCTCTTACTATGCATCTCTACAAGTGACTCTGTCTTCTGTTTGAGTAGATAAAGGAGAGTTTTCTTCACATACCCCAGTTCCTTACTGCAGTTAGGGAGCAAAAAATGGATCTGTTTCTTTTACATAAATACCATATCTTTTAGCAACAGAATGTAAGAAATTTGTCCAGAGTCTGGTCCTTGCTGTGAAAATATATTCTGTGCTAGTCCAAGAGGCTACACTGAGCAGATGTGATTTACAAAACTTTATGAAAGTGGCACTCTGTTGCCAAGAGGGCAACTGTCAGTGGATTAGGACTGCATGTGGACATGTCATGGGGCTGCCCTTGTGACTGTGGCTGTCGAAACAGGATGGGGACATCTTTGCCCCTTGGGTTCTACATCCCTGTGAAGAACACAAGCTTTGACATGAAAATGTGAAGATGCAGTCCCTGCTGCTGATCTCATGTGCCTGCTGCCTTGGCACTTGGGCACACCACACCAATTCTCTAAGGAATAAAGGGCAGGGAGCACCCAAAGGCAAAATATCTCAGCTGCAGGAAACACGATAGTGTGCAGTGTATGGTACTCCCTCCTTTTCAGCATTCCTCTGAAATATGCTGCACTTTAGGAGGAGCATAAACGGAGATAATGATTTACTTAGCTTCAGCTCTAGAGCATGCAGCATTATGGGCTGGTTGGGGTTGCTTCTTCAGTGGCTTTACAGCTCTTGGAACAATCTCCACATGCCTGGCTCCCAGCCCACACTGCTCTTGGTGACTCCAGAGCACAGAGACACGTGGAAGAGGACTGTCCTACCCATGAGAAAGGGCTGCCAGCTGAATGGCTGGTGAAATACTGCCATATGGCTGCACATTCCTCACATCCACCCCCAAGTCTCACAGACTGGAAAACCCCACATGAAACATTCTTGATGCAGAGCAGATCTTGGGGCTGCCAAACAGAGTTTAAGACCACCTGTGAGTCACAAAACAAGTGGCTTTGTCCCCTTTCTTCTACTTACCACTCGGCTATTTGGGCTGTGCCTTTGTCCATGGACAGGTTTTACACTTGTTCACCTCCAAGTTCAGAAGTCAGTGCCCAGAAAAATACTGCTAGCAAGAAAATGCTAGCAAGAAGCCAGTATAACACACTCAGAGCTTAATGTGAAGGAAAAAATATTATTAAAATATTTTATTATTATTACAGGACGAGGATAGTTGAATTAAGATATAGGAAAAATAATACTGTGACAGCACTACCCCATATTCACAGGTTTCAACAAAACTTATCCACAGAGCCAGTATAAATGATGAAACTGCGCTGACTCTCTAGACTATTCTTTGGGCAGTTTTAGCTACTACCTCACTTCGACAGCAGCAGGAGTTACAATTAGCTCTTACTCTTGGATTAGCTGTTCTTCCAGGTGCTCCTCTTACTCCACCAATCAAATTGCATGAAAACATGCACAAATCAGCATTAATCTTACAGGGTATATACAGATGAGAGCAGAGGAGGGAAAACAAACCTGGCATTTCAAGCACTGCACCCCAAATCCCTTCATCCCAATCAATTCACGAATCCAATCTCAGGAGGAAAGTTGAAATTATTTATCTACCTGGGGCAGCCTGAGGTGCTGCCCTGTGAGAAGGAAAGCGTCACCAGAGCCAGTACTGCTGGCTGAGCACAATCCTTCCCCTGTGCCCTAAAGGGAATTCCCTGCAGCATCAGGTGTGGGCTACCAGCATCATACTGGGAGAGTGCATCAGATGAACCGGAGCCTCAGTGGAAAGGAGGCACTTTGGAGAATATTATTGAGCTATTTCTCCTCATCTACTACTTGATCCAAAAAGGAAACATTGACTGGGAGTTAGAAGCAGACTGGTCAAACTGTTCTTCCTATAGTGCCGCGCTAAGCAGGGTTGACTGCTGTGGGGAGCCTGTCCCACTAGCCAAAACCTCTATCCCACCAGGGCTGTGCAAACACTGGAACTCACCACAGCAACTTGCCACTGCCCCTTTCCACAAAAGCACCATAGGCTTTCAGAGAAGCTCAGAATCAGCTTTCACCAGTTCTGCACATGGGTCCACAACTCCTCCTCAGTTAAGTACCTGTTTGGGAGACTGGTGGGACAGTGGTGGACAGAAGAAAGTTCTCCCAAATGATTAAAGATTAGTTTTGTTTTTTTTATCTTTTACCTACCTTCCCTTTTCTCTCCTCTTCTGGCAGAAGCATACAGGTAGCAGATTTTTCAGACATAATGTTTTACTTGCTGTTTTGGCATACTAATGTGTTCATGTTTCCAGCCCATTTCACTGATAACAAATCCTTATATGTGCAGGAATAATTGTGTAATCAAAGAACAATACTCTTGAGAGTCAGGATGGGGCAGTTTAAAACCATAGGAGATAATAATCATGGCTCGATGCCTGAAAGCTATGGATTGACAGAAAACACAGAATGCCATGTTCAAGGTACTGCCTTTCTCATGTGCAGACTCCGTACACCAGAAACTTTGCCTAGACTTGGAGTTCTTGGGTGTCTATTTGAAACAAGCAGAGAGCACCAGGTAACCCAGGCAAGCAACCAAACTAACCCTCTCCTCCTATCCAGACAAGACATGTTTCAGCTCTGTTTCCTGTGCAGGGCTCTAAAACCAGTTCAAAAATATTTTAATGGCCCTTTGTAATGTCTAACCATAAATGGCATCCCTATAGTGGAGATGGAAGGTAGCAGAAAATTAAAGCATAACCTACAGGTCTGTCTAAGGCCTTACACTGACTTGCTTTCTATTGTCAGCTTCACATTTCAGAAAAACATTTTGATAACTAACAAGTATGTAATGGATAATAATGCATTTTCTGCAAAACCTTAAAGCTTTCCTAGGAAATGTCATGAGCAAAGCACCCAAGTAGAAAGTTGGGTTCTGGGTCCTGGTTCATGAAACTGGGCCATTAGATATGAAATTGTGTAAAATTTACAGGACCTCTGAGATCTAACAACAGTGAATTGTTTCACTGCCTGCGGCCCCCTCGCTGGCTCTTCTTGTCTTTCAGCTGAGATTCTAAAGGCTTTAGAGGTGGGTAAATGTTGCCCTTCAGCAGCACTTGAAGGACTGACAGTGTTTTCAAGAAACAAAAGCAAATGTTACTACCCTGCCAGAGGGAATAACAAGGTCAATCATGCTATGCAAATCAGCTCTCTGTTGGAGAGAAAAATCAAACCAGAAGAACCTGCTACCCTCATGGTAGCAGACTGAACATGAATAATCAAAACCTAATTCCTGTTTGATTTTATCACCGAGGGTGAAAGAGGAAAATATGTGGGTGCAAAAATACTTAGATGAATACAGCAGTGACATTGGAAACTTCTCATTGCTTGAAAAATAAACTTGTTGCTATAAAGCCCTGAATTTTCAAACTAACAATGTATCCCATGCAGAAGGCAGCTGAGGAGCTCTGAGGAACTGGCATCTAAGCAGCTTTTCGCTGGAGTCTATGTAAGAAGCATTCTGACTCCAAATACTGTTCATAATTATTTTCTTGGGTTATTTCATTTCAGTTTTTGACAGAAACCAGTACATGAAAGGAAATACTCCAGTGCTGAAAATTCACCTGTAATATCTCAGGTCAGGTGAGTACTACTTGAGTGTTTTTAAGTTTTTAATTAATTTCCTTAAAGGCTTGGTTACAACTTACCAACCTATCTATCAAAACAAGATTCACTTTAACTAAGGAGCAATACTTACTGCAGATCTTGCAGAAATCCACACCTCACACATTCAAAAATCTGCCTTCAAGTCCCTTGGCCTAGGAGAATGACAACAGCAGCAATAGGCACCACCCCAAGCCAGGAGCAGCTCTGAATGGTTGCAGGGCAGAAGGAAAGCTATGCAGCCAGGAATGAAAATGTGAAACCTGCTAGGCTAGCAGAGAAGAACCACACAACTTATTACAGAAACACCAAGTGCCTGAAAAACATTTCAAACAATAGCAAATATTTACTTGATTATTCTATTCAATATCCTAATTAACGGAGTAAAAACTATTTTGACTTCAGTGCTTATAGAAAGAATGGACACAATGCTTATTTTCAGTTCAAATTTTACTCCCAATTGCACAAAGGTTGAAAAGATTTTTTCAAATTTTGAAAACCAGCATAATTTGGTTTCATATATAAAACAGGGAAACCCAGAGGATACAGGAGTTGTGTGACTGTTCCAACATTCAGCATTGAAGTGTTGCCCAGCTTAATTTTATCTCATACATTATTTTCTACATTATCTGCTTCTCAAATTAAACCTCTGTACAATACCCACACACATCTATGGTTAAAATACTTTGAGAAAATACTATGTTATGGAAGGTTCCAATGACCTGGTAGAGATTACAGTACAAATTGATAGCAAGTCAGAGCATTGCTAAGAGTTTATTCAGAAGCTTTTACTTTCGGTTCTTATATCACAAAAGACATGTTTAATGTTTACAACAAATATTAGAAACTGAGATGTTTTTATTTCTACTATTATAAAAGTAACATAGGAGACCGCTCTAAGCTATCTTCAAAATGCAGACCAATCTTTTTTTTTTGTATATAAACTGTACACAAAAAACAAGGCACTATACATTTTTGGATAATAAAGTATAAAGGTTGATTCGCATAGTTTCTCAAGAAATCCATGCTATAAATACAAACGCTTTGTTCGGTTTAGCACCTGAAGCAGCACTGAGGACAATTCATTAACTATTGCAGAGAGAAACTTTTCAGAATGCGAAGAAGATACATATTGGTGGCATAGCTAATTTGGTACAAGCAACTGCCATCCAGCTACTTTTCTGTAGTTTTGACATGAAAGTCTTGAAAGTGAATATATATTGCATTGTTAAATACATACTTGTTCTATGTGTTTATATAAATATAAATTCTTTGTAATCCACAAACTAACAAAATAACACTTTACAAAGAGAACTTCTTTAAAAACAAAAATGGCAAGTATTGTATATAGCCAAAGGACACCTGCAGCAGTAGCTCAAGTAACTACTGTTTAAGTGCATAGGAGAACGGAGCTTAAACACATTACCTTTAAGAGTCAAAACTGAATTCCATTTTCAAAGAGTTCTCTTGGGCTTTTATAATATTACACACCTCCAGATAGGTAGTCACTAATAACTTCAGATTATTTTTATTTATTCTGTAAATGTAGGGTACAATTCTTCTAAAGGACATAGAAAGTGAGAGTGGACATCCCTTTAGTGCTCACTTCCATAAACACAGCTTAGAAAAGTCCTTTTGCCTTCTTCAGGTTAACCTGCTTCCAAGATGGCAGTGCATTGTACTCCTCTCTTGTCATCTCTAATGCAACCTGCATTTAAAATGAGAGGATGTGCTATTAGCAAAAACAACTGATAAGCAGCACAACCGGGAGATGACTTTCCCGCATGGTTAGATACAGATGCATAGAGTAACAGTGCACCTCTTCTCTCCTTACCTCAAAGTCCTTGTCTGAAAGGTAAATTTCAAGCTTCAGTGGATCAACTCCCTCAGGCAGAGGCCTAGCTAAGAGATCTGCTAGTGGATACACTGTTTTACACAGCTTGGCCAGCACATCCTCTACAAGTATTATTTGATTAGAAACGTCAGCATCCTGGGAGGAGAACAGAGAGAACAGGGTCACAGTGCTGAAACCATCAACTGCGCCCATGGCCATCTGCTGATGGCACGGGATAACCTGCCCTGCCTGAGCACAAAGCTGTGCGTCCAGGTGTGCACACAGGCCAAGAGCCCCACCTTACAACAATTTCACAGCTACCAACAGGTCTGCACTTAGCAGATGGACATCCTGTACTCCCAGAATCTCAGCTGAAGGCTGAAATGTGTGTTTAGTCATGAAGCCAGCATTTTCTACTAAGGATGGCTGCAGAAGACTTACAAGACAAAAATTGTCATTTGTGTTGAGATGCCCCTTGACTGAAAGCTTTTAAAGCAGCCACATGTAATCTGACTGTAACTCTGCATCCCAGGTGAGGAAGTCAATAACAGAGCCCTTGGAGCCAGCTGAGCCTTTGAGAGGTGTTTTGCTTCCCTGCACTTCAAATCTGGGGAACAGATCAGAACTGCACATTACTGCATGATCGAAACAGCTATCCTGTTAACCTCAAACTCTAGCACATCTCTTTCTAAGAGATGATTCAGATAACAGTTTCCTCCTGTCTTTAACAAAAAAAAAAAGAGTATGAGAAATTACATGAAAAAAACAAGCAGGAATGCCTCTTATATACACATTCCCAGTCAGAATTTAGCTGTGGTGGTGTTTTTTTTTTCCTGTGCAGACTCATACTGTGCTTTCTAAGTTTATCCTCTAGATCTTAGGGCTTGACAGCACAAATAACCAGTGTTACTGACAACACAAGACAGTTACTAGCAATAGGAAACAGTCTGTGCAATCAAAAGATTTACCATTTCTGTGATCTCTGCGATGTCTTCCCTGTGCTCCCAACTTGGGAACATATTAGTGAATGTCAGAGGCTCTAGGCCAGCATGAATTAGATAGGATTTTGGGGGCTTCTTTACATTTTTTCCTAAAAACAGTAAAAATACAAAAAAGAAGAGAGAGAAATTACAAATGGTACAATATTTTGCAACCTCACCCACTATCCAAAGCTACCTTCTAAGAGTATTTAATTTTTTCCTGAAAAGCTGAAGCAGTTTAAGGCAGAACAAATAAAATTTCCAGGATTTTTTTTTTAATTACTACGGGACCTTTTAATATGTTTTTCAGTATTCTTACACCTTCTTTTCCTGTATCTGACTGCAAAATTTAAAACATATATGCTGAAAATCCCCAACAGCTACTTCTAACCCAATGCCTTTCTTATCTTACAAAAACAGACTTAGAATAGAGTAAGCAGACTATGATGGTCTAAAATTAGCCAAATTCAGGTAAATGAAACCTTCTGGTAAGCTCAGCAGAAGTGTCCTGCCAGCAACCAACTAGGCTTAAGCTTGGAGGCTTAAGTGAGAATGTTTAAACTGTTAACTTTTGATTCTGAGGTGTAACACAATAAATAAAGCCTTTCCACAGAGAGTTCAGTCACCAGAGTACCCTGGCAATGTGGGAACAATGCCGTTAACTAGACAAACGGTTTGCTAAGAAAGAGTAGAGAATGTACCTTCAAATAAACGGATGTTTATTGGTAACACTGGGGGAACACCTTTCAGCTCAGGATAGCAAGGCATGGACAGGTAGGACACACTCAGAGCAGTCAGGCACAGCAGTCTGTTACCTTTGCAGTACCGGAGCACCGTCTCCATGGCGCATTTCCTGTCTGTAGCCCACCTGATTCGAGCTGATCCAGTGATTTTGTTTTCCACAGGCCACCAGCCTTGCCACAGGTACACTTCATGGTGATTGTCAACAAGGAAGAGTGCTACACAGGAAATAACAAATCCATCATCAGCCACTTACTCGTTCTTGTAATCCCCTAAACAACTCCAGTCTTACACGCTTGTCAGCATCACAACAGGATCACTTCACAGTTTACCAATCCCTTTTGTTAATCATCCAGCTAAACTTCAGCTGGACTTTGATTCTCTTACATAAACAATGTATATTTACAGCAAGCTTCTGGGATACATATACACTCGATTGTTTCTCAGCATCTTATTAATGGAAAAATTACTGTTATTGCTTAATACTGTATAAGCATCACATGCACACATCTTCCTATGATAATCAAGCTAAAAGTGCTTACAATTACTGAAACATTGCCTGATGCAGGATACAGCCATCTGTTTTCTTGTTACTTAAGTATTTTAAAGCACATACCTGGTTGTGGGGCAGTGTAAAGATCTTCTTGCAAGAATGGCATGGAATTGACGACAGCAGGGTCTCTTGAAGGGTAAACATACTCGGTGGCTGAGAATTCTCCTGATGAACTACTGAGGCTGAACAGGCGGGGTGTGAAATTAAACTTCCCAGGATCTTTAAAGAACAAAAATTAAGAAGAGTCACAACAGAAAATGTCAGAGTTAATTGTAAAAACTAACAAATAAATGTAAAAAGTGACTGTAAATTTTCTGGGTTTTGAAAAATCAGGAGAGATAACCAGATGTCTTGAGGGACTAGCAACCTCTGTAAAGAAGTTGAGCTGAGTGGCTGGCTGCCATCAGTCTGAATCTGATCCTGGTTAGTTACTATCAGCCATTTCATAACCAGCTGTTTTGCAGCTTAAGCGAAGCAAGCCTGTCTCAGAGCTAGCTGACAAATTTTCCACTTGGTAAATCAATTCCCCTGCTACCTTTGTCGGCAGTTTCAAAGTAAAGGCTGGACGGGAATGTGTGCAGAACTGTCTCCTAAATCCCTTCAGAAGAGAAGCACAATACATTGGTAACAGTGTTAGCTTTTGCTCTGTGCTGCCTGAATACAGAGGGGCAGCCAAGAGCGGGGAAGAACAAAATGAAACACTTGGTTTTCCAGCACTTTCGTTCTAGAACAGTATTACTTAACTCAGTAAGATTTTTGGAAGCATTTCTCTGAAGGGATCAACTCAACTACCAAAAAGTTCTTCAAAAACTTTACATTAAATCTGACAGCACTGTAGACCAGTAAAGTAAAAAGCGAGTGCCAAACCCAGGAAGGCAGGTCTACCTTGCAACATGCAATCATAGGCCTTCCGATCTCTCCTCCCTAGTGCGTCCCAGAATCCCAAGGGCTCTGACCCTTCATCACATTCATGAATTGTCACCTTGCTGCTGCTGTGCAGCCCTGCCTCCAGTGGACACCTACAAAACACAGAGAGAGAGAGTGAACTCAGTGTTCCTGCCCCAAACACAGCCAACACAAACCTGCGGGCCACTCTCATTAGTGGAACCCAAAAGTACCCTACAGGCTTGTTGCACACTTCATGTCTACACAGGCACTTTGAAAAATTATCAAGAAACGTAACAGGGGATTTCCACAGCTATTCTTGTAGCATTCAGATCCCATTCCTAGAGTGAAGGAGATGCACACATGAACTCTCAGTAGGGATTCTCACTGCCTGCTTTTGTAACTGCTGCTGTCCTCCTTGCATGCTTTCCCAAATTAATTTCCTCTTTCTTATTCATATGGCTGGATTTTAATCCTCCTATCCAATGCAATTTAATTTGCTATTCAGATGTTTAGCATCTCACTCCAAATGGAAAGTGGCTGTTTTTTTCTCAATTATAATTAGTACAGTAGGAAGAATGTGGATGCCCCATCCTTGGAAGTGCTCAAGGCGAGGTTGGATGGGGCTTTGAGCAACCTGGTCTAGTGGAAGATATCTCTCACCATGGTGGGGGGTTGGAGTTAGATGATCTTTACAGTCCCTTCCAATTCAAACCATTCTATGAGTCTAATAAAAATGCATTTGGCCTCCAGTGAAAGCAATTACAGAACATGAGTTTTCTCCACTCTACCAAACCAACCAACCTTCACTCCTCCTCCTGACCAAGCATGCACATGCTGCATCTGCACTCAGAGGACAGCTTTATTTATTTCAAATTTTCCTTGAGTCAGACCTTTTAAAGTAAATTGGTACTCTACATAAACATCTCCAAAATATAGGTCAGACACTCACTGTTCTTTTATTTTATTGGCTGCTGTTCTTCCTACATCCTTGGTGTGAGACTGTGCTTTGCAGCCATGCCACAGGTAGATAAGAGCTTTGTTGATATTGAGGACAATCATGGATGTCCTGGAACGCAGGCTGCTGCAGTGACATGCTACTTCAAGTAAGTTTCCTTCATTGGGAACTTCTCCTCGCACGCAATAAAGCCTCCAATCACCTGGAGCAGACAGGAACAGTGCAGCACTATTATTAAATCACATGGGACTAAAAATTCAAAACCTCTGCTCTGGAACAGCTGTTCTCACACTGGATGAATTTCACCCACGGCACGCCTACGTTGTCACAGAATAAACTAGCTAAGCACCAGATTTGGCTAACACTACTTGAGAAACCCCATGCAGAAAAGACACCTTCTGAAACCTTGCTACAAGAGTACAAGTATTGAGAACTGAAGAGCTTAACAGAGCAGAAGAGTCAAGTTCTACAGTTTCATATGGTGAAGAAAGGAAACAAACACAGTATTCCTCCTATTCAGCTCCTCTTCTCCTCTGCACCTTAGGAACATAAGGTCAAGTGAAAACTGGAACATCTCCAAGCTACACTTCCATTGAAATTCTCCTACCTCAACTACCACATTCAAGGAATATGTTACAAAAAGCAATGATTGGGTAATAAAAGCTTAGAGCTTTTTTTTTTTGAGCAGAAGAACTGCTCAGAAAACCCCTTTTCTTCCCCAGACTGTTCAGAAAAGAACATAGTTTAAAAAATGAGCACTTGGCTTAAGTAAAACTGAACTAAAACAATTTATATGTGCATCAATACAATCAAGTCAGCATGCTCTAGGGTGACAAAATCCATTCCATCCTCAAAGAAGAAAAAGACAACCTTGAAACAAAGCATTGCAAAGCTGTCTCAAGAGTTTCATGGCATTCGTTTTTCCTTTCTACAGAGTATGGTAGTTGAGACTGAATACAAAGCCCTCCACAACAGCTATAAAAAGGACTTTGGGGCAGAAACTCTTAACTAACAATAATTTACTTTGTGCATTTTCTTCTTCCTCTTCCCTTCTTCCAGCATGCACAATCATCCCTCCTTGGAAACACTGCAAGAAGCATGGTGGTTCTTTTCCTTGAAGCACTTGTACCTGGAAATTGAAAGCACCACTCTTCATTAAAAAAATGAAGCAAGTATACAGACTGGTCTCTATGGATTATTAAAAATTATATAGTTATGGCCACCCATGAGGATGGCTTTCCTTCTACTTTACAACTGCTGACTATTGTTTAAATTACCATATATCAGCATGCAATGGGTTCCATATGTGATCTGCATAGTAAAAAAAACCTCTAGATGGAATCCAACAATTGAGTTTCAGAGGATAACAGAATACAAATGAACTTTAATTTAAATTGGTTTAAACTAACTATTTTTTGAATTTTATTAATTTTTACAGAACCTGTCCACCTTGACCAATGTTCACTGAAACCTTTATGGAGATAATAAACTGATGCAGGTTCAAAATTTGCTGTACAGCTGGTTTCTATGATAACATGCACGTTCTTTGCTCGCTGAACATTGCATTTGGAGTATAAACCTGATACGGCCAATTCCTAGATCAGCTATGTTGCAGAGACTCTCACACTCTTGATCAAGGGCCCTTATATTTCTCCTCTATGAATTCCTGTCTTGCTGGTCATTTCTATGCTGCATTAAAAGCATGATCAAGGAACAAAAACTAACTTTAAACCTCCCACCTTGTATGCTGGTAACAGTGAAGCCACAGCAATGCCCAAGTCTGCCCAAAGACCAAGCAAACTAGCCTGTCCTCTCAGCTTCAAACTAGCTGCATCTGCATTTGCTACAATCTCTGCAAACAATGCAATTAATATGTAATTACAGAGTAAGCAAATTGAAAATTTCAAATGTATTTTTTTGCCTTGGCCTGCAGAAAGTGCTTCTCCTCAGCACTAGGAAGACAGTCCTGCTATCTGAACATGTACTTGAATGGAAGGCATGAATCTGTGTAACTGTGCTTCACCTATTCCAGCAGGGAGGGGAGCAAAGACCTTCTCCTTCACCCTTTCTCAGAAATATCTTTAGAAGCAGGATTTGGGAATGACAATCCTTGAGGGAGCTTATGTGTCTCTGGCAGTTGGAATAATGTCAAAAGTAATTTTGAGGTCTGATTATCTGTAATGGCAAGAATATGTGTACAGAATGGGAGGAGGCGAAAAAGATAATCCCTGTTTGCTGTTAGTGGGGACCCAGGCAGACAAATCTTACCAGGTCTGCCACCTAGGAAGCTCACCTGTGCTCCTCTCTCTTCATCAAGTTCCACTGTCATGAGTGCTGATGTTCCTTTCTCACTCACTGTGGAGTGCCTTCCTTGCCAGAAGAAATACACACATTTCTCTTTTCCAACAGCCCGTACTTGTTGCTCTCCTTTTTGTCTGCTTCCAACTGCGAAACAGAGAGCATATGCTGAAGGAAGTACTCTGCCTATAGGTTTAAACAGCACATGGTTTAAGCTCATCTGCCAGCTCAGCACTATCCCATCCAGAACAGGAAAGAAAATGTGCAACTGGAGGAACATTAGTTCTCCAAGTCAGCATGTCCCCGTGCAGAGCTGGCACTGTCTCCTCAGGTGGATGGAAGCCCACAGGCAGAGATGCCTGTGTTGGCTGGAGATGTAGAAACAACTGGTACTACCAGGAGAGAAATAACTGACAGCACTTGAGCCAATTTGCATGTGAAATGTCATGTCCAGTTATGTTACCAGAAAAGTGCATTATGGCTCATTTTCCACATTACACAGTTTTCTCTGGCAGCAGGAGAGCAGCTGCTTGTTTTTTTTAAAGAATCGGTATTTAGGTGTTATGATAAGCAAATAATGTTTACAGCAAGTGAAATTCAACAACACAACCACTTACAGAATATTTCACTCTTTCCAGTGAAGAGGGAATAAACAGGTATAATTAAATCATAGATTTTTAAAAAACCCAAGAGTTTTAAAACAGATTTTAAAAAAAGTGTTCAAATGTCTGCCTTGATCCCAGCAGTGCTGAGCAGCATCCCACTGAAACACTTAGGAGAAAGCATCCTGTTTTTTTCAAACCACTACTCACTTCTAAAATTTATGGGTTTCATTCTTATCTGTACATTCAGCCCATAAAAGTACTGCCTCCAACATAAAAATTTATTCTGTTTTGGAGTGATGAAATATGTTTTCATCCATTTGCATTAGAAGTCTGTTTACAGTTCAGTACTAGTGTTACCTACTTCTCCCTTTTTTTTACAAGCTTTTGTATTTTTCTTGGATTTGCCAGTGTCTGATCTCAACAATCCTGACTAAGACCTACCTACATTTTTTTGGTTAAAAGCTTGAAGCTGTATAACTGTTATGCTGCTTTCAATTGACTTTAATATACAGCTATTATGAACAATCAGTTTTAGACTATTTGTCTTTAACTTACCACAAAAGCCACCTATGGTAGTTTAGTGCCAGAAGGGAGAGTTCCAGTGGGTTTATGGAGCTGACTGGTTCTCAGCCTTTACCTGCTGCTCTCAGGCTCTTTGTCAGAACATTGCTGAGCCTGAAATCCAGATCAAAGGTTTCCAGCAACAGCAGAAGGGACAGCAAGGGCAATGAGCTGGCAAGGGCTTTTCCTGTCATTGTTACTGATGTCCATTACCCAGCAAAGGTTTTCTTGTTGCTAAGCCTACCTCTCTTGCAAGATGTTCAGACCACTGCCATTAGTCCAGCTGCCTAGTTATTTTGGTGTTAAACTGCAGGCATAATTCTGGCTTAATGAGCTGTCCTGTGAACATGTACCCCACCAATGTTGGGTAAAAGCAGAGATGGACAGCACTACATTTGATGTATCAAAAATAGCTACAACTCTTTTTATTTTCTACAGCTTTCTTTTAAACAAAATTAAAAGCTTTACTTTTTAATAACCTGAGAAGGCTAAATTAGCATCCCTAACCTTTCAAAGTGTCTCATATCCATGGAAATCTAGGTCTGGATTTCACCACTAACAGCAGGAGTTTTAGCTGCACTTCTGCATGTTTCAGGAGGATGAAATGGAATCGTTCACTAACCTGTAGTGCTCACCATGTACTTCCACTTCACCACGTAAGTGTCTCCCTCATGGAACTGCCCTATGCTTTGCTTAGGCAGTCTACTATAATCGAATTCCAGGATGTGCCAGACATCCACAGAGGCAGTGATAATTTCAAACTGCCTCCCATCTTCTCCTTCTACGAGTCCATAGCCCCGGCCAATATTCATTCCATCCAAGACCGTGCCCACAGTTGTTTGAGGCACAGCTACCATTAGCATGACATCATATGGTTTAGAATCAGATCTGGATTCTTCCTGTCAAAGAACACAGAGAAGAGATTTCTTTGAGCACAGCTTTTTGTCTTCTTGACCCACAGTTCCAGCCAAACATTTTGACTCCTGCATATTTCAGTACTTCAGTATCTTGTCATCGTCTGATGCCTTGTCAAAGCCACCTCGGCAGTATTCACTGAGCTGCCTCATATGTTATTATTGTTACTGTTATTAAATATATGAATGTATTTATATATATGTAAATAATACATACAAAATTATTTATAATTATAATGTAATCTATAAATAATAATAATATAAAACAACTCTGTGGATTTGCTGTAGGAGGTGATGTTCTGACACCTAGGTCAAAGCCCACAAGATAAAGAAAGTGCTCTGGATCCTTGAGCACAAGCTTCCCTGGCTGCCATCCCAACTAGGTCATCTAGTTTGAAATACCTAGCATGCTTATTATATGCACCTTCTGGTGAAGGGATTCACTAGAATTCTTCTCATTGAGTTTCTTCAGTTCTGTCCAATCAAGAAATTTTTCTTTGAACAGTATTGTCTCATTATGTTCTGTGAGTCTCCCAAATACAGCCCAGTCTGGGCGTCCTTGTCCCTTTCTGTGCAAGGGAACAAAAGATACAGAATTCAATTAAACACTGTGAAAAGAGGGCAAGAAAACTAAGTATCTGCAATGAGACTGAATTCGAGTTACGATACCTGGGTATGAGGGGATTGCATTCTCCTGGGTCCAGAGGATTTATATCACAATTGGAGTAGTCAAAGGTGCCATTCCACAAGTGTTTTGCCAGCTGGAATGCCACTTTTCTTTGTGCTAAAGTAACTTCCTTTCCATGCCACACATATACTTCACTGCCAAAATCGAACACCAGCACCTAAAACCAAAACCAAACAACAAAAAAAATCAACCCACCATTAGGTTAGGTGATACCCTTATCCTCCAGTCTCCTTGTGCTGAACAGAAATTGTTCCTAGTATGAGTTTCTTCAGTGACTCTAAGAAGTAGCACTGCAATGCAAGTAAGGACAGGGCAGTGGCCTGCATTGTGATGTCCAATTTTTGAGGAGACTGGACGCAAGTAGGGGGGAATGCTGTAAGGTGGATCTTTAGGTAGCTAAAGTCACTAGCAGATTAGAGAGCTCCTATTGCTAAAAACCCGGTTCTGTTGCATGACTGATTGCTGTCCAGTTTCAGCAGCTTTCTCTGACATTTAGATCTCTGCCTTGTCCTGCAGCCAGGGAAGGCTAACAGAACACACAACAGAGACAAAAAGGAGGTGACTTTAATACTTTCAAGAAAATCATGTCTTCATTTTAAAAACCTGTTCTGATTCAGACTTAGAAGGGTAAAATGGTGATTTGAAGAGAAAAAGTCTGCTAGAGATAGAAATAAAAGCAGGATTTATTTTGTTTTGTTTTTACAAAGAGCTACCTGTTTTGCACTTCATGATTCTGTAGTAAGCCACTGTTGACAAAAAGATTTACACTTCCTAAAATGGTATTTTACTTTAAAGATAATGTGAACTAATTTCTTGAGACCTGCAGCGCACTCTAAACAGCAAAGTGTTCAGAAGCCTTTCAGAAACATGGAGGACCCAGTTTCAGTGATCCTGTCCATGAGCATTTGCAGTTACTGGAAGTCATTATCAGTTGCATGTTCCTGCACTGACCACAGGAGCAGTAAGTGGCACGATACCTCTTTTGGTTGTAGCAGGGTACATTTTGGCACCTTTCCCCAGTAGTCATCCTCAGGAATGAGTTTATCTTCCACGAGGCGGTAAATGCAATTTGTTTCTATTATTGCGGCTTCATACATTTCGTCTTCTTCAGGATTTCCAGCAGCTTAAGGAAAAGATGGTCAAAAATAACAAAAAAAAAATTAACATCCAACTACCTTACTAAAGAGAACTGACTCCACTATTTAATTAGAAAGATAGAGCATCAGATGTTGTAACTATAACAATGCTTACACTGGTAATTTGACTGTCCACCAAGGAGTTTCCAGAAGTCTTTGGCTGCGTGGGTATGGGTATTTATTCCTTCTTCTATAGTCTGTATATAAGAAGCTCTACAGCCAAGTTCCCTCTTTGTCTGAATTAAAGTTGCAAGTTCTGAAGCCTAAGAAATTAACAGTTATCTGAACAGGATTGCTTGAGTCTTTGGAATACTTGTGCAATATTCTTGCTCAGGGAGAAGGCAAATGAGATATAATACAGCAAATAGCAGAAGAAACGGTTATTATTTATTGCACTAAATAAACAGACACTAGAAAAAAATGTTAGAGAAATGCATTCATTCTTTCATTTGCCTTAAAGCAAGACTGATCTCTGTGGACATGGGAATAAAAAGGACATCCTGCAATTCAGACTTTTTTTTTAAAGTCCAATCTGTATCCTCAGGATATCCTTTTTTCTCTTGCAGTTTCACAAACTACACACTCCTACGTCAGCTTTCATTCAGTGCATGACCTAAAACATATTTTCAGGAATCCTGCATATCTCCCTGTCATGGGCTATCAGTTAGATGCCACTTTTTGAGAAAATTGGCACCAAGGCTCAATTTCATCAGAGACATATACTTCAATAGTTCTAAAGATAAATAATAAAATAGTACTGACCTTTGCTTTTTCTATGACATTTGCAAACTCTCCTACCCACAAGAAACATAAATGTGGAGTTAACAACAGGAAACAGTCTCCACTGTTCAGTGACGAGGCTCTTGGTTCAACTAATCTTGTTTGGACATGTCTTCTTCCTAAAGAGAAAACAAAGCTAATTATATTCCTTCAACTACTACTATCAAATGCCACGATGTAATTTGTTTTGAATGAAATACAAACAATCCCAGCACATTTAGCAAAATATGTGGAAACAGACTGTTTAAGCAGAATTAAAAGACTACTACTGTGGAAAAAAAGTTTACTCACAGGAAACAAAATAAATGTTGTCTCCTATCAACTAATATTTCTATTATTTCCTGTTCTTGCTTTAACAACTCTGTGTCCTTCTGGAAAGAAATGAATTAAGTGAATGGCAGACAGCAGCAGAATTCCAGAACCTTTTACATTTGCTTAAGTGAAGTTATGGCACAATTTCTGTAGGCAGTAAAAAGTTTTAAGAATTTAAGCATTTTAAGAATTTCGCTTTCCAAAACCTACATATTTGCAGAACCAGATATGTTACTAGGCACTGTAAGGGGAGTGAAGCAAGAACACTGTCAAGTCACTTCCAAGTTATACAGAGCACTGAAAGAAGGGGACAGTTAAAAAATTTCCACAGGAGATAGCCAAAATTTCTGAAATATTCTGTTTTCTCCTTGGAAAACGCACACCAATGGACCAATGAGAACCTATTTGTAAGGTTTAACTTTTGTTACACATTTATCATTTATTTTTCCAGGTTTTGGTCATAAATCTTGATCTGAAGATCTAGAACAAGCTAAGCATCTAAATGTGGTAGCAACTCCCATATGTTACATTCAGCCTATCATTTATGGAAAGTAAAAGCAGTTCCAGCATACCTTTAATTTGCAGGAGCATTAGCTTCTTGTATGGCACAGCACTGTTGTTAGAGTTTTGCTCTGTTAGATTAACACTCCGCAGGCTAATGTTGCTGAAGTTCTCTTTGCTTGCCAGGCCAGCAAGTGCTACTTCTGAGAAATTTGAATTTGTAGACACTTACACATAAAAAAAAATTGGAGGAAAGACAGACAGACAGAAAAATTACAAAATTATATTAAAAAAATTGGTTGTTGCATTAAGAAAATAATTTCTGCCCATTATTTCCAGTTTTTCTTCTCCACAGCAACAGCAAAACCAGGTTGAACTCAGATTAACCACTAGTCCAAAACATTTGTGGGTTTAGGATTACCTAAATTTCTAGATATCATCTAAGAGTAAACTGTCAGTGTCAGAATTATGCTATTTGGCAGAAATACCAACTTTGCTAGAAAACATCCTACCCAATGTTTTGTAAAGTACTATGTAGTTATTCAATGCCTTATAAGTCATTAATAATAAAAGACAGCACAGAGAAAAGGCTAATTAACTGTAATTCCCTTAAAATTTGGCAGAGACAGTGTGATACAACACACATTTACATTTCAGAGTCTTAGTCATGTTTTACTGTAAACTTACAGCCCGAATTCTTGGCTGCTTTTGTTTATTGCGCAACCAAAGACAACACATTTTATGAATTTACCATAAAATGAATTTATCAGGGAAATCTTTCTCATGAGATGGCAACAAAGTATTACATATATAATTAGTGTTTTCATCAATACAGTCAATATTTAAAGATGATCTTTCTTTACTCAAATGTAATAAGGAAAAGTTGTACCCCAAAACATAAGAGTAGCCTGACAAATATTTGAATAAATTTTGCAATGATGTCTTTGCTGTCCATCTGATTATCAGGAGAAACAACTGCGTAAGTAAAACACCTTGTATAAGCCCTGCCACAAAGCGCTGATCCTTTATGGAAATGAATTGTTAGGAGTCAAGAAGCCTAATTTCAGTTTCTGAGAGAAAATTAGGACCCAAAATTGAGGCCAGTGTACCTGAACAAAAGTTCATCTATTCTTGCCAGTTCTCACCCCAGCACGACAAAGTTGGATCTGCTTTCCTTGATCTCCTGTCCTCACCCTGCACACTCTGCAGGCATTGTGGCTCTTCTCTCTCTGCACAAGGTGACTGTGCTAAAAATAAATAATTAAACCTATGTACAGGAGGTGGCTATAGGTACTTTCCCTGAGAAAGTCACACATGCCCTTCTCTCCAGGCCTCCTAGACAGTCTACATTCCACCTTATACCTCAATCAAATTTTTGCCGCTCAGAGAATATGTTCCATTCCTTCAGTTCTGCTTTTTGCATTGGGATTTTTTGTTTTGATTTCAATTAAAAAGGCAAGATGGTGTCTTGTACAAATCATCCTGCTAGCTTACTTTTTTCTACTTTCATTCGCTTTGACTCCATGAAGGCAACATTCAGTCTTTGTTCAGTATATTCATGAAGAATATCTTGTCTTGCTGCCAGCATTTTCAGGGGGTTTCTTGAGGACTGGACTCTGCGTGTAGGCCTAACTGCACGTTTGTGCTCTGCTACAGAAGATGTCAGCCTGAAAAACAAGTGGTGTTTATAATTATCTGTTAATTTTTCTAGTCAGAATCATCCAGAAATCAGGATCAGTTCCTCAATTCAGGCAGGAGTGTGATTTCAGAAATCTGCAGAAGAAATGGACGTGCCCAGGACTAAGACATCTACAAGATGACTTAGAGCTGAACACTTTGAACACTGCCCTTGTGTCTGCATTCAGAACAATGGGGAAAAAGTAATTCTTACTTTGGTGCGTAAGGATCAAAGATGGCATCAAAGTCCTCATCAAGGTCCAAAGGCACTGAGGAGGAAGGGAAATCCACACGGCGATAAAATTTGGAAAATGTTTCATCATCATCCAGCTTCATCACCTCCTTCACAGATCTTCCTGTAACTGTCAGCACTGTCTCTTGCATCCCAGCAACTGCAGGAAAAAGACACCTCACTCAGTAAATAATCATACTAGAGTTTCTAACTCTAGAAAAGGTAAACATGGCTTGTTCGGTAGTTGTCTAGGTCTTTTTTTTTCTGGGGTGGTGGTGGTGTTTAGATTTTTGTTGGGGCTTTTTTGTGTTAGTTTTTTTTAATTGATGGTAGAAAAATGTGTTGATAAAGAATGCAATAATCATTATGCTAAATGGTTGGGAAATATGGCTAAATGAAAACTTAGACATTATAAATGAGTTGCTTTAGTATGATGATGTAAGCATTTTAGGGTCTTGTATGTTCCATCTTGTCTCCAACTGTGTAATTATTTCCTTTGAACAGATCTAGAATCACAAGGGGAAAAGTCACCACTTCAGACTAGTGAGTGTGGCACGGTCATTATCCTATGCTAGTGCCTCCTATGCTGAAATGTGGATACATTTGTTTATGGGATTTGTTACACTACAAATTACATAAAGATTTTTGTCTTACAAATGGAGGACAGACATATGAGATGGAAACACCAGGGAACTCTAGAGAGCTTCCTAAATAGCCAAAAAGCTGTACAAGGAAACTGATGAGCTGCTACAGAGAGTCAGTTTTCAAAAAATCAGGAAAGTGAATGAATTGGCTATATGCCTTTAGGAAATTCTGCCCTACAGAAGGATGCGTGCATTGTTTTTAGAGAAGTAACAAAGTTATTTTGGCATCTGTGATTTATTTTATTGTCCATTTTAATATAATAGCGAAAGCCTTTTTTTCTTAAAATTTAGCAAAGAATGAATCACAAAAATAAAATCATTAGTAAGTTCAGTATGAGCAAAGAAATTTTCAGTTTCTGCTACCAGATATTTTAACTAAGGGGCATTTGAATCGATTTACTGAAGTCAGAGGGTGGATACACTGCCACCCTTGGTAACTCTACCAACCTTTGTTATTCAGTCTTCCCAAGAATGACTCCAACTTGTCAAGCTTCATATCTGATTCCAACTGCATATCAGGCCTGGCTTCAATTTCTAAGCAAACCAGAAAGTAAAACCTGTTAATCGACAGGAAGCAAATAAGCCTGAACATACTTCAGCCATGTTTATTCCTTACCTTCCAAGGGCTTTGTAACTGGAGTGGTAGACTTCTGCCGGAATGGGGATGTTCCTGGTGTCAGTGCACTTGGAGAAGCCAGGCCTGCACAGGGATGCAGAACACAGGAAACACAGCCATGAGTCAGTCTGTGTTCCCAACAGTGGTGACAGGGAAGCTATCCGGGGAAAGCAGATGAGCCTGGCTACTTCCTACAGGCCGGCACGCTTCCCCAGCCTCCCCAGCTGTTGCATTAGAGATGGCAGAGGGCCCTGCCTGCTCCTTTACTCAAGAGCAGCCCCAGAAACCACCTCATTCACGAGAATAAAGCTTCACTTCCAAGTGTCTCTAAGCAAGGTAACACAAGATTCCAGGCTTTCTCTGGAATACAGTAATTTTCCTCCTTTTCAAGGCAGCAGCAGTTCACCTGGTCTACATTTTGAGCTCCAGCTGTATCACAAGCTACATTTTAAAAACATGGAAGTGTTCTGAACAAAAAAAATATAGTTAGTGGGGAAGCTACCATGATCTTGCTAGGCACCTTCACCTCCTTCACCCTCTTACCCCCTTTTTTAAATTTAAGCACATCTCTATTAATAAACTTAGCAGGATGCATCTGACTTGTGAATGCTGTCCCTGGATTTCACAGTAATTCTTGGGCCCTGTTGGGTTTTTAAGAACACATGGAAATTGAAGTAGAAATGGAAGTGAGAGTCCCCAGCCATATCAAGCACTACCCCCTCCTTTTGTTGTACTCTCCTCCATCCTTTTCAGTAACTATCATAAAGCAATTCATTCTGGACCCAGTGGGTAAAATAAAGATGATTTTTTAGTTTTAGTTTTCATGTGAATCTACACTGGTCTAGTAAGAGAAATGCACTCTATAGGAGTTGTGGGTTTTATTAGGTAGAAAAGCGTACCGAGGAAAAGAATTGCATGTATTAACTTTTGTTGCCTAGACTTTCAGTAAATGGAGAAACAGACATTTACACTTTTCTCTATTATCTATTTTCCACTTAGCCATAGTTTACTAAATACTGAGACATGTAAGTTTAAGCCTTTAGTTATTTTGATCAGATTAAACCGATATTGTGCTGGGAGAATATATACTAAACGTGTTTCCACTATCTTTACTGCAAGTCCTAGCAATATAATTGTCATAATTGTCAAACACCAAGATAGATTTGAAAAATAACTAGGTAGCTTTTCCACAAGCAATTTTTTCCCCTGTGTCATGGTTTGACCCTGGTGAAGTGCCAGGCACCCATGGCAGCTGCTCACTCATTCCCTCTCCTGCCACAGTTGGGCAGAGGAGGGAAGGAGATGGGGGGGAAAAAAAAGGGAATTAACACAAGGGTCTATGAGTTGAGGTAAGGAACCAGGAGAAAATGCTCCAAGGACAAAGCAGGCTCAACTTAAGTTGCAAAGTGAAATTTATTACTACCAGAGTTAGAAGGAGGATATGAGAAGTAAAACTAAACCTTTAAAAGACACGTTCTTTTCCCTCCCCACCCCACCCACCCTCCCACCAACAGTGTAGGGTTCAGGTCAGTCCATTTCCAGGATCTTTCCCTGCTTAGGGAGAGTTTTTTTTCCTCTGCTTTTGCTGTGGGGTCCCTCCCACGAGAGACAGTTCTCTGTGAACTTCTAATGTGTGGGTTTATTCGTCCACAGGATGCAGTCCTCCAAGGACAAACTGCTCCAGCATGGAAGCAGGGGGCCCCTCTCTCTCCAACCGGGTCTCCCACCTGGACTGCAGTTTCCTCCGACATCCACCCGCTCCAGCGTGGTCACCTCCTCCACAAACTGCGGGACTTTTATCCCAGTCTCTGTCTCTCACTGGGCTGCACCTGCTACGGCTTCTCCTGGCATCTACGGCTACTGTGGCTTCTGGCATACATGGCTGCTGCAGCTTATGGCATCTCCCCACTCCAATATTGGCACCTCCCCCACGGACTGCGGGTGGCTCTCCATCCCTCATGGACCCCATGGACTGCAGGGGGGACACCCTGCCTCACCATGGGCTCACCACGGCCTGCAGAGGAATCTCAGTTCCAGCGCCTGGAGCACCTCCTCCCCCTCCTTCTCCACTGACCTTGGTGTCTCCATGTTGTTTTCCCTCACATGTTCTCACATCCTCCTCCTTCTCTAACTAAAGGCAGCTGTGTGCACACTTTGTTATGATTTTTTCTTAACCAGCTCTACCAGGACATGATCCACAAGACCACACTGAGAACTGCTTAGGAAAGGATCACCTTCCAATTAGGACTGAAAAATTTTCAGCCACAAGAAGCAATTAAAATACAGCATCTGTGCACAGGCATATGACAAAGATGTTATTTTGCATTGCTTTCTCATGATCTCTTAAATTAAAAACTCAATATATTCTTTCAGAATATAAAACCAGTACACGTCTAACTAAAATCCCACTTGGGCTATTTTTATTGATTTCACTGTCATTGCAGTACCTTGCTTTTTCAAAAGAATGATCATAGCACTTAAAGAGATCCTTTCAAGACATTTTTTTTCTCATTAAGAAGAACAAATACTACCACCTTCCTTTCCTTTCCAAAGACCAATCTATTTGCGAAAAAAAAAATCTCAAAAAGCAAGTCTGTGGACAACTAAACAGTTTTTCTTGGTGACCCTCCAATATAGCTTACTCTTTAATAGTGACCACTGACATTTCTAGCAGCAGAACAATATAAAATTTAAGCAGCAGCTAAAATGGGTTACTAACACATAATTCCTAATACTGTTTATCTGTTTGTCTGCCAACAGATTGTGGCATGGATTGCAAGCAGTTACTCCTGTTGCAATATTACCCTTGTCCTACAATGTTTTTTTAATAGTTGCCATTTAATTCAAGGTTCATTGTTGTTGTGTTTAATAACCAAGTTCTTGTAACAGCCCAAAATCTAGTATTCATTAAGCACAAAAGATCAGTTTAGGTGCCTTCTTCCCAAAGCTATCATCTTCCCAGGCATGCTGCATGAACAGCTGCATTTCTACCATGTACAGCCTTCAGAGACTCCTGTCCACTTCAGAAGAATGATTAGATGTGGAAACAGTGACTGAATTCAAGAGATCCCTAAAAAGTGAACATTGCTCCCTTGTCATTTCTACTCTGTGGTTTTATGAGAACCAGGGAATCTGCAGCCAAACATAACACTTCAAGCTGTTGTCCAAGACAGCATCCATAAAAACAATACTTGTTTGCTAAATATTCCCAGTGATCCTTAGGAGTGTTGTTGGGCCAGCAACAGAAACAACTAGATTTCACAATTATTCCCTAGACAGTGCAGCTGGGTTTTTCAAAGGAAGAATAAATAAGAAAGAATAATCCAACTATGCTCTGTGGGCTGTATTAGAAGGAAAACCAAAACATATATCCCTGTTCAAGTGATAGATTTCCACCAGTCAGACAGAGCCCAGTAATAAGTGGATGGCAGTGCAACAGTGTAGAACAAAATAGATCAATACGACGCCCACAAGTAACTAAAGTGAACAGCCTCATGACATGATATTCAGTTGAAGATAAACAGTCCTCCTCTTGCTAAATATGGATAGCTTTAGTTTGACTTTATTTTGACTGGACAGATAAGAGGTGTCTTATTTATATTGGGATCATTTCATCACTGACCTTTTTTTACCATTCGCCCAGCTACAGTGAACTGTGTGGAGTCATTGGCTGCTCCTTTACCCTTGGACTTCCAGGCTTCTTCTCGAGCTGTAATCAGGTGTTTCCTCTCCTCAATGGTCATTTGACTCTCCTGGTTATCTGCCATTCTTTGCTTTTTCGAGGAAAGAGAGAAAGAGAGGTTTAAAAAACACTGCCTGAAAAAAGGGCATAGCTAAAGACTGGCTGAACATTTCAGGGGCCAGATGCAGAGGGGTGGGAGCAGGAGAACAAGCTACTGAAGTGAAGTCAGACACAGCTTAGAGACCCTGAGATGCTGCATGGTCTTGCTGCCCCATTACACTGTGAGTACAAGGTTTTGATCTGTGCTCTTGGACCTTTTCTGGAGACTACCAGACAGGGCAGATGGCACTCCTCCACACAAAGCAAACCATTCACTCTGTGTATGCAATAATTTTCCAGACCTTGTTCTTTTGAAACATGATTTGCTGCACACGTGAAATCACTACTGACTATAAGCAGATGTCTTCAAGTGTGCAAATCTACAGGTGGCACAGGGAACAACAATGAAGTGGTGCAACTTCAGTGGGTGATTCCTAATCAGTCTCTTAGAATAACTCAGTTCTCCAGGCAGGATTAGCAGCCTCTCCAGAGACTGCTCACTTTAGTTCTTAAGTCAGCTTGCTCTACTAAATATTTTTCCAATGACTGTGATCATCTCTACCACCCCCTCTTTTTTTTTTCCTAGGTCACCCTCAGCTTTCCTTTCTTGCTTTAGTGGTTGGCAGCCAACTGCTGGAGTGATTAGAAGCAGAAGCTGCGCTATCTTAGTGCCCTTCTCACACAGAAGGATTGATGATCATACATTAAGTAGGAAAGAAACTGAATTTACATACTCTACTGTAGCTAGGTCAGGCCAAAGGGCTATTACTTCAATATACTTATCTTTAAAAAGTATCAACATTTCAGGGATTATACTGCATAGAAATCAAACATAAAAGTATTTAGGAATTACTTCCAAGTTGCATGCTACTCATCATTTTTCTTCACAACCTAGCTGCTAGAATTGAAAAAACAAATGAAAATCTCAAGCTTTAACACAGCTCTAGCTCATAGAACCACAGAGGGGAAATGCAAAATTATGCAAAAGCTTGTGAACATAAACATTCTTCTCCTTTCAAGATACAAAGAAGATATTTATTTTTTATTTTCTTAAAAATCAATGAGATTAAGTAAATAAGTCCTTTTGTATAAATCTATTGGGACTACAGGGGACACACTAATACAGAGACTTCGTAGCTTTCAGCATTTACCAGAATCAGTAGACATCAGCCAGAAGAGTGAAGACAAGCCAAGAAATGCTTTGTACAAGGACTAGGGCCATGAGAGCCCTCCACTCTTTCCCTCTAGTTCCATATATTTCTGCAGCCTTTTGCAATAACACTTCCTCTGAATTTATCAGGAAAGAGAGCTGGGCAGCCAGACAGTATGACTGCAAGCCATGATAATCAAGATTAAAAACTTTGATTTTTCCCTAGAATTCCTAAATGTTCAATAGAAATAATAACATACAAGTCTGTTCAGTATCACTTCCTCATCTGTCAAAGCCTCTGAATGCTTTGAAGAAAAACACAGAAAAAGTCTCTTTCATTTCTTAGAGTCTCTACCCATTCCAGTGTGAGCACAGCCATGTCTAGGGTGAAAGGTTGGTAGAAAAAACCACAGCAATATATTAAAGGAGACCTGGGCAGGAAATTAATAAATACCTAATGAAGCCACAAGTAAAATTTCATACACAAAACAAATATTTCTAACTTAGTAAGGATGCTGACTTCCATTACAATATGAGGGAAGTGAGAGAGAGGCAGAAAGAAGTAAAATCATTTGGATTCGGTTTTGGGTTTTTAAACTTACAGGGGTCTTAATTTTGGATTTTGTCTCCAGTGAATACCTGAAGTTTCAGAGTCTACAGAGCTACTGAAAATTCTGAAGATGCAGACCTGGAAAGTGTGTGTGTTAATCACTACACACACGAATTGCAAGAAAGATTGTCAGTAATTCTGGAGCTGTGTCAAAGCATAAAAGAGAGCAGCTGTCTGACAGGAGAAACAAACTTTTCTTTTCTTTTTTTTTTTTTTAAATGGAAAATTTCAAGCTGTTCCATTGGGCAAAACATCTTTGGAGTTCCTAACAAAACAAAAAATCAAACTGGTTGCATATGTTACACAGTTTGGAGTAATTCCATATTAGATCTCTTCTTAATGCATGAAGACTCCTACCTTAATCTATTAATGAACAAATGAACTAAAAAATTATAAACTAAATAGACACTACGCAATTCCCAACCAATTTAATTTCACTTAAATGTCCTGCTGAAAAACAGAAGTATATGCCCTGATTAAATAAATAATAATTTTCTATAGCTAGAAAGCTAACATAAGCCAATGTCAAAAGAAATTTCAGAAATAATTCACCTGCTAGTTGGGAACAGTTTAGAAAGCTTTCAGAATTGCCACATGGAGCATTTGTGGAGAAATTAATTAGTCAAAGCACATTCTAGTTGGGAGAAAATATGTCAAGAAAGTTAAAACTCAAGAAGCTTCTAAGTGCAAATTTTATTTCTAAGTTTAAAAAAAACCAAATTGTGATATGAAAGAAGAATCTCAAATTTGCAACTGTAAAAAAGTCAAACCAAGAATTAGTAGGTCAAGAATAAATAAAAATAATAAATAAAAGCTTAGGAATAAAACAACTCCAATGTGATTTTTTTTCTTTAAAAAGATGGTTACTTTCAATGAAATATTCTAATTTATTGTGTATAATACATAGATGTGTTAATTGATACCTTAGATGAAATAGCTGGAAAAGGAGACGCCCCAAAATTCACAAGCAGTGTATTTTAAAAAAAGCCTTTGAAAATGGGGAAATGTACAGGATAAAAGCTCAAATGTGGACAATATTTAGAAGTAAAACTAAAGCATGTGGGAACAGGTCACACAAGCTGTGGGTTGTTCCAGACACCCATGGAAAGACTGCTGCAAAGACAATCAATGAAGAATCAAATCACAGGCACGTAATTAATGCCATTCCACATGGCATTATGGAAAATAGGTTTAATCAAAATGGTAAGTTTGATGAGCTCAAGTATGATTAAAGATATTAACACAGTTACCTCTGATTTCTTTCATATATTTGAGTTAATCACAGATGACATTCTGAGGCAGGGTTTTTTTGAGCAATACAAAAATATCAGAGCAGCTTACAGGCTGTAAACTGGTTAACTGCCTGAAAAATTATTTCTAAACAGAAAAGAGCCACACAATGATCTGATTCATCCCAAATTTGATCAAAACGTTTTCATGAACATGGAAAACAAAGGATGTAGTCTCATCCCCTGAGAAGACTCTCATGATGACACCAACATACAGAAGAATGATGAAGATAAAGAGGAGAAAATCACAGAGATGGCTGGGAAAAAAAAGGATATCAGGAAAGTCTGGTAAACCAGGCTTTTAAGAGAAATGTTATTTGAAAAGGGAAACAAAAAACCCCAGCCAATTAGGAAGAGAGAAAAAGAAGAGAGACAAAAACTCCCATGGAAAGTTGATCTGTACAGATAATCTGTACTGGAATAACTCATTCATTTCCAGACTCCATGCTTCTACCCAGGATGCTGACAATTTTGAAAGGTTTCAGGAAAGGGCTGAAATATTAAAAAAAAAATCTCTGATTATATCAGATAAGTATGTTTTTCCAGGGAAGAAAGGGTAAGAGTTACATTTTACACAGCAAGAATAATTGCATATGAAAAATTACTTAATATTGTGAAGAAATTTTTGTATGCTGACAGTTAAGTATTAAGACTGCATATTTTTTCTAAAAGATCCTGTTTTTAGTCTGAGAAGAATTTATAGACTAAATGCAAGAACAGTTAGAAACAGGGATTACTCTTCTCCCCCTGCTTGGCTAGGCTGGATGATGATATTGGTTTTTTTCTAGCACTGCAACACATTTCTTGAGGGTATGGCAGGCACTCCCCTGTTCATGCTAAGGAAGGGGCCACATCTAGGCAATGCTCCATCTTGTACCCTACAATTTTCCAGTCCAAGCAGTGTCCCCTTTAGGTCACAAGAACTGAGATAGAGTGGTCTGTTAGCACGCTTGCGTGCTGTTTATTTTTGTTGGTTTGGGTTGTTTTTTTGGTTTTTTTTTAGGTTTTTTTTTGTGGGTTTTTTTTTTTTTTGGTTGTTGTTGTTGTTTTTGTTGTGTTTTGTTTTGTTTTGTTTTTAATTGAAGAAATAAGATAATTCATGGTTTTCTGTGTGGAAGATCAAGACTGCCCCTACCTGGGAGACTCTGAACCAAGAATGAACACAAAAAAAATCTAATTTTCAAAGGAGGGTTCTATTTAAAACCAATGCTATAAATGACAGAGAAGAAGAATTCAGAAAGTATGTATTTATTTTTTAATACAAGTAACTTCTCTAGTTTAAGCTTCTAAGACACAAAAAAAGCATGAGGAGAATCCAACAGTTGTTTAAGTATGGTAAAAAGTCTTTGCATGGTTTCCCTCTGCAACTTTATATGGGCCTTATTATAAGAAAACATGGAGAGAAAACTCCAATGCAAACGTATGCCTTTCTGTTCAAAAGTGGTTTGAGCAAAACAGAACACACTCAACTCATGTTTGGTGCCATAACAAAGTGATTAACTGTGCCAGAAAAAAACCCCCAACAAGTCTGTAAGTATCTTGACACTGTGCTAGAAGGAAGCAGCTTGCTAAGAGGGCAGGATGTAGCTCACCACAGTCAGTGGGAAGATGAACACTCTTTCTGATGTTTTCCTTTTCAGACAGATGGAATGAACAGCTCATTAAAGGACCTCCTGTTATTACTGGAGGGTTATTATTAAGATAGACTATATGTTATCTTCTAGATACATAAAGCTGGTGAACTCTGTCACAACAAAATTAATAGGTGATCCGAAGTAAATAAGCTGTATTAAATCCAGAGCTTTTAGAGGAGGTAACAGTAACACATTTCAATTATTAGTCCAAAATTTAATGCTTAATTAAAAAAAACTCTTAGTAAAAGATCATCTTCAAAAACAGCTATAAAAGTGAATGTGGAAATGGTAAATATCAGTTGCCTGAATGTTTATAATATATCCAGTAGCCCTTCCATATTCATCATCCTCAACCCAGCACCGAATATCTGCTTCTTGAACTCACTGCCATTACCCCTGCTGGTCAGAAAGCTCCCTGCATTCAACACAGACTGTGTATTGTGTGGGAATGAAGAACCCAATGGATTCCTCGTAGTACTACAACTCACAGCTGTGAGCTGGGAGGCGAGGGACAAGGAGGTGTAATACAGCGGAATTTGATTTGCACAGATCTATTGAGACCTTCCAGTGAGCTCTCCTTGTTTTCTCATGGTTTTCTGCAGCTTGTTTCTTTGCCCACTCTGCCTTTGCATTTTTTACCTCTGATCATGTGAACCAGGTATGGTTTGCTCAGATCAAGGTCCAGTATTCTACTGCTCAAAGAAAACTTCGTTATGTTGCTCTGGCTGTAGAAAGTTTATATTTCTCATTATCTATTAATTCTTCATATGTAAGTTCTTCAAATTGTCTATGATGGAATTGCAGAGGTACAGCATGATGTTGAGGAACACTTCACATGAAGCCTCTCTAACATTTACTGGAACAGTAGTAGAACTCTATTCCCAAGCAAACACAAAGTTAACTCTACTGCCACTAGTTGCTTTTGGAATGTGCATCACCGATCTGAGTGTAATTTTCTATCTCACTCCTCCCTTCAAAAATTAAATAGGAAGTTTATACAGCATTTCACCTTCCATCTCCAAGGATGACGGTCATCAGAAATCAGAGAGCTTGATTCTTTCAAACTAGTACTACAGACCTTAAAGGAAGAAAGAGAGAGAAGCAGGAAGATGGGACAGTCAGAGAAAAGAAGCAGGACGTGCCAAGGCAAAAATCCTTAACAGAGGGACTAGTGAAAAGCACTATGGGAAAGTCACCTCTGAACAAATGCAGCTTTTTTACAGTCAGTAAATTAGATTATGTTATGTCTTACATTGTATATGCACATTACTTACAGGCAAGTCAGAGTACACAGCATTTTATTCTAAAATAAATGTTGTGTAGTTACATACTACACCTTTTATTAGCAACTTACAAGTTTTCAGTATTATAATAAATGCAATAATGTTTCCTTCATTTACTTTCTCAGTCTAACACAGATACAGAATTTTTAGAAAAGCAACCAGAAGAGAAACAGTAGCACAATATGTATTGAAGAAGAGTACACAGCATAGTGGTATAGCATTATGTTCCTTTAAAGCTATATCTACTAAGCTGGTTAATCAGTTAAGAGGATTATTAATTTCCTACATTAAAAAACACTGTTAAAATGTGCTCACTTGAAATTGCTGAGCATTTAAATTGTGCAGACTTTTCCTCACCTGATTATTAGGTAGAAAAGGATGAAATTTATGGAGAGCAGGTATAACAGGAGAGTAAGTAGAAGCGTATACAGGTTCCTATGACAAGGACAGAAGCAAAGCAGAGGAATTAGAAAAGAACTGGACTACCAGAAATGGAAATGGGGGAGAAAATTCCTCTTTCCCTTATTTCTTACTGTATCTTTTGATCTTGTAGAAATGTTTTCCCTATTGGAAAGCAGAGATCAAAAATGTTGTCATAACACAACAGCATGTTTACCAAAGCCATTCCATACAGGAATTATCTAAGTTAGTAACAATATCACTACAACCCAACACAGAACAAAACAGCACAGCTGGAAGATACACTTTTTGTATGCTGATAATTTTTATGTGGTTTTTTTTCATGCACCATTGAACTGATGAACCATGTCAGCCACAATGTGAATAATTCTGGTGCCAAGTTCAGTCAGACCCTGCTAAACAGCAAGTCATCTATTTTCTGGATGAAAGGAAAAAATGCTTGCTGAAAGTGGGAGACTCAAAAGCCATCTGGAGGGATTTGCTAAGCCCAGAGTACTCAGCAAAGGTGAGTTCACCGTTCTAAACACAGCCTACAAATAAACCCTGCCACAGAGCTGGGTTTACCCAAAGCTGATTAGACATGGCTTTATCATGTTTAATTCTTCCCCCTTTCTGTAGGTTAAAGCAAATGTGGAACATGGCACAGAGGATGGATAAATGCAGCTTATTAGAGTGGCTCCAAATGAAGCCTAATTAGTTTCAGCTTTGATGAGAATGTGATACAAGCACTTGGTGGATGCCGTATATGAAATGGATAAAACTATTACCACAGCAAAAGACTAATATTTTGCCTAAAAGTCACTTTTCAAGGGCTTACCATCTCTAATATTTTTACACACTTCATCTCTGAGTAATTTTG
>VYZT01013921.1:0-13213 GCA_013400735.1 Pomatostomus ruficeps
TAAGAAAAAAACTCCACCGCCATGTACACACAAAAATATAAGTAAGATGAAAAGTTCAAAGAGTTTGACTGTACATGTGTAGTATATAGAACAACTGGAATGTTTCATACACAGCCAGCATTTTCTGACTTGAAAATAATTAGAAAGGATTCAAGATGCCTAATTCCACTTCCAAGTGGTATCAGGCACTAACTAAACTGTACTGCAAGCACCAACAAACTTGCATTTCCTGTTCTTAAATGTTTTGAGGCTCTCCGAGTTTTAACTGCTGAACTTTGAGATAGAGATCATAGTAACAGCAGCAGAACAGAACAAAGGGAAGGAAAGCGCAACTGAAGCAGAAGCTTAAACCAAAGCATTTAATTGCATGTTGCTGATGTGCTTCTTTTAAGAGGACATAAAAAGGACATTATAAGGGATTCAAAGCATTTAGGGGTGAGGAAAGGGGAGGAAGAGACAACACTTCAAATAAACATTCCATGGAGAGGAAATATCTAATAATTTATTGACCTTCAGTTTCACATTGTGAAAAAAAGTGAGTTTTACAAAATCTTAAGATGTAGTAGCAAACAACACAGACAATTTTACTTCTTCACTTGCAGTTTTCTTTTAGCACACCAATCACATCTTCAATGGCCAGGAATGGGAACATATTCTGTTCTAATCACTCTTATTCAGACAGGTGTCAGACATAGAAAAGGGGCTGCACAATTATGCCAGAAGAGGAAGGCTGTCCATTGTTACATGTTTCTACAGCAACCAGCCTGCAAAATAAGAGGAACCTTCCCGTCTTATGCCAGGGTTTTTGTGTGCACTCTGCTGTGAACTGCATTTGCTTCAAAGTGTGGGGTGTTTTGCAGGACTGGAATGGTCAAGTAGTTAGCCAGGATTCCCACAACAATTCATAGAGCAAGAGCCTGGTATATTCCCTGCAGAGCCAGAGGCCCACCCTGACTTCAGCTTCCTTCAGCCTACACACAGGAATTAATTGAGGACTTGAAAGCAGACCACAACTTTGGAAGCAGCTGCAGAAAATTCATCCCACTTTTGGAAGCTACATGGTTCTACAAGAAAGATTTCACAAGCTAAACAGTTAGATGCAAGGCAGCTTCACCTCTGGACTCTGATCAGCTTGACAGAGAACACAGCTCTCAAAGATACGTGTCCTTATTCAAACACGGGGGCCCCTGGGGACCCAGTTCTTTACTTCCTTGTACCTTATGTAATTGCTAGTGCCTGGGGAGAGGATATGCAAAACACAGGAAGTCTGATTTTATGGCTCCCTTCACACTCCTGAGAGCAATCCACAAGATGAAAGGCAACAAAAATTCAAGGCTGTTTGCTTCAACATGGCAATCTGTGCAAGTACAGGGATATAGAAAGGAGACCTATCCTAATCTGTTTTCCTACTGCTTAAAGGCCATCTAAGGGGGGGCATAGGTAGAGAGGTTGTGGGTTTAAATACTTTTTTAATCTATCACTTCAAGGAATCAGTTTAATCAGTGGAACTATAATTTTATCACATCTAGCTGGAACTCACCCTTTTAAAAACTGCAAATGACTTTGCTGATTAATCAATGTTCTCTCAGTATACACAGAACTCCAAATACTTTATTTCTGAAATGTAGAGTCTACTCCAAACAGCAAATCAAATGTAAGGCAGCGCAGAGAAACTTCCAGTGACCAATGTAAACACTTTCAGATGACAAAGCTTTCACAAATACAGCTACATCACTGTCACACAGAGAAAGGCAAGCATCACCAATGTGACTATTTTTGTTTTGCATGCACACATGCAGCTGTTTACTTATACCATAACACACACCAACCATGTTACTGAATGTGCCAGTTAAGTTGGGCTCCAGAAACATTTAAGAAAAAACACAATACGATACAAGCTTCACGACAGGAATGGCAAAGAAATTATCTGTGAAACACAAGCTTCTGAAATTCCAAAGAAAAAGAGTAGTTTCATCTCTGTCCAAAGACCAAACTAACAAGAAACAATTTTATTTAAAAATCAAAGTTTGGTTTCTCAGGATTATCTGAGGCTTCTGAGCAACCAAGAGATTAAAGACACACCTGGATAATGAAAATAAAAAGCAGCAGAGTTTGAGGGCTTTTTTTTTTTTTTTTTTTAAGATAAGTGGTGTGAAATTCATTTTCTATCCCCATAAGAATTTTTCTAGAGCACTTGGGTCTTTGACATCTGGCCACTCAGATGATCATCTGAAAGCCAGATGGATGAGGCAATCCAGTCAGTGCAAAATTGTTGCTCTTTCGTCTTCTTTTTCTTTTTTAAGACTTCATCATTAACCTATGTTGAGGTTGTTTTTGTTTATATTCTTGAATCACCATTCTCCACTCCTTCAGGACAATGTGGCTATATTGTAGGTAACCCTCCTCCAACCAAATAAATAAATAAATAAGTTTGGACATTGACTTCATCTGGGCTTGGTATCCAGAAGCTCTTCCACAGTATTTGCGTTGCAATCAGGAAGCTGCACAAAGAGAGTGTTGCAAGAGACTTTGGCTATTTCCAGGTTAGAAATTGAAAGGCATGACCAACAAATGAAATGTTGCAAGGACACCATCTACAAGATGCACCACATGCAACCTGGGGAGCTGGTGGCCTGAGAAAGTGACCTCCATGGCTTCTTCTTCTAGCACATGTGTAATTTAAAAATCTGTCTTGTAATCCTTCCATTTCCGACTGGGAAGCCACTCCTCCCTCCCACCTCCAACTGTTACCCCATAGTTTTCTTTCTTTGTGCAGCAGAGCAAGTCAGCAATCACAATATGTGCAAAACATACAATTCACACAAGCCCTTGCAACATGAAGACAATTGCAGGCATTGTTTCAGCATGCAAGCACTGAACAATAAATAACTATAACAATAAATCTACAACAAGTAACATAATAGGAATGGAACAGACCAAATTATAAATACAGGGAGGAACAGCAACAATGAGCATTTCGGGGAACCAGTGTTTGTTCCCCACTGTTGCAAAAACATTTCACCACTGGACCGGTCCTTAGGAAGCAGAAGGTCACTTACTGCACAAAGGACAATGCAACACAGGGTGTAACAGAAGCTGTAGGCACTGCCCACAGGCAAGCACACTGCAGTCAGCAGAGTTCAGCAGCAATACCGCTGTATCTTCATTCACAGCAGCATCTTGCTGTTTCAGACCTGGCCTGCTTCCCCTGCAGTTGGTGCTGGCACTTCAAACCATCACAAAGAGTGATTTTCGACAACCATTTCGAATTTCACATAAAAACAGTGGGGTCCATGGAAATCAAGTGCTGTGTGATGCACAGCTAAGAGAAGTTCTGTCTGTTTTTTTCATCTTTGAAGGGCTGATTAATATAGGCATTAATCCACAAGGACCAGATCACAGGTTTGTCCATTCATATTTAAACCATGTGTTGAAGCACTGAAGACAGGGGTTTCTTCTCCCATTCCTTCATATCTAGATTGGATGATTTACAAGGTGCAGATGATTTTCTTCAAATGCAAGAGATGCTGAATGATTTTTCTTGATTAAAACTTCTCCAGATCTGAGGTTTCAATTTTCTTCTCCAAATAAAGGAGTAAACTAAAAGCATGGGAAGACGTGGAGGGAAAAGAGAGAGAAATCACATTAAAGGGTTTGCTGCGACAATATACCATAAGATTTTTGTTAGATGTCAAAGAAAATCTAAAAGCTAGGCTTAGGATACAACCCAGTTGACGGGCTTCCCTGCCCACCCCAAACCTCAAGGTTCTTGTGCAATACCCAACTACTGATACATAAACCAGTCAGGAGTATAATTATTTAGGGTCAGATTCTGGTTTTATTATTCTACTAACCTTACTCTGCAAACCATCCTAGTGACTGCAGAAAGACTGAATAATTTTTTTAGTACAAATTCAGTCAGTTGAAACCTAAATCAAAGTGGCCCAACACAGTTCCAAGTGATAGGCTCTGTATCCTGCATACTTCCACAATTTTATGTTCTCCCAAAATCATAAAAGTTTGTGGATTTGTTTTAAACAAACAACCTCTTGTAACTTCTCTTCCACAAAAACCCACATGAACACTTAGTGCAGTTTTTTCTGTCCCTCAGCCAAAACAAACCTGGTTGGAGCAAAGCAGAGAGAAGGTGAAGGTGTCTCGNCCCTTACTTAAAATACATCTACTCTTCTTTAGAGCAGAATTCTGCTTCATTTCTTTTCACACAGCAATACACCATGCATCAATAAATCCATCCTAGAGTCCTTTATAAAATTGATTATTCAATGAGAAACTCAATCTTTGGATGCTGAGATTGTGCTTTGCTTTTTCAGTGTATCAAAATGCCAGCTTCTAAACCATCATCAGTTCATCACAGTAATTTCTAACAGCACTGCTACAATTTTAGAAAGTAAATCCTGCTTCATTACAATGCAAATGAGCTCCAGTGAACTCACAGATCCTTTGAACACGCTACATCTCTCAGGCTGTGATGTCTAAGAACAACAGAGAACATTCACAGGAAACAACCCAGCCTACATAACAGTCCATAGTATTTTTGCAAGTGTGGGCTATTTTTCATGTCTAAAAAAAGCATCCACTCTTAGTATTGGTTAGTCTTTTCTAGGCATTCTTCAGCATAGCATGACATTCTTCCCATCAAAACCAGCTGTCAATACTGAAGTCAAAACAGTGTTCCTTGTCATGGGATGAACTTTAAAAAAACCTAGAAACAATTCCAAAACAGAGGGGAAAAAACCCAATTCAAAACTCCCAAGTTTGAAGAACAAGACAAAGCAGACTGAAGTCTTCCTGAAAGCTGTCAGATTGGGGCCACACAGCACCATGAAAACAGAGTAATCAGAAGTAATTTCCTTTTTGTCCCTCCCACCCACTGACAAAGCAGCAGGAGTCAGTAGGAAAAAAAACCAGTCTACTTGCTGGATGAGCACACAGCACTGAAGAGATTTCAGTCTATGGCTACATTCAGACAGTTATCTTATGTGCTAGTTAAGCCAGTTATCTTGTGTGTTAGTAAAGCTAAAATACTGACTTTTAACAAGATACTGCAGAGTAAAGGAAAGCTTTTTGCACCGTTATATTCAGAGAACTCTTTTTCAAAATACAACACTCCCTCATGTACCGTAAACTCCAGAACAATTAAGTCAGACTCAGAAGAATAAGTCAATATTTTTCTTGGCACAGACCTGAGCCCGGGCATTCAATACTGCTGTTCTGATAACACTGAGAACTGCATAAAGTCAGTAATAATACAAATTAAATGAAGATATCAAGACATAGTTCCCAGCTAGGGAGAAAGCTGATACACAGAAATGAGGGTTTTCATTAGCTGTTGGGGGGCAATTACTGCCAGTAACCTGGACCTGGTAAGTCTCTAGGGTTTGCTGTGCTTTCNAAGAGTAGCTGATGGCACAACACTGCCCAAATTCACACAGATTTCAAAGCTGAGCTGCTGCTTTGCATGGGCCCAACCTTGTATTCTTTACTCAGGCAAAGCTCCCAGTCAACTGAAAGGCAGCTACAAGAACGTCTGCACTATCTACACTGCTTCAAAGACCTTTGGGGTTTGCATTTACTGCAGGAGTCAGGCAAATGTCTACTGCTGCAAAAAACATCAGAAAAATCTCCCCAATGATCTGTCCCAAAAAGAAGAACCTAGAGAAGTCTTTATACATAAGTTGTTCTTCCTATATTCTGGAGAACCTCTGTCAGTCTGAACTTTTGGGTAACCCAGAGGCACATGCATAGCTTGTTTAATTACTGCAACTGTATTTATTTGCCTTTTTCTTATAACCTGCCTGCCTTTATGGGTACAATAGACACTGCTCAAATCCAAAAAGAAACTACCATTCACAGGGCATTGATTATTTAGGATCAAGAACATCACTATACTGGCTGGCAGTAACTGATTTTGTACTAAAGCCACAAGGAGAAAGTGGGGAATAAAAGCAACACAACACAAATGGGAGTCTGCCACGTTTGTTGCAAAATACATAGATTAATAGTGAAAATCTTCTTCCCTCCTTCCAAAAACAAGAAAGGCACAACAACCAATCAAGCAAGACCAAATTCAGACTTGCTTGTGAGAAGATACAATGCTGAAGTTGCATCTGGTAAGAGCTTGGCCCATTATGTATAATTAAATTGTTTTGGAACAGGGTGTGCTATAGACCAGTAATTATTTCACACAGCAATATTAATTACACATCTTCCTGACACTGTATCTAGTTCAACATATATAAGCATAAGGATTTTGAAAAATCTGTATCTTAAAGTGTAACAGTGGAGAAATGCAACCTTAGACCATGAAGGTGCAACCATGCTGTCTAGGTGAGACTGAAAATTAGGCCTGAACTCCCTGTAAAACACCTCTCATAAGACAGTAGCTTTCTCTAACAGCTGTCTGTGTGGAAATTCAAGTGAATTCACTATCAGTCTTCAGATCAGAATTTACTGCATCATTTTTGGGTACTATTACTGGATGCAGAGTGACATAGTCATCAGGAAAAAGGCACTGGAACCTTTGTGTAGCATGCATTTAGTACTTAAAAGCAGAGCCAGAGTAAATTTCCAAAAGATTATCTGCCTTTCGCCACAAGCTGAAAATATTACTTTTGCTCAGTCCTTTACCTCTCAATCATGCAGGAAAAGGCCTTGTAAAAGTGTGTGCAAGACAGTGGCAAACTACTTCCAGCATTTGGTTTTGTCACAGATATGGTGCCTGGCTTACAACAGCCCGTGAATGTACATACATCTCAGGTGCTCCAGATGTAAAATTGCATCAAACATACTCACCCCTTCTCAGAGCCGCTGCTGAAAAGTTTTTTGAAAAGAATTATTACAGTGAAATTCAAAGGTGTTCTCTCTTACCTGATAACTTGTAAATGCCAACATATACACAATTAGGAGGGGAGGTGCTTCCATGTGCTGACAAATGCCGTGGGAATTAATGAATAGGGCACAGTTGTTATGCTGTTCCATACATCTAATGTGGGATCGTAGCAGTCCAGTGTTTTGCACCTCTGAATGCCAAAGTAGCCTCCAACGACATACAATTTGTTTCCAGATGCCACTGCATGGCAACTCATTCGCTTCGCTGTCACATCTCCCACCTTAGTCCACTGGTATGCCTCACTGTTGAATTTATAAGCAGAGCATGCAGAGAATTCAGTATCTCCGCCCATAATAAAAATCTGGTTTCCCAGAACAGCTGCAGCCGTGTAGCGCCAGGGCTGGGGGCAGGTGGCCGGCACTGTCCATCTGTTTTCACACTGATCGTAGCACTGAACTTTGGGCAGCTTGTCATGGCTGACACTGGTACCGCCAAAAGCAAACAGCTTCAGCTTTGCACTGACCACAGCTGCATTGCTTACTCCCTCTCGCAGTGGGGCAACCATGGTCCATTTGTTGGTCACGGGGTCATACTGTTCTACTTGCTTCAAGGATACTGAAGGGGAAGCTGGAAGGCAACCAGTTGCTGCAGTGTGTCCTCCTACTACGTATAAACAGTGCTTAAGTTCAGCAGAGCCGTGGCCAAACCTAGCTACCAGCATGGGAGCAGCCTTTGACCACTCCTCATGAAGGGTGTCATACACCCACACGTCTTTGGAGACTCCATTTTCTGACCCTCGTCCCCCCGTAATATACACTTTGCAGCCTATGGCACAGGCACTGAACTCTTTCCGTGGGCTTGGAATGTCAGCCTTTGGAATGATCTCCTTTGCCTTTTGATCCACCAAGTACAGCTTGTCACACATAAAGGTTTGGCCACCCAAAAGAAAAAGGGAATGGCCAGTTTTTCGGGGTCTGGCACACAAGCTGGTGACCACTCCATCATTCTGTAAGATCTTCAACTTGCATCTTATTGATTCTTCCACAATCTCCTTGCTTTTCCTTTGCTTGGTGATAAGTTCTTCCATGGCCACATTCTCCATAAGGTATATGGCTGGCAGCAGGGCCAGTCTCACTGTCTGCAGTAGCTCTGGCAGGTAACAGTGACGCTTACTCAGGTCATAGTTGACCCAGTTGATAGCTGATTCATATACCAGCCTTTCATCTTCAGTTTCTAATTCTTCACTGGAAAGGAGCTGCACTACCATGTCTTTTGGTAGTTGGAGGAAGTCTTCGCTTTTACTGATACTCTGGAAGTTGCTGAGGCACATCCTCCAAGAGAGCTCATACAGCTTGGTACACTGATGAGCATCCGACAGCAGCAGCATACCAAGACAGTTAGTGGGATGAAGGTTTTTCTCCAGAAATTCTGCACAAGCGTCCCGAATGTCCTGAAACTCCAGCATGTCACCAGCCTCCAGCAGTGACTCTGCATTTTCCTCATTGATGATAACTCTGGAGGAATACGCATAGTCCAGAAGAAGCTCCAGGACTTCTGGGTGAATCGAATTGTGAAAGTTGACTTCACTGTCCTGGCTCTCTTTCAGTCCTCCACTGAACATTGCTTCAAAATAGCGGCTACAAGCAGCTAGAACTGCTCTGTGGCAGGGGAATGACCTGTTTCCAGCATGCAGAAGTACATCTGTAAAGAGACGCTGCTGACGCAGGAGGTTCAGGTGAGTAAGGACACTATCAGCATAGGATGACTTGTGGAACAAGTATATGTTTATGGAGCCAGTACTGGCCCTAGACTTGCGATTTTCATGCATGCTGACTGACATTTTTTTTCACACCTATAAGCAAAGAAAAAAATATAAATAAAAGTCAAATTCATTGTTATTTTTACATATCCAAAAGTGTGTCTATTCCTCACTACAGGATGGGGGGGGGCCAGTGTGGAAGCCTTAATTTATAGCTGAGAGAACAGAGAATTACATCTACCTTTGGCATGTGTTTATTTTTTTGTAAGCTGAGATTCATGAATGTCATAGTCTAAATTTGTTGCCCAAGAGCAGGTTTATCTTGGGAAACCTGATCTCCAACTTTCATAGCAATACAGTAAGCAAGTAAGTCGGAGAAAGAAAAGGAACCAGAACTGATTTTCTCACCCTTCCCCAGCCTAGACCAGCTGATTCATTACATACATACACATGCACACGCTTGAAACATTCTCCTGTACTGAATCATAGCAGGAAGAGCTACCAGACAGAATACCTAAGGAATGTCAAAAGCTGCATAGGGAACAAAAACCTACTAATCCCATTAGGAAGCTTCTCTTTGGTATAGTGATTCCATATGCAACAGCACAAAACGGAAAAAAAAAAAATTGAACTTTAAAATAAAACCCTGGTATCAACCATACATTTAGACTTGTGTAACTGTAAAAAAAAGAAAGACTTGTAAATTCTACAGATTCCACCTTTATTCCACAGAATTCAGTGGCTGCTTGCTATAGTGATCTAGCATACACATAGGCAGGGTCAGCAGAAAAACACATTTTGACTACCAGTTGAAGTCACTGAGACACTGCCTCTGAAGCCACCTGGAGAGTCAGGTCGTCAGAGCTTAAGCCATTAGTTCCTTCTGAAGTTTTGAGGAGGCATATCCGATCCTGCCCCATTCTTAACAAACAAAACACTACTCAGAACCTGTTTAGAGGTGAATGTTACTGTTACATGCCATGATATGCAGGTCTGTATGTAACTACAGCAGTAAGATTCCAGATTTAACTAAGATTCAAGTCAAGGTAGTATGGAATATAGGGAAAGAGATGAATATTGGCAGCAATATAAAGCTAATAGACAAAAAGCCACAGTGCAAATAGTAGGAGATTAAACATTCAGTGCAAGCTGTGGCTCTGACCAGTACTGTAATAATCTCACTTCTCTCTCTTCAAACTGCAGAGGAAACTCAGAGAAAGCCAAGAACCAAGCTTGCTGAATTACTATGCTATTTGCATGTCCAGAGTACCTTTCACTGCACCTTCAAATAAAGAACTGGCCAAAAGGTCTACCTGGAAAGTATGCAATGTTCTAATTCAGAGCCACTTGTGAAGGTTTTTAATGTGGATATACTTTGCTCTCACACAGATATTTTTGTATACTTGAGCATCTTTAAGTAGTACAGAACTGTAGAATTTCATTCCCACATTTCATGCTTCAAGATAATACAAGACCTTTACAAGCCTCAAAAACAGCATTTTTTTAATACATGTATTTTTCTAGATTCATATGACCAGAAACATCAACAAAATCAAAACCAGGTGTTTAATCTGGACAGCAGACTCTATTTCAGAACAAGCAATCTGTGTGTATGCAACATGAAACACCTGCAATCTAACTGCTGCACAGCCAGTACCATCCTCCTCACTATGTGTGCTAAACTAATTGATTCACCACATTGAACAGCAAGTCTGTGATACACTCTTCCCTTCAGTTACAGCAAAAAAAGCCCCTAAACCCAAATTAAAGTAAGGAATAAAGAGACACCTTACTGTAAAACTATCATAGCCCATTTCCTTTAATCTGAAACACAGTTTGCCTGATGAAACTTAGCTGGGATTGAAAAGAGCAAGTCACACAGCCCAATACACAGAGCTCAGTCCAAAGTCCTCCAAAACAGAGATGAGTCCCACACACCAGAGCTACAAGGCACAGGATCTGTCTCACTCTACCATGTAAAAATTTAGAAAAGGATCTTACCATATCTCCCTAGACCAACCTATTAAATGCACTAACACTAAGCACAGAACAACTTAAGGCAACTGGTATACCTCAAAACACAAACTCTTTTACAAGGAAAATTAAATTACCTTTAATGAAATTGTACTGTCTTGCAAAAAAATATCCAGATGGCATTCAAGTATCTTGAGCACTAATCTCAGACTAAAATAACCCACTTAACCTATAGCCAAAAATATGATACTGACCATTTACAGGTTGAAATCTCCCAGAACTGAAGGATTACAGAAAGCCCATGGGCATGAAACACTAGTATGCAAGCAGTTTGAAGACACAAATAGGAAGCTGAACACTTTACCGTCAATTTTTTCAAACTTTTCCAGGCATATTACTATTTTAAATGCTATTATGATGCAATGCAAAGTATTCCCTGGATCTCTACAGGTGGGTTTTCCTCACACTGAGGACTTACTCTTGCAAGGTTCCTCTCCAGGGAGCAGGATGGGAACTAAACACACCACTGATCAGAGACAACAGAATAACCAGGATCTGAATATGCTCACTGCCCCCCACCCTCCATTCCAATTAACTGAATGTGCAGACATCACAGTCTAGGCATGTCAGGATCTCTACGAAAACACAGGTTCTCTTCTTTGCCCCCACAGTCTGGGGGAGTCCAGAGTATACTGAAAACTTTCTTTCATCATGCACACAGGGTTCACAAATAGGGCAGGTAAAGTTCACATCAGAGGCTGCAAATACAGGCATTTAGATCTTTCACTGTCTGTGTGCTTCCATGAGCACCGCTTGTTCAGCACCATTCAGAATGAGCCCATAACCACAACAAAATAGAGGCAAATATAAAAAACCCACCCTGCAGTTATGCATACATTGGAGGCTAGTGAACTACAGACCACATGCAGAGGGGAGGAACAGATCACTGTCTGTTACCCAAAGCCCACCCACAGCCAGAGTAACAATTACCACTGTAAAAAAAAATAAAATTAAAGATTTGCATAAGAAACCCTCTCAAACAGCTACTGAATAAGGCACTCAGAATTTCACCCTACTATAACGGAAAGCTTGGTCTCTTGGTGAGAAGTAGATTTCATGTATGCTGGTCTTGAACTGTTCCTGTAAGATTGCCTTTATCATCGCAATGTCATCTATTGAGAGGAATTCAAAATATGCCAATTCACATTTAAGATAAGCTAACATATTTCCCCAAACAGAACAAAGATACATATCTATACACATCTTTTTCCTCCATTGTGGTGCTGAGATGAGTTTGCACATAGACTAGCTGAACAAACACCCTTACAAGCAACTATCATAATTCACTAACAGGCAGTGTTTCAGTAAATATCCTTTCTGGGTCTCTGGCAATTAGGTCAATCCAGAATCTTATAAGAATATTAAAATGTAAAAATGACATCTCCAATTCCTTTGTTTGGTGTTGGAAATTATGCAAGCCTCAAATACTTTGGCAGAAGTAATTTACAGTCAGTGATCAAGTGTTCATCTTGAATAATATTAGCCAATTCCCTTCAGGCATTTTTTCCTTAGAAACAGCATTTGTATGTATAAGACAAGAAGTGGTCAGTAAATTAGAGATATAGATTTTATCTAGGAACAGAGGTTGAACCAAGACTTTGATTTATAATTACACTTCAACAGGCTACTTGTCACAGCAGCCCAGCAGTAAACACTACTTTAAGACTACACAACAGTCTCCTTGTCCTACTTAACAGTTCTATAGCATGCAGGTCTCAGCCTAAATCAAATGAAAAATTAAGTAATTTCAAATTACGGACACATCCCTGATAGAGGCTCATTTTCATACGACTGTGTAATTACACAGTGGTAGTTGTGTTTTTCTTTAGAATCAGTGAAACAGCTGAAAGAGGAAATCTACTAATCATCCCATCGATGTAACTAACACCGCTTTCAATTGCTAAATCTGGACTGATACTATCAGTTTGGCAGAGGCAAACCGTGACCCTGCCTAAAGCCTTCTGACTCAGTGGCTGCCTAGGACCTGCAGCGAGACAGAAAGCAGAACACGCTGCTCCTGCTAGGAATGCACTACAGCTCACCACATGCAGACAAAGAAACGCAACTCTAAATTCCCCTCAGTTCGCTCCATCAAAACGCCCGAATAACTCCGTCTCTGAAAAGAAACTTGCAGAGCTTCTTCCCTCCCTGATATAAAAACCAGTGCGAGAAGATAAAATGCATTTGGTTTCCTTTATAAAGCAATAACCACGTGCAAAAGTTTCTGTACCGGCGCAGGGAGAGCAGCGCCGCAGCCAGCCCAGAGAGCAGCGAGGGGCTCGCTCCTTCCCTGCCCTGCCTCACGCCCGCCAAGGGATGCTCCGGACCGCCCGGAGCCCCAAGCAGGAAGCTGAAGCCCACCGAGGAGGCCAGCAGCCTTCCTAACAGAAGCCGACGTTTCCCGAGGGCAGGCGAGTACAGGCGACGGAAAACCACCGCGGATGCCGACCCACCAGTGCCCCGCTGGACCCTGGCTTTCCGTACAGGGCGGAGGAGGGCCGGGCTCCGCCTGTGCCGGGGACCAACGAGGCAGCCCGGCTGCAGCCGGAGAAGCACCGCAGGCAGCACGG
>VYZT01013921.1:13483-26393 GCA_013400735.1 Pomatostomus ruficeps
TCCCGGCCGGCGGCGGGGAAGGTGTGTCGTGGTGATCTCGTCGCCACGGACGGGGGTGCAGGATGGCGTCCCCTGCCACGACCCGGGCGGCGTGGGGGCCCCGCGGGGCCGGGCGGAGCAGCCACTGCTATACGAGCCCCTGCACCGCGCTTGAGGTGAAGGAGGGGTGCCCCATGCACAGACACCGAAATAGCTGCGCGGGATGGGGAGAGCCGCGCTGATGGGAGAGGTCCCGTTCCTCTGGGGGTGGCGAATACTGAGCAAAGCAGACGGTGGGAAAGCCCTCCTCGGCGCCCTGGGAGCGGCCGGGAGGGCGCGGAGGAGCCCGGGCATCGCGGGCGCTGCTCCTCGCGGGGCGGTGCCGCGGAGCTCCCGCGGGCCGTGCGGCCACTGCGCTCTCGGGAAGCCTTCAGGGAGCTGCCGGCGGAGCGCTCCCGCAGCACAAAGGGAAGTCTGGCTTTAATTATTTCCCAATTAACAAAGTATGTGAAAAACGCATTTGTGCAAAAGGCCGATTTCAACAGTAAACATCTTCTAGACATAACAACAGAGTTTACATAATGGTATTGTGTGGCTCTGTACAAGAAAAACACAAGGTACCGTACTAAACATTGCATGTATTGCTAGTTTACTATTTGCTAATACCACTTAGAGCAATGGTATTAGTCTAAAGAGGCTTTAAGGAAGATAAGGACAATTACTGTTCCTGCACCAGCAGGAAGCTTCTTGTTGAATATAACAGTTTGGAGAATTTGCTCATTTTTCATAATGAAATGTCACCCAAACTTCTCCTGTTTAAAAAAAAAAAAAAAAAAAAAAAAGCCCTGCAAGCAATTTGCTAACATGCAGAGGGTTATTTATATTTGTGTTTCAGGACTCTGGAGTCTGCAGATAAGCACACACTTAGTGTACAGCAGGACACATCTGTAATTCTAGGCAGCCTGCAGGCATATGCAAGCCTGCAGAGCATGGCTGAACAGGGAGCAGATGGAAGAGTAATTTGTTTCTAGATTATTCCTTTTTACAATATTGTTTTATTACAACATGAAGTATTGCAGGTTGCATGGTCTAAAAATGTTGCACATCTGTATGTAATAAAGTATGTTTCAAAGTTGTTTAGGTGTGAGAAGCTGTTGTAAATTGTAAACAACCTTGCACAAGGGGTATTCACAGACACCAGTATTCACTTGAGTCATGTACCCATAGAGGATTTTGGATTAGACTGTGAATGTTCAACCTTTGTTGCACATTGTCCATATTATGAGTCCACATTTTTCCTTTCATCATAACATAACCATAAAATACCTTGATCCTATTTTCCCACATTTCCCCCCAACTAAACCTGCAGAGATTTCAACCAAATGCTGTCCATTATGGTGAATCTGGTGTCAGAAAGCCAGATTATTTTGTTCTATGCAACTAAAAACACAGGGACACATTACTTCCTACAGTGTCAGGACAAACTTCGAACAGGCGCAGTTATCACTATGAATGATAAACCAAAATGATAGAATAATGTTACCTATCTATTGCTTAGCAGCATCTGACCTATAGCTTTAAGGAATGGTCAGTGAAAAACGAGATCCACAAGAGAGAACAACTTACAGGACTTATGTGGATGCCCACAGCATGCAGATTTGGGCAGTAGCCTGTATGAACAAAATGGGGCAATAATCCTGTAAGCGAGCAACCACATGAAGTACTGATCTTTTTTTTCCACAAAACGAGGAACCTGTTGAAGTTAATCAGGGCAGAATGATTGGATGAAGCTTTAAGTCATCTGTTGGGGAAACAAGTACACAGCCAGACAGATCCTTCTGTGTGTGTAAAGTAGTGGTACTGGTGAAAGCAGAGAGAGAAAGAAGGAAAAGGAGTTCCACAGTCCATGCTTACAAACCACAAGAGTTGTTCTTTTGAATGTGCTCGAATGAGCTCTTATTGATGCCTAAGTGACAAAACACCCAAAGTGTTTCTCCTTTCTGCACAGGAGTTAGAAGTATATAGCTTTGTCTGAACACAGTTTATAGCACGTTTAGAATAAGAATGCTTGCTTTGCTAGCATGGAAGAAACACTCAAGAAATTAACTTGGTCCAATGAAAATCTTTGGCCTGGTTTTTATGATGGTCTGAGAACCAAGTCAGATCACAGTTAAGCACTGTTCTGGTTAAGCCAGTTTTGAAGATGGGCCAATCTGTATTTTGACATTGCTGAAAACAAAGCTGGCCTAGCCTATTCCAGGACATAGTTTAACATGCCCACTGAACTAGTTGAAACATGTTTCTCCTAGTATTAGTATGCCAGGATAGATAGGATCTTTGCAGTGTTGCTAAATATCATGATTTTATCACAAATCACAAGATAATTGGCCCTTTTCTCAAAGCCTCAGCTTCTAGAGTCATGTGAAATTGATAATCTCTTAGGGTTGGTTTTTTTGTTTGTTTGTTGTTTGTTTGTTTGTTTGTTTAATAAGAAATCTGAAAGAACGAGTATGTGAGTATAAACCCCTAAATATTTTCATTTTGATCTCTAGAATTAAGTAATACGTTTGAAAGCATTGGGGTAGGGAAAACTGCGTTCAACTCAAATCCAGTTTGCTTGCTATGCAGAGAACACTGCTGTTTTAACTAAATTATTTCACCTTGCTCTTTATTTAAAATCGCTTGGTTTCTATGTTGAGACAAGTTCTTGGAACCTTGAATATATAACAAAGTTTATCATATGGCTTTATTGACACTTAAATGTTTTGCAGGCATACCTGTGTAGCTAAAAGATCTCCCAGATTACCCTAGCAGCACCAGCAAAAGTTCTAACACTGGCAGAGCTGTACTTGTAAAATAACCCATCTACCAGGGCAGGTTATTTCATTTGGGAGATGGAAATATGTATTTTGTTTTGTTTTGTTAGTATCAGCTGCATCTAAACTAGCAGGGTTTGCCAGTACAGCTATCTTGGCAAGCCTTTTAAATGCAAACAGGCAGTATGTGCCTGCAGCACAGTCTGAGATCTCATTTTTAATGCTATTAAACAGCTGTGTCTTGGGCTTTTGCCTTATTAGACTCTTTTTAACCACATTATTTTGTTCGACTGCTAAATAAACAGCATGGGGTTAAATGTATTAGTGTAATTTATCTTCTTTCCTTCCTAATTTACACTTTGAATGAATTAATTAGAATTATTTAATTAACAATGTACAATAGCAGTACCAGTGCCAGAGCTCTCCCAGGGGTATGGGGCCAGGAACACCCCTCAGTGACCCACACCTGCTTTTCTTATCATTTGCCTTTGATGTGCTTCTCCAGGCTGGCCTGAAAACAGAGATTTGTGTGGATACAGCACAATGCATTATAGTGCTTGTTTAGAGCTAGAGACATACTGAGTGTGTTTGGGGAGGTCAACATTCAGTATTTCTTGGCAGCAATTACACCAGTTTGTCCACCAGTTCTGGGGGTGAGAAATCCCTCTCTGCCCTGTTCTTCCTTTCTCATCTGTGTGTGTATTTTTCAAAAGGATTACACTCAGTCAGGCTGGCCCTTAGATGTCATTCATTCATGTCATGATAGCTCAGACCAAAAAGAAGAGAAAATACTTGCTTCTGTCTAAACCAGCAGCACAAAGGGGCAAATATTTCTGCATGTGACACATAACTGCTCCTCTCTAAATATCAGGGTGATAAATTGTTGTGAGGTGTGAGTCCCTTGTCACTTTTAAAGTATATGAACACTAGCCCACTTGAAGTGAGTGAGTTATGCCATCATATTACAGGAAAGAGACAGGAAAAGTCAGGCCTTAGTTTCCATTCCATGAATATGTTTTGTCCAAAAGATTTTCAGAAGGATCAATTTGGCTGTAAATAATGTAGTAAATATGGATAATGTCTGGAGTGAGAAATATTTCCTTTTGAGGTTTCTTGATTCTTAGGAGAAACCCTTGTAAAGCCTGACTATTTCATCTAGTCCAGAATTCACACTTCCAGCAGTATGTACTTATATAGATAAATAGTATTGAGAAAAAAAAAAATGTCTCAAGACTATAAGGAGCAGCCATTCACTTCTCCTTTGTATTTAATTCCTCTGTCCATCTTACCCCTTTCCATTTTGTCTTGCCCTCTAATTACTCCTCAAAAAGTCTCTGCCACCTGACATTTTTAGCTGTTCCATATTGTCTGCTCTCCTTTTAGCAAGAAAAGTGATTCCTGTTCATAGAAGACAATGTTGATGACGACCCACTTTTGAGCAGGTTTGATTAATAAGGGGTCCCAATTATTACTGATACGCAAGCCCTTCCCAAAGATACGTGGATCAGCACAGAACTGGGAATACCACTGCAACGGGTGAGTGGTTGCTGCCACTTCTGCTATCACTCATGGTAACATTTGGCAAAAGTCGTATGTTCATTGTCAGGAGATTTCTGTTCCCTGTGCGTATCTTTTCAGGCTATTCCCATCTCTTAACAGCGAATCCACACTGGGTCATTTTCTTGCCTCTCTACAGGAGCTATTTCCAGTCAGTGCAGACTCCAGGCCTTGAAGCAGTTTCCTTTTCCTTCTTTCTTGCTAAGTAGCAGTGGCCCCCAGTGGTGACAGCTAAACTGGCTCCTTATTCCAGGTTTTACCACGCCGCACTGAAAAGCCTCCATGCTGTAACAACCTTGGCGTTAGGACTTTTGTGAGTTTCCCACATCTTTCACTTCTTCAGAGACCACGGGCCAGGAGTTTCTCCTGACCACCCCTCTTTTCCCCCAAGATTGACCAACACTGATGAGGCTTTGAGAATAGGGGTATGTTGTATTACTCTCTAAGAAGTTTAGTGTTTAAGAAGAACTAGATAATTTAAACAGTACAGCTTGTCATCTAGGGAGACCCCTAAATGATGGAGACATTTTGCATTCTTCATCTTTTATGTTAGTATTAAAAGCAGGAAGACAAAAATATATTCATTCAAACAATTGCTTTGGCATTTTAAGGAGAGTAATATACCTCTAAGTATCTATTCTTACATTGCTGACTAGCATTACACATTTAAATACAAGGTATTTAAGGACTTTTAATACTTAAGGACTATTTAAGGACTTCATTGAATGTATTTAAGGACATGGATTTCTGACAGAGATGGAAGGACATATACTCTTTTGGAGGTGCAACTTTGAGTCACTGAAGTCTGTAAACTTCTCAAAACATAACAAAACAAAAAAAAATTTTTACCCTAGGGACTTGTTTCACTGTTCCGCTCATTAGATGATGTTTTGCCCTCCAGTCAGAATGGAACAAGCCTTTCACATCTTCACGCCTGCTAAATAAGACAAACCATACACAGACAGATGGCAGAGGAAAAGAAGTCAATGCATAGGGGCTGAAATGCCCTTACTCTGTCTCATACTTAGCAGAGAGAGCTTATCAGATTTATTTGGGTGAATGAGAGTAAACATGACACAAAAACTTTTTTTGCTCCCTCTGTTTTTCAGGTACCCAGAAGACTTTGAGTTAATTTGTCCTTATGGATATATATAGGTAGATCAGGATCTTAAGTGTAAGCACAGGCTGCTCACCTGTCAAAAGCCTATGCCTCAATGCTACTATCATCTGCTGTACAAAACTAAAATGAGAGCAAACAAACATCCTGCTTTGCTTTCCATTATCATATACATAGATCTAAGTTTTCAGGCCAAGAGACTATGGCAAGTGGTCCACAGAACCAAAGAAAACTGTAAAGTGCATATTGTTTCCAATTTAAAAACTTTGATGATAAGAATACATAAGAAACGAGGAAGCTTAACATGGTTTGTTGGAGACCACTGCTTTTGGGACAAGGAGAGTAGAGAATTCTCTGACTTAGTGGGTTTAGGACAGATCCAGACAAGTATTTTAAAGCAAGCTTGTTTGTGTATGTATGACTTTATTAATTTTCCTGCTCAGCAATTCACCACAAACATTTGGAACAGCATTATTAGTAGTTTTAAGGCCACATTAATTCTGGATGTTCTTAAATAGCATTTTTACAGATACTTCAGAACAGTTAAGGAAGGAACACTTTTGAAGGTTCTTGGCAACACATGAGAAGGTTAAAGCAGACTCACTTACTTACTTTTAATCTGTGAAGTTTGATGGTTGTGAGGACTAAGTAATCTGATTCCAAACTTTTAAACAAAATTAGATGTGTCCTATGGAGATGGTATTTCTGTGGTTTCGATCAAACTTTTGAACATGTTGCCTACAGCAGGGGTTGTTTCTCAAGCATTAAATGCACAAGTAGCCTCAGTATCCTGATCAGGCTGTATCTGTTTAATGAGAAGGACTTAAAAGGACACACTTGCTTGTTTTAAAAGATTTGTTTATGTACTTTGACACTTTATTGTTTTTGTGTACAAAGGAAACCAGTGAATTGGATTCTGCCACGGAGCCTATGTATTATACAAAGGTTTAAAATCCTTCATGATATTGGTTTGAATTATTTTATCTTTTTTATGGCCAAGCCTTTATAGAAGATTAATTCACTGTTTGTGCAGTGTGATGAATTTAGGTCTGCAGGTGAGGTTTTGAGTGAAGAAGTGTCACATTATAATGGGCAAAGCCTTGCAAGTTACATGTTCAACAGCATGAGGAAACCAGATTTCTTAGGTAAACTGTATTCCAAAATGGCCTATTACTCCTCTGCTCTAATGTTAATTTGGATGATTTAGTTATGCCCAAGTTAAATCAGAGGGCTTAAACTTGGAAGAATATGTAGTGTGGGCAAAGCCTCAAAAATTTCTTAATACAGTCAGTGTGGCATTTACACTGGTTATTGATTTGTGTCTTCCAAGCTCTGCCTTATTCTAGGCTAATGGAGTTGAATAGATAGCTGCTGCTGAAAGTAGTAAAAATGAAGCTGTTGATTCTTTGAGCTAAACATTTTCTGGCATTTTTCCCAATCTCCAGGACATGTCTGAACATGTTTTTACTTTCCTACCTGAAGAAGGAGACACTTGGCATGTCAACATATGTATATTTTGGCTTAAAGAAAAGACAGTAGTTTGGAAATACAAAAGACAGCTTCTGTCTTTTGTAACAAGCCTTGTGTGTTAAGATGTAAAAGAGGTAATACATTAAATTAGAAAGAACTTGAAGTGCATAGTTGGAAGATAGCTGACTGATCACTTGTGCTTTCTCAAAGAAAGCTATTTAAGGTTTCAGTTAACAAGCAATTTCCTTTTCAGAATCTGCTTTCATCTATATGTGAACTTAGAATTTTGCTCAAATAGAACAACAAAGCCTAGTGACTCACCACATCCAAATAATTGATTGGAAGAATCTCAGATTTTCCTTAAAGGCCTAATGCAAGCTATGGAAGCAATCTTATATTGTGATGGCTAAAAGAATAGAAGATTTCCACTTATACATTCTCTAGACATCTCTGAAATTCATTCCTTATTGTGATAAACCACACATAAGTATTCTGGATAGAAAAATATTTGGAAGCTTTCTCATATCACAATAAGCAGATGGGAGTAGAGGCCAACAGCCTTAAAACAGTGGCACACACACACAGCAGTTGTCAAACACTTGTATATGGATTTAGTAGTTCAAAAGTAATAGTTCACCAGAGTGTCTAGGCAGATATCTCTAGTGCTCAGTAGCTCGTGTCACATGCCAGTACATTTATGGCACACGTGCACACACACACAGAGCCTATTGTACACACAAGCCCAGTCAGAACTTGTGTTGGTACATGTATAGACACATTTCCTTATTTAGAAACAACAAAAAAAAGAAATTTATGGATGAAAAATTATATGAAAAATCACTAGATTTGGAAATCTGATAACAAAATTATCTCAAGCAAATTTTACATGTCCATTGCTCATATGAAGATTGGAAATAACTGAAAATCTCAATAAGCATTAATAGAACTGCCAGATTTTAATGCAAATGAAAGTTGCATTCATATGTAAACAAAATCCTAAGATTTATCTAGTGTATCACCTGAGTTCCTATGACTAAGATAGTTTGGAAAAACCCTCTATTTCTCTTCTCCTCAAGTACTTTTGAAGAAGCTTTTCATTTGCTGGGGGTCTTTGAGATTCCATTCTGTTAAATGGGGAAAAATCTTAAAGGTATAAAATGTCTGACAAAAATCTTAAATTGTTTCATCAGACGTCATTGATCTTCCCAGATCACAGGCACATCAAAAGAAAAGATTAAAAAACAAAACAAAAAAACCTCCAACAACTTAGAATTCTCCTTTATGACTGACACAGCAGATTTCATTTTGTTTTTATAAAATTAATAAATAGAATTATTTTATGTTGCTTCTCTGAGCAGTGTAGTGAAGACGTGTTTCTGCAAAAGAGTTGTGTTGCCTGAGAGCAAAACAGTTTTAAATTTTCTAGACTTCCTTTGTCTCATTTCCCAGCAAATAACATTAACGTGTGAACTTCTAGAACATGCAGTAAGTAATGTGGTGTGGTTGAGCTTTTTCATGCTAATGCATCTCAATAAACAGACTGTAGGAATAAAAATACATTTAAAACACAGGACTCCCAGCCCATCCAAATGCAAAGCATAAAATTTTGTCCATGATCTTTAGAATAACTTTAAACAAGGACCAATCTTTAGACACCTTGTCAAATTTTTCCTTTAAGTATAGTCAAAATATTTTTATATTTCAACCTATCCCAATATATTTCTGTATGAGAAATTAGGTCAAAAAACTATCCAGTCCATTGTTTAAGGAGACAGAAGAAAAAGATACTTTAATCATTTATTATTTCAACGAGGCTTATAAGAAGAGAAAATCTCTTTAAACCTTCATTTTTCTTCCACTGTTAGTTAACAGCACCTACTACTGTGGAAATAGCATCATCTTCAACTGTGTGCTTGTTAGGTATAATGATTTAGACCTCTCTTTTTAAACTGTGATAGTTGTAAAGTCTGGGCTGAGTTCTGCAGCCACCCCTTCCCACTCTCCCTGTGGTGAGGTGGCATATGCCTGCCCCAAGTCAGCACCTCTGCAGGCAGGGCAGGACATGAACATCCTGCCTGTCTGACGAGGAGATGAGGATATGGCACCAGGCAAGGCAAAAAACTGCCCAAAGCTCATGAGAAAGGATGTTAAACTCACTGTTCAGGCAATCCATGAACATTATCATGAACAAACTCGGACATCTGAAAAAAAAAATTAGTACATCCTGGCTTTGTTGAAGATAGTAGACAGATAATTGGAGATGTGGTTTTGTCTCCCTAATTACTATACAGTTAGGCAACAATGCTTAGTGAAACAGACATGCATTTATATTATCTAGGCTCACAAATATAAAACAATCTCCACCCTTCCCTCTTTAAATACATTTCTTTCCCCTTTTTTTATTACTTTTGGTACAATTACTTATTCTTTATAGATAAACACATTCCTAAGGAACTCATTACAATGGCATTTTTCTTTTCTGCATATACTCCTCTTTGCACAATTCCTGTCTTTCTCCATCTTTGCACAGTACAATCATGTGCCTAACTGTTAAATCATACATTTCTCTTAGCTGCCCTCCTAGCTTAGCAGTATTTGTCCATAAATGTAAAAGGAGCTGCAGAGAGAGAAGCCTGCCAATTGCACAGCCAAAATATACTCAGTCACACCCTGGTAATGGACAGATTCTGGAAGGATGGCACAGATTCCACCCTGATAGGTTTTGGTACCACACGCCCTATCTGATCCACTTATTTCAGTAAATCCCACAACCATGAAAAGATAGGTCTGACCTGGTAATGCCTGCAGGCATCATTATCCACTCTACCCTGATCTGAACCAACAGATTAACCCAAAGTTTCTGAAGCACATTTTTTCAACATTATTTATTTAAGACTAAAACCTGCTCCTGTGAAGTCAGTGGGAGCTTGCCAGTGAACGTCAACACCTCTGCTATTTTATTCTTTGGCTTCCTAAGCAGGAACTGCCAATCATACCATATTACACAGTCACTTTATTAGGCATCCAATCACGCTTTAGGGAAGTAGAGACAAGTTACCGTTTGCCTTTGCTGGCTACAGAATTGGGCGCCTTCAGCAAACCACCACATTCTCTACATGTTTCTTTTCTTGGAAGACACTACTCTAAACTTCAAACCATTCTGCCTTATGAACTGAAAGAAACCCAAAACATTATACCATCATGTGTATATAGTATCAAACTCCTATCTGCAAGCCTATTTCCTGACATTTTCCCCCTCTTTCAGGACCTAAGTGTTTTCCTATTTCCTTCCGAATACCAAAGCCTGTAAAACAGACATTAGAACATTAAAAGTTATATAATCTTGCAGAACTAGAAAGATGCATCAAAGAAACATAAGATAATACAAAGATCTATATCTCATTTTTCATCAGAAAATCAACTTGATCTTTATAAAAATGTGTAATTATGACTTCAAACTCTTTGTCTAAAGGTGTTTATTTTTTACTGAAGCACCTTTTCATGTGATTATTCTTAAATACAATAAATCTACATATCAAAAAAATATGCCTAATAATATTAGGCAATCTTCTTAAAATATTGGTATGTTGGCATAGCAACTCCTAGCAGAACTGAAAGCAGCAGACAGATATGGCTTAAACTATCTTCCTCTCCTTGTTTCCTTTTCTCCAGTTCCAGCTACAGCCAAGGCAAAAAGCCACCTCCTAGCTTCTTTTAACATTCAATAGCCCCTGGGGAGGGAAAGCATAAAAATGGCAGTACACATGTGCTGCTTAAGGGACACAAAATGGGAGTAAAACAAGACTCCTCCACCCAGGCTGTTGCTTTAAAGCCATTTTGCACTGTCAGCATCAGTCACAGCAGCTCTGAGCACCATTTGACTGCACATTCCCCCTATTTACACTGGTGACTTGAACAATGCACTCTTCAGCTGACCAAACAAAGTGCTGAAATTAATAATAAAAGGCGTTAGAGATTAGTACAGTCTATTTTTGATACCACTTATTCATAGCAGTGCTATGAAGAACATTTACACAAAGCATCCAGGTCATACAAATACTAAGGACCAAAAGAAGCAGGAGCTAAATAACATGATCTGACCACTTCTGAAAATTAAACTGCAAACACAATACACAAGCCTTAGAGCTCATTGAACAAAAGATATTACTTACAGATTGCCAAAAAAAAAAAAAGCAACATCTGTTACTGAGGTCTATACAAAGAATATATTCCTGTTTAACTGCAATCAAAACCATTCTGCAGCTCTTAAAATCCACAGTTCAATTTAAATGTATTGTTTGGGGTTTTTTTGAAACTTGATATTTTGTAAGGTTTTCTTTATTGTTTAAAAAAATGCTTTTCTCCAAAATATTTCCCAATAAATCTTGAAATTCTTTTCAACGGGTCTAAGCATACCGCGCCGTAATGCTTACAAAAACCTTTTAGATATATTGTGGTAGCTCTTTGGATTGTGAATCAGTGTTTAGATATATTTTCTTTGAGACTTTCCAGAATCACATCTTTCAGATCTCAACTCTCTTGAGAGTGTCAGGCTCTACACTGTACTTTTAAAATGTTATCATAATAAATTAATTATTCACAGCAAATAGAAGGGATTTGGGGAGGTGTGCATATCAGTAATTATATTGATTATATATTAAAGGGTCTTTCAAAGTCTCTCTAGTCCAACCTCTTGCTCAAATGAGGGTTATTTTTGCAGTTAAATCAGTTTGCCTATGGTCCTTTTGAAAACCTACAGACAAATTTTGAAATATCTTCAAGAATGGAGAATATTAACTTCCCTCAACCCACTGATGATCTTGCTCATACCAACCAGGATATCATTCACCATCACTGCTGTGAGGTCACGCAGGTGATCAGGTTCAGTCTGCTGTTCACCAAGAGGCCGAGTCCTTTTCTGCAAAGTGGTCTTGTGGCAATCAGTGCCCAACTTGTACCAGTGCATGGGGGTTTTCTGCCTCAAGTGCAGGACTTTACACTTCGTTGAACTTGTTTCTGCTTGTTCCATGGTTGCAGGGTTCCATGGGTCTGTATATCTCCAGCTCATTTAAGTATATTCTAATTTGATCATCCTCTGAGCTTTATTACAATAGTATACAGCAGAACAGAATAGAATAGCCTAGTTCTGTTAAAAGGGACCTACGATGATCATCCTGTCCAACTGCCTGACTGAGGCCAACCAGGAGTCAAAGCATGTTATTAAGGGCATTGTTCAAATGGGTCTTAAACCTTGTGACAGGCCCAGGGCATTGACCACCTCTCCAGGAAGCCTATTCCAGTGTTTGGTTGCCCACTCTGTAAAGAAATGCTTTCTGATGTCCAGTTTGACTCTCCCCTGGCACAGCTTTGCACCATTCCCACACATTCCATCACTGGATCCAAGGGAGAAGAGAAGGACGTCTCCTCTCACTTCAGGAAACTGTGTTCAGGAAGCTGTAGAGGGCAATGAGGCCACCCCTCAGTCTCCTTTTCTCCAAACTAGAGAAGCCCGAAGTCCTTAGTGGCTCCTTACAGGACACATCTCCCAGACCTCTCATCAGCTTTATTGCCCTCCTTGGGGCACATTCAAGGACTGTCACATCCTTCTTCTCTGATTCAATGATTTTTAAATCACGGGGCCCAGAACTGCACTCAACACTCCTGAAGAGGCTGCACCAATGCTGAATAGAGCAATAATCACCTGTCTTGCACTGGCAGTGCAGTGTTTGATGCATCCTGCGATGCTGTTTGCCTGCAGGGCTGTCAGAGCTCACTGCTGACTCACACTGAGCTGCTGCCNTCAGAGCTCACTGCTCACTCACACTGAGCTGCTGCCGACCAGCCCCCCACATCTCTGTCTGCAGGGCTGCTCTCCAGCCACTCCTCTTCCAATTTATACTTGTGTCCAGTCCTATCCTGTCGTAGGTACAGAACCCAGCATTTGTTCTTAAATTTCATGCCATTGATGATT
>VYZT01013922.1:0-16249 GCA_013400735.1 Pomatostomus ruficeps
TTTTCTGCCATTCCAAGGAATCCTAGTTACTTCTGCGGCTTTAAACTGCCCCGGCTGCAGGATGTAGAGCACAGAGGAATTGAGGAATTGCTCTGCCATTCCAGGGAATCCCAGGTGCTTCTGTGGCTTTGAAACTGCCCCGGCTGCAGGATGCAGAGGAATTGAGGAATTGCTCCCACATTCCAAGGAATTTCAGGTGCTTCTGTGGCTTTGAAACTGCCCCGGCTGCAGGATGCAGAGGACACAAGAACTGAGGAACTGCTCCCACATTCCAAGGAATCCCAGGTACCTCTGTGGGTTTGAAACTGCCCCAAATGCAGGATGCAGACGGGAGAGGAACTGAGGAATTGCTCCCACATTCCAAGGAATCCCTCTGCCATTCCAAGGAATCCCAGGTACTTCTGTGGCTTTCAAACTGCCCCGGCTGCAGGATGCACAGGAATTGAGGAATTGCTCTGCCATTCCAAGGAATCCCAGGTGCTCCTGGAAGCGCAGGGCAGCCCGGGGCAGAGCCGCAGGACTGCAGGGAAGCTGCTCCTCTCCCGCCAAGCAGCAGAAGCGGGGGGTTGCTGTGTCCCTGGTGCTCCCCGCAGGAAGGAGCCCTCGCTGTCCCAGCACAGCTTTGTCCCCCAGAGCAGCCCGGGCCTGTGAGTGCCCCAGCAGAAGTTAATAGTTGTAATTACCGCTCCCTCCCAGCATCTGAAGCGCTCAGACCACATGAAAATCCCTTTCTGCTTCAGCTCTGAGTCTGGGCCTCGGTGGTTCCACCTCCCCTCGGGATTTTTGCCCCGCAGGACCCAGAACCAGGCCCGGCTGCGCGTGGGGCCGAGCCCGCGGCACTGCAGCCAACACAGCCCGGCTCTGGTTTTATTGAACGACCCACCCGAGTTCTGGGACATGGTTTGGGTTTTAAGACACCAACCCCCAAAGCTCCCTGCCTGCAGGGTCCTGAATTTCCTTTGGAAAAGGGAGATGGATGCAGGTACAGCTGAAAAGCACAAACAGTTCTGCACCGTCAGCGTGCAAACCTCGTACAGAGATTTACACTGAAGCCTGAACTCTCTGCTAATTACCACAAAACCAGAATATTTTATACGTAAACCCGCTCCTTAAGCAAAATCCTTGAAAACAAACGCTACTCAGAACATTTGTGCCAATTTAAAAGTATCTTGAGCGAATGCTTCATTGATGATTTAATCTATAGGATTGTATTTATAGAAAAACATTCTCGGCTCGCAGCATTCCTTGAGTAACACACAAAGAAGAAAGAAGCTAAAGAAGCACCAACATCTCCCTCGGAGGAGCTAAATAAAGAGCTGCAGAGTTCCCAAAGCCCGGGCAGGCTCTGGCTGTGTGGGAAAACAAATCAAACCCTGGTGCCACCCCTAATGGGAACCAGAGCGGCGCCCTCGCCACAGACTCAGAGAAATACCCAGGCACATTCTCGAAAACTAAACAGGGCATTTAGCAGCAAACAAAAACACTGGGCTGGAGCTCGGCTTCAAAACCACATAGGCAGAGAAAGATGAAAAAAAAAAAAAAAAAGTTCTCTGAGCTGGGCTGAAATTCCTTTCTTGTGCTCCTCGCCAGGAATGTCAGCACCCAGCGTGGCATCCCAGCAGAGCCACTGCTGATTTCACGCGGAGTTTAGGGATGCTGGACGTGGCTCTGCCGTGCTGAGCTCTTACTTTTCCTGGTGCTTTTCAGATTTAAAAAAATCAGCTCAAGAAAACACATTGTGCTCCCCATAACATTTCCAAAAAGTGATGGCCAGCTAATGAAAATTATTTCTTTTGCAAGCAAAGTATTTGTACAGCTCCTTGGAACAGCAATAAAAATTCAGAGCTTAATGGAGGCACAGATTTAATGAATCTCTCTCATAATTATTTTATTTTAAGCTACTATTCTTAACCTGAGCACTGCAGAGGGTCACAGCCTCATATTTTTCCTGAAGTCTCTGCTGGAAAGTGTGAAAATAGGGCTGAGGGGAGCAGAATATGAGACAAGATCTGGATAAGGAATAAAGAAAGAAACTCAGCATCCTCAGGGGTTGGATTTAAAGCTCCACATTCTCCTGTAAAACACATTCCTTGCCCGAGTCCAGCAAATGCTTCCGTGTAGGAGCCACATTCCTGTTTGCTCTGTGAAAATTCTGTACCCTGTGGACACGGAGAGCCCCAAAAACTGCCACAGCCAGGGCAGCAGAAACATTTTAAATAAAAAAATCATGACTGGGAGAAAATCTTCATTAGAAGATGCTGAGAGATTGAACAGGAACTCAATCCTAAGTGGTTGGAGACAAATATTTAACAAAAAAATTAAAAGGGCGAAAGGTTTTTGTTTGAGCACACAAACATCACACCTCAGAAATTCTGAGCTGGCATCCCTGAGCAGTTAAATTTCACTCCTGAATTCTGTCCCAAATGGTTTTGGCCAGAATCTGGCTGAAAAGTGTCAATAATTAAAATAAAAAACCAACTCCCCTCAAAAAAATGATGCAAAAAATAAGAAAAATCCACTCCCCCAAGCTTCCCTACTCAAATCTGGTTTGTGCCGGAACAAAGGACCAAAATTGCTCTGCTCTACCTGAATCAAATCATAAAAATGTGTTTTCACCACTAAAACCACCAGCAGAAAAGAGTTTTTAAACACAGCTCTACAAAACTGACTGATTAGAAGGAAACCACAGTTTTTCAAGGGAAAAAGCCACTGCATAAAAAGCAAAAAGCAGTTAAGGCCAAGGAAAATGGAGATGTTTCACAGATAACCGGTTTCAGGTGCAGAAATCGTAATAAAAATCACAAGATCTGCTCCAAGATGCATCGGGACCCCCCAGAGTCCCAGCAGCAAGAGGGGCTGGCAGTGATTTACTGCACGACCCAGGAGCAGCTAACGAGCCCCAGGGGGGATTTCCTGTCCATAAATAATAAATTTTCTGCACCATTTAACTGTTTCTGTCCCTCCTCCTGCACCGGCAGAGACAGCTCAGCCCCGTGGGGCACTCAGGAGAGCTGGAATTCAACAGGAATTCCACTTTGACCCTTCCCTTCCAGTTATTTTGCTCCACAAAATCTCCTCTGCACGGATCCAGAAGTGGAGAAAATGAGAGTTGATGTTGCTAAAAGAGGCATTTCCAACACCAGAACCCTTCAGCACCAGCAGGTCGTTCTGGCACCAAACCCTACGAGAAAAATGTCACCTGATTTGGCTGGAAATCAAACCAGAAACTACCACCTGCAATGGCCTAATAAATATATACGTATAATATTTAATATATATATATAAAAATATGTAATAAACAAAAATAAATTGCTTACTGAGGTGGAGTTATGCCCTGACTGCTCCAGCTACTGAACAAAGTCAGGCAATATCTGAATATCCCCGCTTTAGTGGAGGAAATAAGAATAGGTATGGATGAGTCCGGGAGTTTATCTGAGCAGTTTTAAACCTTTTTAACACAAAAAGTGCAGAACTGGTGCCCATCAGCCACATCTGGGCTGCACAGAAAATTAAATTGAACTCAGAATTTGGGTTTTTTTCTTCCTTTTGGGTTGTTGAGGGGTTTATTTGTTTGAGTCACACAGACTCCGGCTCCTTTCAGCGTTTTCTAATTTTGCAGCAGCTATAATAATAAAGCCTCTGCTTTAAATATTACTTTTTGTTTTCCAGGGGCTTTTAATTAAGCACACAAAAAGTTTATTCTCTAAATTCCTGCAAGGAGACAGTCCTGGGGCCCTGTCCTTTATTTTTTGTTCTCCTGGTGGAATCAGCAGGCCCATGTTGACAGCAATGCCCCACATCCTTACCAGCTGTCAGGATGGTTTTAGCACTCTGCACTACGCTGGAGGATCTCACAATTCCTGAGATGCCTGCAGAGGGAAAAGCACACAGATGTTACCCATCTCAGCACTCATGTGGGTTTTTTTGGTTTTTTTTTTAATTTACCCTCCACCATGCACGAGTTAAATATTGTTCCAGTTATAAAATCAAGCAAGGACACTGAAAATATTTGGGTTTGCTCTGCTTTTTCATACTAATTAAAAATATTCTTTAAACTATTTTAATTTATTTTGTATGTAACACACAGAAAAAAATCCAGGTCAATATTAAAACAGACAATGAGCAGTAGGAATTGATTAAACGCAATTATTTAGTGTTCTCATTAGCTCTCTGCTATGATTAATCACAGTTGTTTTATCAAAGTGCTGCTCAATTACCACTCTAGAGGAGAACAAATTCTGCTCCTTTTTTACCCTCAACATAAAATTGGGATTTCTTCTCTGACCAGGCAGAGATTCCTCTGCTGTGCAGAGCTTGCCTGGCTTTTCTAAATGTCCAGAATTTGGAGATGAAGCTGTTTCCCACCTTGCTCTGTGGCACATTCAGTCCTCACTGCCCTCAGAGTGGTTCTTAGGCATTAAAAGAACAGCACCTAAACCCTTGAAACCTTTATTTTCAGAATTATTAAGTTATATTTGTTCTAACGCAGAGATATGAAAGCTTACTGATATGAACAAAACTACTGCACATCACTAAACTCTTTTAAAAAATGTAGAAACGCAGCAGCCCCTGAGTTATCTCCCAAACTGACACATTCTGCGTGGAATACAATTTCAAATATTATTTTTAAATCCTGCTTTCAAAGCTACTTCCATAATGAAGAACAAAGCTTAGGGTAATCCAGGATAAAATATTCCACTGGAAAATCGTTTGAGGGGTAGGAATAGGGAAGGGAAAGGAAAAAAATAACATTGAAGCAGCAAAATATCTCGGGACAACGCAACTTAGCTTGAGAAATCAGCTTTGTCTTGCAGGATCCCCAAATGGCTCGGCCTGGCCTTTACCCAGATTGATGAATTAGGAAGATCCTTTGGCCACAGAAGTGGAAGAACATTTTGATTTGTTCTCCTGAGAGCTGCAGCTGCCGGGCCTGAGGCCTGTGCAGGGTTTGCTGCGGCCCCTGCCAGCCCTGCAGGAGCACAGACCGAGCCCAGGGTGCTGACTCAGAGCTCTGTGGGCATCCCCTGCTCCCAAATCCAGCTTTTATCCCGGTTTTATCCCAATTCTGTTGCAGAAGGTGCCAGGAAAGGAGCTGGACACCTCCACGTGAGGTGCAGTTCACCCTATGCTGTCCATGGAGAACTGCAGCGCCCAGGGATTTTATTTCCCCTGAGGGCTCCCTCAGCTCCTCTGGTGGCTCCCAGGCATCCAGGGAATTTTTGCTGTGCTCAGGGAGCTCGAAAAATTTGCCACCTGGAGCAGGAAATGTGTCAGGTTCTTAAATTCCATAAAGAACCCCAAGTTCTCAGCTTTTTCATTTTCCTGCGGCGTGACAGAGCCTTGGTGTCTGCAGCATCAGCTTTGACTTGCTCCCATGACATAATCCTGCCTCAGCCTTTTCCCTCCAAGCTGGAATTCCCTGCCAGGGCTCACAAGTCTGGGCTAACCATGGGGAAGGGTCACGTCAGCAAATCAGAAAATGAGCTCAGCATTGCGATGCGTGGCTGAGAGGAGATAAATTAATATTTTGAGGAAGTTTTGCCTGAAGATGGAAGCATCACAGTTGGAAATGCTGCCTCTTTCAGGACCCAAATCAAAATTCATCTTCCTGTTAATATTTCCATTGTTAATATTTCAGATAACCAAACCCAAACCCAGGCTTTTAGGGATGTATTCCATGATTAATCTCCTGGATTTTTTCCTCTTTAAATCCTCCTTCTGAAATAGAAGAACAGAAATAATAAATGTGTTTATTTATCACGTGTTAAAGGAGATTGCAGACACTGCTCCAGACCTACCTTGATGCACCACAAATCCACAGTCAGGGTCGTGGGCAACCTGCAGTAAAATTTCTTCCACGTCTCTGTTCTTTCCAGGAGGGTTTACCAGAGCAGTTATCTTCTGTTGCAGAGTCTTTGGCAGAGCCATGAGTTGTGTAAATTGACCTTCTGGGCTTTTATCAATCTGAAAGTTATAAAAATAAGGCATTAAAAACGTTCTGTTCTCTTTTTTTAAATAAAAAATAGTCAGAAAACGGACCTGTGATAAGTATCTCCCCGAACGTGATCCGTTTCACTGGCAAAGGTCATTGAAAACGCCAATAAAAACTTCCCAAATGCAGGATCTCAGCTCTCAACCTGAAAATGACTCCCTGCAAAGGGTTTTTATCCAGGGGAAGACACACACGAGCTCGCTGTGTCTGCGAGTCAGCTCTCATTGAAACTGCATCATTCCTGTTGTATCCAATTTCCTCTGGAAACACAAGCACACTACAATAAAAAATCAAAAAAAAGTTCCCCCAGGACCACTTAGCTGAGTTTGTTCTGCCTGAACATAATCAAGCTGCAGACACACACACATTTCAAGTTTAGCCTGAAAACCATTCTCTCTGCTTTAAACTCCGAGCCACATCTGGTTTGTGTAATTTGAGGAAAACGTTCGTCCCACGTTTTCCAATCCAAATCAGAAATCCAACAACCTTTTTTGAATATAATCATACAACGCTCAGGCTTGTGGAGATTCACCCAAAATCTAACGCGGGATGGGGCAGAGCGGAGGAAAAGCTGAGGAAAATCTGAAGAATTCCTCCCACACAGGGTTTTAGATGCTTCATGGAGCCATCAGACAGGAGGCTGGTTGGCCTCTCCACTCCCTTTTGTGAGCGTGGAGAAAATGATCTCCAGATGAGTCAGAGGCAGCCACAATGAGCAGCTCGGAGTGTGGGAGGAACCCGTGCCTGAACCAAAACTCAGAACCTGGGGCTGAACCAAAACTCAGAACTGGGGCTGAACCAAAGATCGGAACTGGGGACTGAACCAAAGATCGGAACTGGGGACTGAACCAAAGATCAGAATTGGGGACTGAACCAAAACTCAGAACTGGGGACTGAACCAAAACTCAGAACTGGGGACTGAACCAAAACTCAGAACTGGGGACTGAACCAAAACTCAGAACTGGGGACTGAACCAAAACTCAGAACTGGGGACTGAACCAAAACTCAGAACTGGGGACTGAACCAAAACTCAGAACTGGGGACTGAACCAAAACTCAGAACTGGGGACTGAACCAAAACTCAGAACTGGGGACTGAACCAAAACTCAGAACTGGGGACTGAACCAAAACTCAGAACTGGGGACTGAACCAAAACTCAGAACTGGGGACTGAACCAAAACTCAGAACTGGGGACTGAACCAAAACTCAGAACTGGGGACTGAACCAAAACTCAGAACTGGGGACTGAACCAAAACTCAGAACTGGGGACTGAACCAAAACTCAGAACTGGGGACTGAACCAAAACTCAGAACTGGGGACTGAACCAAAACTCAGAACTGGGGACTGAACCAAAACTCAGAACTGGGGACTGAACCAAAACTCAGAACTGGGGACTGAACCAAAACTCAGAACTGGGGACTGAACCAAAACTCAGAACTGGGGACTGAACCAAAACTCAGAACTGGGGACTGAACCAAAACTCAGAATTGGGGACTGAACCAAAGATCGGAACTGGGGACTGAACCAAAACTCAGAATTGGGGACTGAACCAAAACTCAGAACTGGGGACTGAACCAAAGATCAGAACTGGGGGCTGAACCAAAACTCAGAATTGGGGACTGAACCAAAGCTCGTAACTTGGAGCTGAACTAAAACTCAAAACCAAAACTCAGAATTGGGGACTGAACCAAAGATCAGAATTGGGGACTGAACCAAAGATCAGAATTGGGGACTGAACCAAAACTCAGAACTGCCTGTGCTTCTCAGGCACCTCTGAAGACAGAATTTTTCCTGTATTTCTGCATTTCCTGGAGAAGGGGTTTCTATTCTCTGTTATCTGCACCCCCAAGAGCACTCAGCCACCTCAGAAGGGGAGCAGCTGCCACTAACCAGAGGAAGGTGTGAGCAGTGAAATATCAAAGCACTTTGCTCCAAATCAACAGCAAAACGAGGGCATTTAATCAACGGGCTTGATGACTGTTATGGGATTGTGGAGAGATTTATTATCCAGCAATAAATGTGCAGCGTGCTACCAGGATTTGTTTAAAGATAAAACAGGAGGGAGTAGCTGGCTTTTTTTTTTTTTTGCTTGAAAAAAGCATTACTGGTTCTTTTCAAAATTCATTTAAATTCTGCTTCCACCAAGCAATAAGAAAACAGGGAGACAGCTGCAGCATAACGAAGATTTGCCTCTGTTTACTCCAAAGCATTGCAGTAAAAGTGTTTGCTGTGCTCAAACCTGTAGTTAAATCAATTTCTGCCGAAGACACATCCTAAAAGGTGCCATCTGGGAGAGAATTAGCAAGGCTTGAGGATAAAGAGATGTCCAGGAGACAACTGGTGCTGTCTGTGATTTCCCCATGAAGTTTATATCACATTTGAATATTCAATATATTGAATCTTGCAGGTTACAAGAGGAAAAATTGCTCCTGACTCTGGCATCTCTCCCCTAACTGCACTGTTACACCAGGAACGTGGAATTTGAGACACTGCTCACTCTGGATTTCCCAAAAACTACATTAAAAATGGTTTTGTGTGGCTGTTAACGCCAGAATTTCACTTGGGCTCAGTCAGCTGATCTCCACTTGATGAGGTTTTTTGTGAGCTGCACTTTTTGACTGCAGAAAGTTGCACCTCTGAGCTACAGCCCGATCCCTCTAACACGAACCATCTGTTCAGCCCTCACTTCCTCGACTCTTTTATTCCCATATGGAAGCCATCAGGACACAAGTTTTACAATGAGCTGCTCCGGCTGCCTCGCTGGGCTCCAGCTCTGTGCCCACACTCGGAGAAATGAGCAGCAAGCAGCTCCTGCATGTGCAGGGAGTGGTGTTTAAGGCAAGGCTGGCTGCAGAATTAACAAAACAACAAAAACAGAATAAATAGCGAGCACAAGGAGTACAACTGCTCTGCACGGCACAGCTCCTGCCTGCTGTCAGAGAGCCCCAGCCCTTCCCTGAGCTGGATCAGAGCACTTGCCTCGAGCCGTCCCAGGTGGTGCTTGTACACCACTTGAGGGCAGTCCTGCAGTATGGTACTGTACAGCTTCTGGAAATGGGCAACGTTGGGCTTCACGATGTTCTGCACCTTGGATTTGTCTTCTCCTATGATCATCCTGAAATCTCCTGGGCAGGGAAAGAGAGAGTGAAGGCATCAGGAAAACCCCAAAAACGCAAAGGAGGAGAATAGGACACAAACCAACAGAGTACAGAGCTGTCAGCTGAAACTCTGTTCTCCAATTCTACCAATACCTACACAATCCACAATTATGTTCGCCTAATAGTCAAAAAAACCTATTCAAATACCTTCAAACACAGAAAAAAAATGTCCTTGAAGGTCCAGATTGTTACGTGGCCTCTGATATGTCATCAGCCTGTTTTCCAATTCTACCAATACCTACACAATCCACAAAAACGTTCACCTAATGGTCAAAAAAATCTATTCAAATACCTTCAAACACAGAAAAAAAATGTCCTTGAAGGCCCAGATCGTTATCTGGCCTCTGATCCAATGTCATCAGCCCGTTTTCCAATTCTACCAATACCTACACAATCCACAATTATGTTCACCTAATGGTCAAAAAAATCTATTCAAATACCTTCAAACACAGAAAAAAATTGTCCTTGAAGGCCCAGATCGTTATGTGGTCTCTGATACAAAGTCATCAGCCCGTTTTCCCTTGGGCAACAAAATAATTCCAGCTGTCACGGGGCACCAACAGTTACCTTCCTTACAGCCATCCCTCGGCCGCAGCAGGTCACTAAAAAACTGCCCAGCCCTCACACTTTGTAGCCACAAAAAGAATAAGGTGAAATTTTCCAGTTTGAGAGGGAATAATTTGCATTGTTTCAGCACTACCTGGAGTTCAGCTAACGGCAGTCACGCTAAGATCACTGCAGCACTTTTCCTCTTCGCCATGAATTGTGTTAGCAGCTCCAGAAAGAAATTCCTTTTAACTCCACTGCTACATTGCTGGCCTTTACACTTTCTTTCCTGATCCGGGAGTGAAAATTTTCAAAGGGAATGAGTGCAGAGAGAGTCAGTCTGTGTGAAATTATTCCGCTGCCTCTGTCAGGTACTAGCCTGGCTGCTTCCTTCCTTTTTAAACACTCGGTGTAACTTGTATCAACAAGCAAAACTCTGAATCGATTTCTTTTCCCACTTCCCACACTCAGGAGAGAAATGTTGCTGCAAGGTGGCAACTCGCTAGCCTTCCCCGGTTTATTTCAGTTTATGCCACAAAACAAACACCTCGCTTATAAACGGCACTGACTCAGTGCGCTCAAAAAACTGCAGGAAAAAAAAAAATAAAGGATAAACATCTTCTAAATTAAAGCGTGAACAACTCTTTTCAGCCGTCTCCAAGGAGACTGATTAGAGTAACACATAAAATCAATTTCGTCTACTAGCGCAGCCTCTGAAAGGCTTGAAAAAAATGGCAGCAAAATCAAACATCCACGAGCAGCTTTCTCCTTGTGCATTCCCAACTGGGAGCTGCGTTGCTGCACGCAGCACAGGCAGTGTCAGCATTTTACTGATTTTTGTTTAATTGCACTGTTTCAAAGAATATGTAAAAAATATCTTGGTCACCAGGAATGCAGTGCCAGGGCTGGGCAGGTTCCAGGTGGGCAGAAGAGCAGCAAACACCCCTGGCTGGCAATCCCACTGGCAGCACCCTCTTCCTCTTTCTTTAATCCAGGCAAAAATTCCTAAAAGAGCTGCTCTGGAAAAGCCAAGTGGCAATCTGAGCTGCCCTGGGAAGTGTTAGATAAAACAGGAACGCTCCTGGGCACAGCCAGGCTGCAGCTCAGACCCCCCTGTGCCTTCTGTAAAAGCCAAACTTGCATTTCTGGACGAGCAAAGGAAGTGCTGTGCAAAGCACAACTCCAACCAAACTCGTTCACAGTAACTACAGCAAGGATGGCAGCGTTTAAAAAGCAATGCCGAGCTCAATTGTAACAATTACATCTTGTACTGAAGAGCCATTTGCAGAAATTTCTTCATTTTTTTCCCCTAACTAAGGACTGAAAAGAAGAAACAGAAAAAATACCAGCCAGGAGTGTTAAACGCACACCAAAGAACCATAATCTGGATATTTAAATTAACTGAATAAGAACCTTAAACAGAGCACACTCAAGAGGAGATGACAAGCCGTGAGTCAGACTATCAGATGACTCAACACTGCACGGAGCGGAAAGAAAATTTATTTTTTTTTTCCCCCAAGGTTTTGAAACATTACACCAAAACACAATCCATGCAAACAGACGAGAACCCACATTGTTCCATCACACCCCACCAGTCACCCTTAGCTGTTCCCAAACCCAGCAGGCACAAGCAGCCCCGCTGAGGTCCCTGCCCCTATTTCCTGTGAATAAACCCCGCGAGGGCGGCGGAGCTGTTATGTAACCCACAACTCGGAGAGAATTTCTGCGAGGTGAAGGAGGGAGGTGATTTCTCACACGCCACGCTCCCAGCTGTGGCACAGCAGCTCCGGTTTCTCTCCTCAGCCATTTCAGACCCTCACACTCACCCGAGTAGGAGAGCCCTGCGATCTGCATGTACAGATCCTCCTCAGAGAAGCTCTCGGGCAGCATCAGGAAGGCGGCGGTCACTGCGCTCTTCAGGTTGCTGACCAGGGCAGCTTGCAGCTTGCTGTTCTCGTTCTGGGCCAGGATCTTCACCTGGAAAAGCAGAGATGTTGGAAGCAAAACTTCAGGGAAGTGCTGCTGAGGATGGAGGTGGAAATGTTACCCAATCCAGCATTAAAAACAACTGAGAAATTAATTTTACATCTTATTAGTGTGGTAGAATGAGTGCTGGAGTATCCCCACCATGTGAGTATCCCCACACATTGGAAGCGAGGCTTCAGGGAAGTGCTGCTGAAGGTGGAGCTGGGAATGTTACCCAATCCAGCATTAAAAGTAACTAAGAAATTAATTTTACATCTTATTAGTGTGGTACAACGAGTACAAGAGTATCCCCACCATGTCAGGATCCCCACATGCTGGAACCAAGGTTTCAGGAAAGCGCTGCTGAAGATGGAGCTGGGAATGTTACTCAATCCAGCATGAAAAGTAACTGAGAAATTAATTTTAGATCTTATTAGTGTGGTAGAACGAGTACAAGAGTATCCCAAAGATGGAGCTGGGAATGTTACTCAATCCAGCACGAAAAGTTACTGAGAAATTAATTTGAGATCTTATTAGTGTGGTACAAGTACTGGAGTATCCCCACCATGTGAGTATCCCCACACACTGGAAGTGAGGCTTCAGGGAAGTGCTGCTGAAGATGGAGCTGGGAATGTTACTCAATCCAGCACGAAAAGTTACTGAGAAATTAATTTGAGATCTTATTAGTGTGGTACAAGTACTGGAGTATCCCCACACGTTGGAAGCAGAACTTCAAGAAAGCGCTGCTGGAGCTGGGAATGCTACCCAATCCAGCACAAAAAATAACTAAGAAATTAATTTTAGCTCTTATTAGTGTGGTACAACAAGTACTAGAGTACATCCCCACCACGGGAGAGAGAGGAACATGTTTATAAAATTCAAAGTCTGCTAGAAACGGCTGTTTTCACACCCAGGGTTGGAGCTGCTCTGTGCAGCAGACATGAGGTAATCTCCCAAGAGCTAGCCACTTTCTCACACTCGTAAATCTGAGATTAATCAGAACAGGAAATATGAATGCATCGACAGAAATGCCTCACGTGTGACTGTGCAAGGAGAAAAAAAGCAGGTTTTTTCAAAGGAAAATAATACACCAGGCTTCAAAACCTGAACACCTGAAACACTGCAGAGGTGATAACATTTATGAACACATTTTCAACAGCTCAGAGAGCTGCAAATCTCCCAGAAGTCGGAGTGAAATAATTGTCACCATGGTACAATGAGGATGAATGTTGATTCTTGGGGTAAATCTGACAGAGCAGCAAAGTTCAGGAAGGTTTTTTTCCCCAGTACAGAGAATTTCTATTCCCTGCACCGTGTAACACATCAAAGCAGCAGCAAATGGAGTCACACAGAAAATAGCTGTTCACTCTTCACCGTGGCTGTGACACTCAGAACTCTTCCCTCAGTTATTTCTCAATGTATTCCATTTCATTCTCTCAAAGATAACAGCTGCTCCAACCTGCACCCTGCTGTAATATGTCTCTGGAGATAAAGGTAGTGCTCCGAGACAGCTATTCAAACTCCACATTTTTTATTTAAAAGCATCATTAACTTCTGTTCCAAGACCTGAAGAGATTTCTCCTCTAATTCTTCCCCTCCTAACAAACTTTCCCTTAGCACTGCTGCCATCTGCTGAAAGCACATTGACCCAGGCACGGGGTGGAAAGCAAAAATTATTTTTTATGACCCAAATATGGAGAAAACCCAACATCCTGAACCCATGGCTCGTTCAGTTATGAACCAGACAGCACCTGCCCAGCAAAGCAGGTAAAATCTTTAAAGATTCCATTCTTAATCTCTGTTAAATTTTTACCCCTAAAATCTGTTATAAAAGGCAAATAACGCATTGAACATTCAGGGGGCTTGGCATTAATAGAGCCCAGTTATTCCAGATTTACCGCAGACAGAAAACTGACATTAATACCCTTCCACACGACAGAGAACATCCTTAAAAACCACATTTCACCTCCTTTCTGAGAGATTATCCCTCCAGGGCTGCACCCCTAAACCAGGGCAGATTATTTGAGGCACAGATCCCTAAGAGATGAAGTTCAAACTCCCAGTGATCATTTTCCAGCCCTGAAATTTCCAGAGTGAAAACCCAGCAGTTACCGGCTTTTGCAGGCGCCCAGCGACGTAGAGGGTCTTCCAGTGAAATAAATCCTCAATCAGGGCATCAGTGCTAATTACTCCGTATTTTATCATCTGGAAAAAACAGAGAGAAAAATAAAAGCTTCTGAGAAAACCTCTACCTGCACCGTTTTCCCTTCATGGAATTTACTGCTTGCCATAACTGCCCTTAATTGTAAGGAACACAAACCTCCAATAAAAAATTGGATGCGTAATAGGAAAATATTTTTATGTTTTAATTAACACACGAGGTAAGAGAAAAATCTCCTATTTACAAGCAAACTTCTTCAGAGAGGAAAACAGAATGCATGAAACTCTAAGAGCCTTTCTAGAATCAAAGCTGCAATAAAGTCAGCAGCCAAATATTACAACAGTTGGAATAATCCACATTTTGCAAACACTCAAGAAATAGTTTGTCAGAGACCTAAATTAAAACCTCCAGACATTTATGGATCCTGTTATTGGGAGGTGCGTATCAGGGAGATTTTTCTTTTCCTCTTTGATGTTAGGAAAAAAATAATGTGATTTTGTAGCTTATTTTATGTAATTGGAAAAAACGTGGGACTTTCAACCAATTTTTACTATTTGAATTTCCAAAGATGAGCACCACGGCAAGGCAGCCAGCAAGCGACAAGGAACAGAAATCCAGTCCCTGAAATGCTTTAGCTGTGAGTTCCAAGCACTGCTCACGCTTCTGAGGTGCAAGACCGGCTGCTCTGTTTGCTTTTTAATTAAAATGCCGTTAGTGAAGCAGCTCGAGACATAAATATTGAAGATACCACGAGTTAATCTACAGTTACAATCTGCAATATTTGCTTCCCGAAATCTGCCTTTAAGCTAATCATTTTAATACTTCACAGACGTAAATATTTGACTTAATTCGCGCAGACTTCTCGCACTTACCCTGCCATTGCACGGCACCAAGGTGTTGTAGTAAATTCCTGCTCCGTATCTCTGCACGGTCGTTATCTGCTTGGGCCCAAAAAATTTCAGGAAGGAATAATGACTCCTGTTCTTCGACAGGTTCATCATGTGCCAGGTCACAGCGTCGTCAACGGCGAACACGAAGTCCAGCATGTTGCTCTGAGGATTAAAAAGGGTTTAAATGTCAAAACCAGCCAGTGTTGTCACAAAAATTTAAGATATACACAGTGCCTAACTTCTAGCTAATCACTTTTCATGAGTAAAAAATATAAATAAAACGCAAAACACAAGGATTAGTGTCAGGTTCTGATGGAGCTGTAAGGTTTTTGGCAGCCTAGCACAATCCAAATTTTTTCTGTCGTGGTCGTGACCAAACTTCGACCCTCCCAAAGAGGTGAGCAGGTGTAAGATCTCCACCAGCCCAACTCACAGCTCATGGAACACCTCACAGTGCTAACAAACAGCACTTTTTGGCCATGAACAAGGGGATGTGGGCAGATAAAGGCACCACCCCAGGGCTGGCAGCAAAGAATTTCACTTCTGCCATGTCCCTTTCTGGTGTATTTGTTTGTTTTTGTCACCAAAACACCCCAAACTCCAAAGAGTTCTAACCTACACTGTTTGTCCTCTCGAGAAACTAGCCCACACCTTGGGTGCACACAGAAAAAGCTGAAAATTCACAATTTGCACCTACAAATTGCTCTTTGCAGCGGTGTTGCTTCAAATTCACCAGGATTGCTCTCTGTGCCGTATTAATTGTGGGCAGCACCTCAGCTAACCCACTAATACTGCTAAAAACATCATGTTTGCTACGTTCTTTTCCCATTCTTCTGTGTGAGGATGAGGTGCTGTTAGAGCTCTGAAATCGTTATCTTCTGTTTTGCTTTCTCCAGAAATGTGAAACATTTAAAAGTCATATTTGTGGGAAGCGCTTAACAGCCAGGCCGTAATGAGCAATGGACTGATAACTTTAAAAAGGTTGAACACATAAACACACAAACACACAGAGGAAGAAATAAAAATAAACATTATTTCCAAGCTGTTGGCCCTCAGACGATGAAGAAGCCCCCAGACTGCCATTTCAGGGCGGAAATACATTTTAAATTCAGCTCATCCGGCGCACAGCAGGTTGGACGGGGTGTAATAACTCTCTTTAAAAGCGGCGATAAATAACACAATGGGTAAACACTGGGGTGAAAGGGGACCCCGAGCCCCCCAAAATGAGAACCCCGGGCCCGGACAGGACACCCGCCCCGGCGATATTCCCTGGGAAATGCGGGATTCCGGGGGAGCCGGCGGCGGCTCCGGAACGCGGCGGGGCCGCAGCGCTCACCTCGCCCTGCTCGGCCGAGGCCCCCGCCTGCCGGAACACCCCCGNNNCGCCCCGCCCGAGCCCCCCCCCCGCGGGACCCCCCCGGAGCCGTAGGCGAAGGCCAGGCTGAGCTCCTGCGGGAAGTGCGCCAGGACCCGCCGGAACTTCACGGCCGAGCTGGAGAGCACGGGCAGCGCCATGGCCCCGGCCCCGGGCCCGCCCG
>VYZT01013923.1:9267-23034 GCA_013400735.1 Pomatostomus ruficeps
CCCCCCCCCCCCCGCATCCACCCGCCGCGCGGCCCCGCGCCCGCCCGGCTGCAGGCGGCCGCTGCGCACCTCGGGAAATGTAGTCCGCCCGCTTCCGCCCCGGGCCCGCCGCACGGCGCTGCGCGCGAAGCACGCCGGGAGCTCTCCTCGCCCCGCGGCGCGCCGGCGGGAGCACAGAGAACTACAGCTCCCGTGAGGCCCCGCGCCGGGCGCTCCCGCCCCGCCGCGTGAGCCGGGCCGCGGGCCGGGATGGCAGCGGGGAGGTGGCCGTGCCCCCTAGAACTCCGCCTGTGTACAGCTGCCTGAAGGGAGGGTGTGGGGGGCTGTCTCTTCTCTCGGGCGACTAACTAGTGACAGGACATAGCCTTAAACTACGTCAGGGGATGATTTATTCATTCCAGTGCGGAAGGGAGACTACAAGAAGGAAGGAGAGGGCCTTTTTATTAGGGCATGTAGTGACCGGACGTGGGGGAATGGCTTCAAGCTGAAGGGTGGTGGGTTTAGATTAAATGTTAGGAAGGAATTCTTTACTGTGGGGGTGGTGAGACTGTGGAGCAGGTTGCTCAGAGAAGTTGTGGATGTCCCATCCCTGGCAGCATTGAAGGCCAGGTTGGACGGGGCTTTGAGCAACCTGTTCTGGTAGAAGGTGCCCTGCCCCTGGCAATGGGGTTGGAACTAGATGGTGTTAATGTTCCTTCTAACCCAAAACATTGTACAATTTTACAATTTACGGTTATAGTAATAACGGAGTATTTGGTGATATCACTTTGATGTGCGTGGCAGCCCACTGGAAATAGCTTTTGCTGAGTTGTGTAAAGTAAAAAAATGAGGGGGTGAAGTAGGAGGTGAATCATTAGAGGGTTTGGAGTTGGTTTTTTTATGTAACCTAGACTCTAGGTCTACATTGCTTTGTCTATAATGGGAGGCAATTTCACAAAAGAGTTTCTTAAACGTAGTAAAGACTGTCTGATCAGCGGGCTGATCTTATTTCTGAAAATTTGTGCTTGCCATCATATTTGGAAAAAATAAATTGATGATAGGTGGACAAATGATAGACATTGTGTGTAGATGCTCATGAATTTTTTTGCATGTAACTGCAGGTGCACAAAAAAAGGTGGCCTTGTAATGCTCACAGGGGTTTTTTTATACCATGTATTGCATGAGAAAATACATTTTTGTCAGCACCCAACAAAAATTGAAGGTGCAGTGCAGCACAAGCAAATGCCTTCCAAAGGATGTATGTCACTGCCCTCTCAGTTTATGGCTAATTGTTTCTCCACGTGGTCACCCTCACTGTGCTACTCTTTCACAGTAAAGTCACATTAATGTCCTCCATCTGCTCTATCAAGATTGTACTAAATTCTTAATTGCTGCTCAAAACGGTCTGTCATTTTGCAGGACAGTATTTCTATCTGTAGGACAATATAACAAAGGGACTTTATTAAGCTAATTATGAATGTACTGTGATTGGTGCAACAAGGGTCTGTTTTGCACAGGAGGCTGAGCTCACATGGATCTATCAGAGCTTTTTCAAGAGCAGTTATAAGGGAAGCATCACTGACTAAGTAAAAATTCCTTTTAACTGCACATGATATGCTGGTGCAATGAAATATGAAGAGCTCTTACCAGATGCACACAGGGCTACTCACATTTTCCCACAAATAGAACTGGTGGGAACTTTATGTGACCCCATGTGATACTTGTGATAATAGTGAAATGGATTTGTATCTCATTTCTGCAGCAAGGAGAAGGGATTGCCAAAGCAGGCATTTCCCAAAAGAAAAACATTTCTTCAGGAGGAAGAGCTACACCATTCACATCTATAGGAGTGTTCAATACAGGTCCTTCTCACCTCTTTAACTATGGTCAATCTACATTGAACAAAAATTTTCTTACACTATTTTCAGTGTGAGAGTTAGTGCCTACGAAAGCAATTCATAGAGGGACACATGCACTTGCCACTGCCAATATATTCCTGCACTGTAATTGTGGCCATTTTAGTTAGATTTTCTTAAATGAAGTCCTAATTAGGTTAAACTTTAAGAAGTATTCCTAACCTTGAAAAGCAGCTTCAGTTTTGCTGCTCTTGTTTAAGACCAGAAAAGAGATGATTGTTTACCCAAAACTGATCCAGGGGCATGCTGTATCAGCTGGTGCTATACATTTTATGCTATCATGGCTCAAGACCGGTATTCAATTTTAAAAATTTTATGGTTACAAATAGAAGAGTGATATATTAAGGGAAAAATATGTATCTCCATAAGATAATAATTAAAAACACAGAGAGAAAAAAGTTTACTGGATATTACAAATGAAAAGACGTGGTGGATGGGCTCAGTGATTATTGGCGGCATTATAAGATGACCTAAATAGGGGAAGATTAGTCTCTAATTACTGGGAGCACTGATTCGCTCTGTGTCTGCATCTCCTGTTTGGGAGTCACACTAGCAGCTCTGCTTTCCATCTTACCTGCTTGTTGCCTTTAGCTTATAAATTCCCGTGACTGCTTCTGAAGCCAGTTTGACTTTTTCCTCTCCACTGACATTATTTAACATGGGTATCTCCTCTACCAAGTGTATTCTTACTGATCTGCAGTTAAAGTGTGTAGGAGTTCCACTACTGGGAAAATTAGTCACTGATCTCATTTACATTGTCCCTTATTCCTTCCTTACTGCACTCTACATAAGATGAACTTTAAAGAGCTGCCTACTCCTGACTCCTCACAAGCTTGGTTTCTATAATTCAAATAACTTTTTTTCTTAATATCTTCTGTATCAGGTGGGTTCTCTCCCCACTATTGCTGTGTATCTATGTGCATGACATTTTTGCATGTAACTGCAGGTGCACAAATGATGGTTTTGAAATTCTCACAGTTTTGTAAGGGTTTTTTGACAAAAGCCATCTTGTAGCACTTTCAGTATAGGATGCACTGTACCTTTGAATTTTCCTTCTGTTAAGTGTTGTTGAGAGAGATGAACTTGAAAAAATTTTCTGAGTTTTTTTAAGGAGTTTTCACTCTTCTTTTATTTTTATTTATTATTTCTGTGACTCATACATTACATGATGAAGTCTTATTATCTCTGCATCCTTTTTTCAAAGCTGTCTATTCATAACATTTTTCTCCCTTCTTTATTGCTGCTGTGACTTCTGTCCTTTTACATTCCAGAAGTTCTCTGAAGATCAACATATCAAAGGCTCTATCTGACAGAGTCGTGGTGCCATTAGTGATAATATCTTTATTGTACTTCTGAGCTTAACTGTTGCAACTTCCAATTCTCTGGGAATTTCTTGCTGTCTGGCTTTTCACCTACCTCAAGGAGCAGCAACCTGACAAAGAAACATCAGGGCAATGCAAAAAAACTTGAATTCCTGGTACCTGTCTGATTGGAACACCAAATAAAGACTAAAATGCCCAAACATCACCGACTGCTATAGTTAAAATGAACCTTGTGACATGCCAGCTGAAACAAGATTGCCAAAAGGAAGAAGAGAAAGCAAAGAGATCAGAGTATTGGGAATAGAAGGGGGCAGAAATGGACAGGCGGATTGAGAGCTTCCCTATATGAGAAGATTATCCTTGTATGTTAATCTGTTTCTCAATCTGCCTCTCAATTCATTTCAGAGTCCATTGAAAAGTATCATTTCTGGCCCTGAAGGCTTTTCTTGCTTGCTCTCACCCGAACCTTTCTCATCCCTTTCTGTTCACTAGCTAATATTGGTAAAAAAATACACCAATATCTGAAATTAAAAAATAAAAATCTCAAAACACCAAAACAAAAAAAACAACTATTGGTTACCTATATATATGTGGTCTGTAGTGGACCTTTTGCACATGCACAGTAAAGGCAACCTGGGCATATACAGTAGCTGTGTGTTTATTGCTTTAACTGACTACCAAATTCCTGAAATTAGTATTCTGAGTCATCAGGATGATAGCAGTTTTGTAAAGATTTTCTTTCAATGCCAGTGAAGCTGCACGTATAAACCCTGTTATTTTTTTGTGCTTTCTGCAACCAGGAATAGCATGTAATTATTGCACTATCTTGAAGTTTGTGACATGATCTCAACAGGTACTTTAATGTAAATTTCTACATTTTACTGCTTCTAAAACAGGTACAAAATATCCAACCTAAATATGTGTTACAAATGTTTGTATTTGCAGCAGAGCAGATGCAAATTTGGAAGCTCATTTATGGTATTATTAATTCATTGTTTATATTTTCTTCCCTAGTGAGACTTTCTAATTTCTCTTTTTTTCTATTTAATTTTCCATTTAACTGGATCTATCTTCTATGCTAAATTGCACATGCAGATATGCAATTGACTTATAGAGTGGTTCAGAAAAAACAATTGCATCTAAATGATAGCTAGACAATTTAATTTCATACATATTATTGTATTTGGTGAGTCAGTCAATATCGATACTAATGTCTACCATGAACTGGAAAACAAAAGGCCTTTAAAAAACCTGAATGAGAAAATCTTTCTTCCATGATGTTTGTTTAAAACATATAAAACCACATTTTTACAGGTGATGAACTTGCAGAATTTGTTGGCACAGGAGGTTGTCCATGCAGGCAATACGAGTAAACCCAGAAAAAGAGAAAAGTTAGATGAGTTAATGGAGAACAGGCCCATAGGCACTGGAAGCACAGGCAGGGATTTGTCCACTGACCTGCCAAGGCGGTGGCTGTGGTCTCTGGGCAGAACATGGCACTTGGACGGGGGAAAGCAGCTCTCCCCCCACAGTGGCTGTGGTCATCACTTGGGGACAGCTGGGAAGGCATTTCTTACTCTCATCAGTGTCCCCTGGGAAGGCTTTTTTACTCTCATCTGATTTTTTAATTACCTTTTCACAGGTAGTAAGCATCTTCTTCCCTCAGAAATGTAAAGTCAAATTAAACCAAACATTAGTATGTTTTGGTTTTGGGGTTTTTTTTCCAAAACAAAAAGGCTGGATTAAACTGCCATGAATTGAATCTGTATCCACTTCACAGAAAGAGCTGGCAAGGCAATGTCTAGCATTGCACACAATTTTTGGTTCAGGGCACTTAATTGCCACATATGTTTTCCTATTTATGAACAAGTTCTATGGTTATGTCATTTAAAATTAATAAACCACTGTTAAAACCTTTGATGTTATTAAAACATCTAGCATTTTAGTTTGTATCATGGCACTTTACTATTTTAGATAATTTGCCACGTGTTTATTGCACTTGCTTCATAAAGAAAGTTTATTCTAAAGGGGGCTGCTTCTGTACTTTACTGCTTGGATAATATTAAACATCTGAAGATGCTCTACAGTTCTGGAAAACAGTATATTCTTGCAAAGGATAAAAACATTTAAGTAATAAGTTTTTTGATTTGAAAGATATTCCCATTTTAGCCTACATTATGACATTTTATTTTGTTTTTATTCTGATGTAACTGTAATTAAATTACCAAGTCTGAGTCAAAACAGGAAATAATTTCTTAAAATACTGATGGAGTAGTCATTTTGTATCATTAATTTATGGACTTGTAAAAACTTTGGGTGACATTAATAAAGCTCAATATAATTTTGGATATTATCATTGCTAATTAGTAATAATAGTATCCACAAGCTATGTAATGCTCCTTATTTACTTCAGAAAGTGAGTTTTCCAAACTCATGTCATTACCCCTACACATCACAGCCACCTAGCCATTTTCACAAGCTTGGCCATTAATTAACTTCAGAAGAAAAGAGAAGCCAGTGTTAAATGCCTCCTACTTGTTGCTTTTCTCCAATGTTATTCTTCCTTAAGAATTAATAAATAATCAAAAATAGTGCCAAAGAAAGAGGAAATGAGATTCTGTTTCCAACCAAGATTCTTGTCTTTTCAAGAATCTACTGCATTTCTCAAAATTATTGTTCTCATCACACAGAGGAGAGGCGGCCTGCTGTTCATGCGCGGGGCTTGCATTCTTCAAACACTGCAGAGTCACATCAGGCAGAAATGACATGAGGGAGAAAATTACTGAAGCAACTATTGTAGTGTAAATTGTGCCCTGGCTTGAGTAGGGCAGAATTTCTCAAAAGAAATACTCGTACAGCAGTGATTTGACTGGAGATGCAGTTGGAATTAAATACTTTTTGTTCTCAACTTTTCTAGCTTTTAAAAAAATGTTGAAAACACAATAGTCATATGTTGAAATATTTGACAAAGGAGTTAGATGCTCTATCTTCTGATCAATTCAAAGGAAACATTCTGGGAAAATTTTCTGTCACGATCATAAAAGTTATGAAAGTATTTGTATTTCTATCTTGAACACAGTTTTGAAGTGGTATATGCATGAATTGCAGATTTAGACTTATTTTTAATAACTTTTTATAGACTTATAAATATTGTCTCTAAGACAGATTTGATTTCTAGATTTCTCACATGACATTCCTATGCCTAGAAACTGGATCTTGGAATCCAGGTACATTGCAATACCATTCTTTGCTCTCTAAGTATTGCTATTGCTGTTTCATTTGTTACTGCGTGCTTTTATATAAGCACAGTAACTTTTGAAGATTAATACTGCAGATTGATCGGTTGATGTTTGTGAAAGCAGTAGAAAATCACATGGCTTGTCTTTGCCCACAAATCTGACATCATGACATCTGCAAGAGCTGTAATTGCCTGAATGTTCTTGGACAGTAACATGAACAATGTGAGACTTCTCGATTTTTGGCAAGCTTTCAGAGCTTGTTAAGACAATTAAACAGTCTTGAGAAAATATGTACATTTTTTAATGACTACAGATCTTAAAGATATTTGTTGCTGATATTTTCATCTGTAAATTGATCTAAATTGTTTTATATAATTGTCATTCAGTTGTATTCCCCAAATGTTTTCCTACTCAGGCTCATATCTCCCTTTGCATTGCTAAAAATTGAAGACTGTCTGCTGGTGTGTTTTGAATGGCAACTCTTAGATTTGTTTTTTGATCCTGTAAGCACTTTTTCAAAAGCATCATACTCAAGTTCACTTGTAGCACTTGTAATAGATACAGTGTATGCTGAAAACCTATTTTCTGTACTAAACTTCAGTTCTGTCTTTAAAACAGGCATTTTTCCAAATATCCTGAGAACATTTTTCAGAAGTCAGTTTGAAAATGTAACCATATGTATGCCTTCACCTAGTGATATTTTCTTAGTGAACTGACAAAAATAAATTTTAGCTAATGTCACACTGCGAAGTCAGAATAGCTGCCAAGCAGTGAGCTGGATGGACTGTATCCTGCCTCCAGAATTAACCACAGGGCTGATTATTAGCAAGATCAAGTCTCTTCAGTCTTCAGTGGCAGTAGGCAGTGAATGACAGAGAGCAGAGGGGAAATGGGCTCATTTGCAGGTAGCTGAATGCACTCTGTTAATGTGCTGGCATGTGTAGCCTGAGAGAATAAATGAGACATCGGTAGAGTGACACGCAGCAGAGCTGCCAACCTGTCATTTTTACTATTTCTTTTTCCTGAACATGATTTCACCAGGTTAACATGGTAAATATGAACCACAGAAACTTCAGTTGCACTTGGTGAAGAAGACTCATTTGCTGGAACACTGAAGCTTCATTATCAACACTACTTAAAAAGGCAAAACAAACCCAGCACCCATGTTTCACCAGCATTATGGATTTATATATATATATATTTATTTTAATTCCATTACTATATGTGTATACAGATTGGTATAAGTAACACAAGGAAAAGATTTCTACTAAGCCTCTCTTAACCTGTCTCTGATCTCCCCCTTCTTTTAACTCTAATTTTGCCAGGGCTGCCTAAAGGAGTCAAATGTCTGATGGTATGTGTTATCCAAGGATTTATTTTCAAATATAGACACTTCTAAGGGATGTTAATAATCTGAAGTATTCACGAGCATGAAAATATGTAAAGCTTTCTGCTATTATCAATGACTTGGTTTTAATTGGTTTTCAGAGTGTAAATGGCAAAAAATTATATTTTTTCAATCCTTGCCAATGCCTTTTTCTTGTTTCATATAGGAACACTTTATTAATAGCATCCTAAAGATACGAGATATATGACACATGCTGGGCTAAAAATATTTTTATTCAGTACTGAATTCTTTACCATCTTAGTTCACACATTCCTCTATAACTAGTAGCAAATTTCATGCAAAATATGGATATTTGGATGAAACAGTGATAAAATTATATGATGTTTTAGTTTTAATTTTTTTTCATAGAAAAGTCATTCTGTTTACAGGTAGTATTTAAATGTTGCAAACTCCTATATCTGGTGAAGAAAAATACTTTTTAATGAAAAATGTAATGGTGGCCACTAGGAGAGTTAGCACAGTTCTTGTTGGACAATATTTCTCTTCTTCACTTTATGGAACAGAAATCTGCATCTCCTTACATGATGATGTTTTCGAAGGTTGTTTTTTAGTTTTGATTTGGTTTATGTTTCTTTTTTTTACTTGGCTGTGGTTTTTTAGTGATTTAATTCCTGTATATTGGATGTAGCAAAAGAGCCGCCTAGCTATATACACCTTCCCATTGCTAATGTCAGAGCAGAGGAAGGTATCCCAGTATCTCTCTATTGCTTTGTTCACTGCCTGAAGGAAGCAGATGTATACATATCTCCATGAGAGACATTTGTCACAAAAACATGCCTGGAAAATATCTCTTAGTTTGCAAATATTCTCCACAGGTACTGGAAGACACCTGGATTAGACAGTATAGAGAGGTTCAGCCAGCCAAAAGTAGTTCAACAGCTCTTCTAATAAGAAGGCTGTATCTGATGAATGTGAATACTGTTTCCAGTGCCAACAGGTCTCTCTTTACAATTTAATTAGCTCTACAAGTAGAAAACAACCAATTTCACTAAGAATCCATTTGAGCTGTGTGACCTTTTCAGAAAGCAGCATGTAGATTCTCAGGGACTAGTGCTAGATAATTGTCCAATATGAGCCACAAATCACTTTCTTAGATCACAGTCTTGTAATTCTCTCAAGTCAGAGGTCTATTACTGGCTCTCACTTTAGTAGAAAGATGGCTGTGGGTTCATACCACCTCCCTCTTTATGGATCAAACAGCATTTAGGTGGTGATGCTTCAAAGTGAGAGGTTTGGTCCCAGATTGTTCTTCCCAGACTTCTCTTTTAGCGCCGAGCCACCCATTTAACTGTCTGAAAGCTGTATCACTATGTGGCTCTGTCTCAGTGAAATGACAAGCTGTTGGCTAGCATTTCTCAATAAATGTATGCAGAGGGATGAAGAAGAAGAATAGCATATTCTTCTGTTTCCTTATTTTGCTCCATTCAGAACTTCATCTGTTTCATCAGGACCTGACAAAAGTGATGACAGAAGCTTGATTAATGGCAGGCAGCAGCCTTGACAGAGTTCAGGCAGTGATGCTGTTTGTACCCAGATGTCAGCAGAGATGGGCTGGTGTGGGAGAGGGTGTGCACAGCGCTCCGTGAGGGCAGCAGCATCAGCTGTGTGTGCTCTCCCAGCACAACAGGGAGCAGCGCTGGGAACTGTTATTTAGCATACAGCTCATCTGCCTCACTGCTAGCATGAGGTCAAAACTGCAATCCAGCCCCAAATTACTGCTTGATAGGTTGTACTCTCCAAAATGACATGATCCTGCTTTGCTTTAGCAGCAGCATATTTCTCTCTGAAGACCAGCTGCACACAGCCTCACTGCTGTGTGTTTATACACACCCACTAGCTGACATGAGGTTTTCAGTGTATGCCAACTAATGAAAAAGGGCTTTAATTAAAAAAAAAATTAATTTGTGTTTTGTTTTGTTTTGTTGGTTATGTTTTTAAAGGTAATGTTCCAAAAATGGAGAGATGTAAGGCACACCTCTGGCCAACCCAAGCCACTACACAAAGGATTGTCAATGCAGGACAAGACTGTTCTTCTTTGCCCTGGGAACTGAAGTACAGCAGAAGCACAACTTGGGAAAATGGGAGACTCAGGTGTGCAAAAGATAGAAGCATGATTTAGCAGTCACACCAGAAGATACTCAGAAAGATAGGAATCATTATCAACCTCTGTTTGGTCACGAGGTATGTTATCACAACTCAGTCTACAGTGGGGAGGGGGAAAAAAAAACAAACCACCACAGAAACCCCCAGAAGCTGGTCATTTTCCCTTGAAAACATTTTTCTCATCTATTAAGCCAACAACTATCTTTAGTTCATCCTGCAATGTTTCAAAATAGTTTTTCATAATACCTGATGCATACTCCAGGCTCCTGCTTTTCCTTCTAAGCCCGGGCATCACTGATGCGAGTACCAAAACCTGGGGCACCTGGTAAAGAGCAAAGCAGAATTCACTCACAGTCCACAGTGAGAAGGAAAGCTGATTTTCTGCATGTCATTTTGAGGAATAATAAGTGAAAATTTAATGAAATAAATGACTTCACTGGTATAGTAACGGTCCTAAGATAAAGTACTAAAGAAAGCAATGCTTGACCTGTAACACTAACAAAAGATAGAAACATCCTTTAGCTTCTCAAAGGCTGTAGATTTTTACAAAGCATCAGTTTAAACACAAAATGATGGATTAGGGTTCGGAGTTTTCATAAGAAGCTAACAGAGCTAGATATTCCAATCCTGTTAACAATAAGGAACTGGACACTCAGTGTTGTTAGGCAGTTTTGCAACATCCACATCTAGAAATTACAAATGAAAAAGTCTAAAAAGTTTTCCAGCTCATTTTTGCGTTAAAGAGAAAAATGTACTGTCTAGCATTTTGGAACATTTTATTTAGCCTATTTCAACTGTTTGACTTCTGTAAATATTCTGAAGTCTTTTCTTTTTTACTGTATGTATTTTTTACTAAAGATAAATCTTTTTCTCTGCATTCCATTTTACATGCTTACATTTTCATTCCTGACAGACAACAGACTGATTCTAGCACCCTCTATATATTTGTCATTGGGTAGCATGTTGTTTGTCTCAAACCTTCTTCCCCTGTGCAATTTCTCTATGTATTCATTTTTATTCATTTTCTTAAAATATCAGTTTCTACAAGCTTTTCTGTCTCTAAAGAAATTCAGGATTAATGAATTTATTTTCAAACTGTAGTACATAAAAATGCAAGCCCACTGACATCATTGCAAATTGCACACCAGCCTAAGGTGTATATTGGTTATTTTTCAAAAACAACTTAGTTCTTTATTCTTAAGGTCTTAGTTTTCCTCTTTAATATTTTGCTGGCCTTTCAGAAAAATAGAACTGTCAAATCCTGATATCAAAATGCCAGGACTCAGAACAAAGGGAGAAAAATATCCCTCAGTACGACTCAGTCCCAAAATATTTTTAGTTTATATTTTATTCAGATCAAGTTAGAAATAATTTAAGCAGTATTTTACAACTAATTTAAAAAATGTTTTCCAGATCTGAGGCCTTATATGATAAACATTCATGCTGAAATTGTTTGACAATTACCAGCTTCAAAAAGTGGAGCTAAGTAGGGTGACACTGAGATAACCCCAGCTGTTCTGCTGCTTCTAAGATAAAATGATATATTACAATAAAATATACAGCTACATTTACAATTCTCTCTGACAAAATGAGCAGTAATTCACTACGGAAAAAATTCCACTGACTTTATAATCTGTTCAGGCTTTTATGCTTTCTGAAAGAATGCCACTAGAAATCCAAAAAGATCCTGTTACTTAAATATTTCATCACAAGTTATTTGTTATGGGTGTGACAGTTTTCATAGTTAGCACAGCAAGCTCTCTCATCCAGCAGCACTAAAATGTCCCTTTCTAGAGGAGACTCAGTCCTCAAGTGTGAAAGATATTTATTCAAGTAAAACTTGGAGGAGTGAGGGTGCAGACACACATAGTCACAGGTACTTTTTAGTAGCAACACTCTGCTCATCCTCCAGCCTTAGTCTGGCTTTTCATTAAAAGCCTCCTGTCTCTAGTTTTCACTCTTTTAAGGAATCATTTTTGTAGTTCTGATTGCTTTAAGTTGGTTGAGAAGAGTCGAATACAGCTGTTGGCCGAGACGTGTATTTGACGGGAAGCAAGTACAGGAGGGGATTCTAGGGAGCCACATCCTGGCTATGGTCTCAGGCAGATTTCTGAGCTTTAAGGAAGCCTCAGGGCTCAGCTTAGTATTTGGTCAATTTAGGAAATATTTGCATCTCCTAAGCTTTCAACAGCGTTACACAATTATCTTGGAATTTGAGAGAGCAGCGAGACTTCCTCTTTAGATGAAGCATCCCACACTGGGCAAAGCTTTAAATAGATTCCCAGATTTATGTAGGGTGTTAATGCAGATGTTGATCAGGTATGATAAATCCTGTCTTTGTATCTTTCTGTGACACAAATACAGCTAGTGGTATTTTTCTCTCTCTGTTACTCTTTGTTGAATCTGAGATGTTAACATTGCAAATATTTGACTTTGAAAGATTCTAAACAGTTTTGAAGTTTCAGGCTACAGTTGTAAAATATAGTTTTCTGAAGCTGACGCTCATTCTTTTGATAACAGATGAGTCAGAGAAGAACATAGACATGGGCTTCTGGCCTGTAAACTTATATTAATAGAACTTCCTTGTTTGAGAAAATTGTTCATAACTTCAAAAAAAGATACTGGCCCAGATGAAGTAAACACTCCTAAGTGCCCGGATATGACTAGTTTTGGAAATAAAAGGTATTGATATTAGAGATAGTTTAGCTCAGCAGTGTATCAGAACAGCTACAATGAACAGTGTAGCATTTCAGGATGCATTTTAGTGCTTATTCCTGGCAAATGGCATGGAAAAAATTCTTGTAAAATGTAGAAAGATACAACAAGGTACTGTGGATTTTCAGATATACTATATTATATAGTAATACGTTACACAACTATAACTTGTAGTTTGGCTATAACATTATGACAATTAAAAAGAAAATAAAATATCCTCTTAGGAATTATGAACTGTCTAATTACAACTAAAACAGATAGAAAATGTCTATGCCTAAATTGCTATTTTATTTGCATACAGAGGAGCAGATCAAATGTTTAAAGAAGGTCAAGATTTAAAGGAAGTCTGACCCTTGGCTGGGATAGAAGCCCTCAATGAAGGTGAAGAGTAGAGTACTTTTAGAGATTTACATTTTGCCAAAGCACTGAGGTAGATCTATAATTGTGTGGACGGGTTTATCCCCATGCATCACTGAAATTGCTGGGTCTGTGACTTGAAACACTGGAAGGGTTGACCATTAAACCTAAGAAAGAGGAAAAGAAGATAAATATATGGTCAATCATATTCATAATAATACACTTCCTTATATTATTAGTGGTATATGATATATTTTAAAAATCTAACTTCCCGGTATTTGCTCTTCCTTTTCCTATTTTTTAAATAGAAATTAATACTCTAAAATTCCTGTGATTTTATGATTTGTAAAATCTCAGTTGTAAATCCTAAACATATGGGAAGGTCCTAAATAGTAAATCCTAATGACGATACTGAACTACATTTATAGAATTGAAACAGGAAAAAATTCCCATTGATTTTCACCTTAAGCTTTTCCAGCAAAAGAGAAAGGAACATAAAAACACTACTAGTAAGAAAACTGATTATAAGCCTTTCAGTGGAGACTTATTACCTGTACTTTACTACATATTACTGTCCTGGGGTGATTTTTATGCTCTGGTTTTTTTCTTTCTTTCTTTCTTTTTCCTATCGTCTGCTTAAGCCCAGGAATGGGTCCTGTAACCTTGACCTAGCAGGGAGAAACCTGGCATGGTTTGTTTTTATCTCTTTGAGATAAAGCGCAAGTTTT
>VYZT01013923.1:23167-38850 GCA_013400735.1 Pomatostomus ruficeps
TTTCCCCTTCCCGCTGGGATTTCAGTTTTTTTTTTGGTTTTTTTTTCCTTTTTTTTTTGGACTATTCGGCCTGTTTCTTCCTATCTGAAAAAATCAGACCATCTCCGGGGAGCCAGTCAGCGAGACGTTCGCCAGGAGCTGCCGGAACCCCCGGCCCAGCCAGGCCGAACCTTCAGGAGGAGTGACACCAGAGAAAGGAGAGACTCTGATAAATCCACCATCTTTCTCCACAGTAGAGAAGGTTTACCATCTAATATTCAAGTTTTGTTTTGTTTTGGGTTTTTTTGTGCCTGCATGCACCTTGCTTGTTAAATAAACAGTTCTTTTTCACATCCCTCCAAGAAGGTTTTAATTCCGAGCCTTGGCTGCGGGGAGGGGCTGTAATTCTCCCTTTTTAGAGGAGACACCCTTTTGGAGTCTCCTCCCAAAATTTGTCTCAAACCGGGACAATTACATGTAATAATTCCCATATGCATGTAGTGAAAAGACATTAAAACTTGGGGACAGGAAGAGCCAGGAAAGCAGGAAGGCAGTTATCGTCATTTGTTACCTACAGATTATGTAAGTCATTTGTTATGCAAAAGTGCTGCATGTCCCATACACATACATCAATGTGCCATAAAATTTTGGAATTTTTTCCTTTATGATTAACAACATAAAATAGATTGATTTTTCTTTTACATGGAAATGTCCATAATTTAAAGTCAAACTTGGAGGGATAAACGCCACACAGATGCTTTGCTCTGAATCCATGAAGTTTTATATAATGAAAACTATTTTATAAACAACTGTTGAGTCACAGAAAATTATGTAAATTATATACAGAATGAATTTATAAGATCAAACAGCCCATCTCTTGGCTGTTACATGACTGTTCTTTACACTCTGTAGTACAGTCCACTTTGTTATCATCAAAAAGAGGAGTTAATGTAGTCTGACTCCCCCTACTATGGATTTTGCATTTAAGTGGATATAACAATAGCGCTTAAAATTTTGCTGGTTTAGGTTAACTCCAAAACAACTAGTGTCCTCCTCCCTGCTTCCCCCAATTTAATGTAGTTTAAATGGGCATCTTCATGGCATAGCACATACCCTTTCTGAAGATCCTGGGATTTGACAGCATTTGCACCAAAAATACTCTCAATGAAATGCTACACCAAAATTAATCAATGCTGTTATTTTAGTCATATTTGTCTTTAAATATGCCTTGTGAAAAAGTAGAACATGAATAAGCATCTAAAAAGACTTATGAATTGAAATATACCTGCTTCTCAATGTAAACTTTCTTTTTTTCTTTTCTTCCCCCTCCCCCACCTGTGGCTTTAACAGCTCTAAACCTCCTGATAAACTGAATTCATGTCTTTTCCTCCCTTTTATCTGCAGGCTTCTCTCTTTTGTTTCTTGAGGCAAGACCCTTATTCGTCCACCAAGGACTGGCTCATTATTCTTAGATGCTCCTGCTATTAATGCCAGCAGATGTGGACAGCTGGGTAAATCGATGCTAACTTCTTGTTTCTTTCTTCGTATCTCAGTCTATTGGTCATTGGCATAGCTTGTGGTGTAGTTGGGCTACAACAAGGACTGTCCTAAATGGCACATTGCAGCAGATTTGCATGAAATAACAATAACAAGCAGTGAAGGCTCACAAATGGCTTTGTTTGCTAATTTGTAATGTGGAGGTCAGATATAATGGAATCTGACCTCTGAGGGTAAGGGGAATTGCCCATATGCTGTTCCCAGATCCAGAAACAAAAGCTCTACACATAAAGTGAAACTATTGTTAGACCGCTGTTACATGGAGAACACTCGATTCTTTATTTCTTTGTTTGTTCTGTAAGCCATTTTCTCAAAACTTGGTTACATTGGTGCAAATTGCAACCAAGATCTGCTCTGACTTGGAACCTCTGTCGTGGCTGAGATTTAAAAAAAAGAAAAAAGCAAAGAAAAAGGGATCAAATTGTTAGAGGAATTTCTACAGACCAGCTGTGGGAAAATATTTTTTAGTTTGAATTGATATTAATTGAAACCCTGATACTCAAAGCATAGCCAGCTGGTTGCAGTTTATAGATTTGTTTATAGAATTTGAACATCAGAGGACATAGTGACATAACTATAATTATCAAAGTGTATCAATACTGAGAAAAACAAAAAATTTTCAAGTTTTACAAAGCTAACTTTAAGCTACTTAACACCAAAGTTGACTGAGAGTCACTTAAAATTCAGAATAAACCTAAAAATTATTTGGATTTTCAAACATTGAATTTGTTGGTGAAGTACAATGAATTTATAGTTCTTGATTTGCTGATAGAAGAAAAAAGGTTGTTTCATTTTCATATATTGACTTTAAGTTATCTTGAAATTACTTTTTTCAACAATTTTTGGTTTAATTATTTCAATTGCAGACACCTAAAGATTTTGCAGGCCATTATTCTAATTTTTAGGTAAGAATGACCAGTTGCAAAAAAAAATTCATTTTGAATTTCAAGGCTTGTAAATGTGCATATTTATATTTTAACTTTGTTGACTTAGTACTTATTTTTTTCTGTGTAAGTGAAATAGAATACCATTTTGCTTATCATCTGTATTATTATATAGATTAGATTTTTGATTTAATGTAATAAACTCAGATGTCTCTGTTTCATATGGATAGTGCTGGACTTTATTTTGTACGTTACTGATACAAAGATTTTCCCATGGTCTTTGACTTGGCTTTTTCTCTTATGTATGTTAGGTATATGGACATTCCTTTCCTTTCCTATTTTCATACAGAGAATATAGATTGGACAAACAGAGAGAAAGAAGACTTGTCAAATCTGTTCAGCATTTAGATCCCTCAAGATGAAAGGTGCTTCTTCTGAGAAACTTTTAAGTTTACTTTAAATTTATGGATAAATCCTTTGGATTTAAGGATAACAACAGGGAAGCTTACCTCAGTTTAATATGCTAAAGATGACTGGGCAAATTTTGACTATTAACAGCCTATTGGATACTGACATTAAATAAATCAGTATTTAATAATGGAAAGGCACAGAAACCTCCCTTAGTGAGGTTTCCCAGCAGATACTCGAGCACTTGTGTCGTAGTGAGGGCCATGACACGCAGGATGAATTTGCTGCCTTTTCTAATGAAGTTGCACCACGGTGCTGAGAGGCAGGTGAGAGGTATGAGTTATTTCATACATGCAGAATGAAAAACAAAAGGCTGGCTCATGCTCTAGCTCAGACTGAATGGGCCTCTGGCTGCTTCTCTGCCACTACAAACAGGCCTACAGGAACCATGGAAGTGTTACAACCCAAGCCTTTTTCCTGCTGCTGTTTTGCACCTCTTCCAAGGCAACATTTTTTATAAGTACCTTCTAATGAGAGTGAGTCTGAATGATTATCCTGACTTTCCCTGTGTCTGAATTTGTTGAGGTGTTGAATACCTGCACGTCCTTCCCCTTGTCTTCACCTGAGGATGGAGATGCTTGGGGATACCTCAAAATCTGGTCACAAGCACTATCCAAATTCTAAGATGGTCATGCCCAAAGTGAGGAGTCCCTTATTGAGTACTGTACATCATTACTCGTGTGAGATCTGTAGAGCTGACACCAGCAATGGCTGCACTCCTCAGGTTTTAGTGGTACTGCTGATCTGTTCACTTGTGTGCCGCTCACCCCCTTGTGCACCAGGCCCCAGCTTGTGCTTGGTTTCAGCTAAGGAAGCACTGAGGCAGCGTGCAGGGTGTGGGTGCCCAGGTTTGGGGGGCCTGCCGGGTGACCTCTGTGAGAACAGAACAGGGGCTGCCCCACACCTCTCACAGACATTTCCAGCTGGCTGCAGCCCACCCTCCGCAGGGCACGGCTTAGCCCCACAGCCAGGATAGTGGCTCCTCCGGGAAAGCAGATTTAGGAAGGGTTAAAGGTGCTGTACAGCAGCTGTGTGTGAGAGAAGAGAAAATGTGAGAGAAACCGCCCTGCAGACACCCAAGCCAGAAAAGGAAGGGGAAGAAGTGCCTCAGGTGCCAGGTCAGAGATTTCCTGCAGTCCAAGAAGACCATAGTGATGCAGATTGTCCTCCTGCAGCCCGTGGATGACCTCCCCCTTCAGAAGAGAGCCATGCCCTGAAGGATGCTGAGAGAGCCCACCCAGGAGCAGGCGCCTGGCAGGAACTGCAGCCTGGGGTGGGGGACCCATGCCGGAGCAATATCTTCCTGAAGATTGTACTCCACAGAGAAGACCCATGCTGCAGCAGTTCCTGAAGGATTATGTCACATGGGAGGGACCCCATGCTGGAATAGGGAAAGAGTGGGAGGAAGGAGGAGCAGCAGAGGAGCTGTTAGGGACTGACCTCCCCTCTGGCAGTAGGGGAGGACACAGAGGAATGAAGACTCAAGGAGCTGAGCCTGGGAAGAAAGGGGAAGAGGTAGGGGGTGATGTTCTTCATTTTGTCTTTGTTTCTCACAATTCTACTCTATTCTTATAAGGCAATAGAATTAATTAATGATGACCAAGTTGTATCTGTTTTGCTCATAGTGATAATTGGTGAGCAATCTCCCCGTGTTTACCTCAGCCCATGAACTTTTCCATCTAATTTTCTCTTCCTGTCCTCTGTGGGAGAAGGAGTGGGAAAGAAGCTGGGTGCACACCTAGCAGCCTGCCAAGGTCAAACCTCCATAGGCAGTCAGAGAAGTCTGTACCCACAGTAGCTCATCTGATTAACTTCCATTTAAGAACTATTTATTGCAGGAATGCTGGATATTACTTTGGCATTGTAGTTTTCCTTTGGAGTACCACAGTGCTAGATTTCTCCTGCATATCTTGTACAATCATCCCAAGATCCAGGAATGGCTTAGGGTTTCTAGATATAAAGTACCTTCTGTGCTAAGATAAAAGTCTTCTGAGGAAATATCCAGTTTCTAGGTACACATATTTCTGAATTTTTTTGCATTACCTGAAAGTGGTATATGTTTTCAAAATATGAACATTATTTCAGTAATTTACATTTTTGTAATGTGTAAAGCCTCTTAACCCAGTCCTATGATTACTGCTAAAGTAGCATGCAGAGCTTAAACGGGCGTTTAGATATCCAAAAAATGCAGAAAGCTTTTTGGTAACTTCCAGACATTAATGTCAGTACCAAAAGGATACTTGGATGAAATTGTGGGTTTTCTGAATACGGAGAATTGCAAATTCTGTTAAAGATCTATCTTCCCTGTATATGTGATCCTAAGAAACAAAGAGAATTGCTTTTTTTGTTTCATTGTCTATTCTCACCCAATTTATATAAAGAAAAACACAAGGGCACTGAAAGTATCAGCTTGGGGCAACAATTTTCAGTAAAATGGGTGATGATATGAGTAGATAGTTTAAACTTTAATATCTTTGGTAAAGGAAGAACATAGATACCTAAGGTCATTACTTATACCAATTTTCAGAAGAAAAAAGCATGGTGGTATATTTCCAACACTGAAGGATGTACAGAGGTACAGGATTTCTCTTGTCTGACTGATGGTTCCTCTCACGAAATTCTTCCAAAGCCCTATCCTCACTTTGTGTCTTAGGTACTTTGTCAGTGGGGCACATGAGAAATTAAGAAAGCTTCTTCAGCAAAAGAACAATTGTCTCTGGCAATTTGAAGAAGCCATGAGAAGTTCTGTTAACCTAACAACCCTATGAAATGGCCAGCTGATGAACAGAGAAAGCAAATGGCCTCTGGGTGACTGGAGATTACCGACTCAGCCAAGACTTCTTTCCTCTTCTGTGGTACCACTGATTTCATACTCATGTCTAATGCTAATATTCCTCCTAACCTTCCTTTTTACGCTGATGGGCTTTCTCCAGATGCCACTCCTCACAGTGCTTAATGTAACATGATCATCTCTGAAATGAAAAACTGCTCTGCAGTGATCATTGCCATGCAATGAGAAAATACTGTGACAAACTCCCCAGAGACTGAACAAAGAAACTCACTCTGTAACAGCATCATCTAACAGAAAGTGACCTCTGCCAGAAAGCAGACTGAGGATGTTGGTTTATATTCTTTTCATTACTATCTTGACAGCAGGTGGAAAAGAGAATATTTATGATTATAATTACAAATATGATTTTGAACATGGTCAGATAACAATGCACTTAAATTCTTAATGTTACCACTTTAGTAATGAAAACAGCATCCTTTTTGAACAGATAGGAAAAATGCAAAACTTTGCAAAGTTTCTGGGCTACAAAATTTTGTGATACTTTACAATTTTACAGAATCAGCTCTCTTTTGCTATATATTTCTTTATGATGGATGATATAAATTAATTTGTAATATAAAGTAGACTTCCTATGAAGTTTTAAGAGCTGCTCTGCACCAAAAGCTGCCAACCACTCAGTGTCTTTGCCTCAAAGACCTAATTGCAACTCTTGGAAGAATCTGTTGTGAGGAAAGCAGGTATAGCTATTTAGAAATGAAAGAGCTGAGTAGTTTGTATCTATATTTGATTCTGTGCTTCTAGACAGTTAAAAAGCATCCAAACCTGATGCCTACATTGTGAAACTTTTCCCACAGTTTTGTAAGAACTGACAAGGCCACAGCCGGAGGTAATATGGTTGCCAGATGTCACACCATTAGTTACAATCTTAGACAGAATAGGTATAAGTAGGGAGAAGCAGGACTTAAAATAACTCTTCATGTAATGTTTTTCTGCCAGTACTTTTCTAACAATGTAAGTGCTATTTCTTATTTCGTAGCATTAGGTGTGTCTCAATATTTTTATTTAACATAGAAATGTATTTAATTTATAGTTGAGAAAAACTGTAGCCTATTTATCCCATACAAATTGTGTTTTTAATTATCAAGCTTTTCAAAAGAAAAAAGTCTTTGACCACATCAGATCCTACCAGTGACCTATGATTTCTCTGAACTGAATATTTGTGCAATCACTTTCAGATATATTTGTTACCCATTTCACTTTAATATATTGGGTTTGATAGAAAGTACTTTTTTTTCAGGCAGGGGCAATAATTTTTTCAGAACACCTCTCGTAGCTTTGAAAGTCACTTTTGATACTGGGATGCACATAAATCATTGCCTCACTTCATTGGTTTTTGATGCACATTTGCTACAGGTCATTCTTCACTAAATGAATGCTATATATCTTTAGTAGTGGTTAGTTCTTGTGAAACTTTCAGAGAAATTGGAAAATTGCAAGCCATTTTCTATACTTTTGCTTTTGTTCAGCCTGTCTCTCCTGGACTGTGTATTCTTACCTCTCAACTAGGGTTTAATACTGGGAACTAGTTTATCTGCTAAAAGTTTTCTAAAAGTTACTCTTTATTATAAAACAAAGTTACACTTATTAAAAGCAGTAGACCGGGTTTTCTTCTATAAGAAAATTAGTGATGCAGTAAGAAGAAAATAACTTGTACAGAGACATTAATGTATGGGGGAAATATATATGTCTGTACCTGTATCGTGTTTGCAAAGTAATGCTGTTCTTTAGAGTGCTGTATTCAACTCATTGTATGCATGTGCATATCTAGGTAAGGGGATAAAAACCGCATCTAAAAGTATCCTGGCACACAGCTACTGTTTCCCCCTGTTTGGCAGCAGAACTGTAGAGGCCAAGGCCAGATACATTTCACAATGCGGCTGGTGCTGTTATGTCAGTAGACTCAGGAAAATACACAAACTGCCTGGTATGGAACCGAGGCAGCAGAAAATGCTGGGCTGCAAAGCAAGTCTGTAAATCATTATATCCGATCATCAAAACCACATCCAGACATCGATGTTTAATACAGGAAAGCCTATAAAAACATCCATTCCTCTTCCAACATGCTCTCCAAATCATCCTTAACCAGACAAATGGGAAACTTCTAGCACCAAGAACAATAAAAGTTGTGGCTTTATTGAACAGTAAATCTGAACTTTGAAATAAGTAAATGAGCAAGACCAACTCTGTAACATTTAAAACTATTAAATATTATTGCTCTTTGATGTGTTCAAGCCTGGTAAACTATACATAATAGTATCATTCACCCTTACACAGAGCACCATCATTAAAAATTCAGGTCAAAATAATAAACAAATTGCTGCGCTGCAAAAAATAACAGGGAAAAAAAGTCTTGTAAATAGACCGACCAGTGTCGTGGTGAGGAAAGTAGACTATGTAAGAGACCCTAGAAGACCACTGCATGTAAATAAATAGTTATTCTATGCCTATTTTCATATGGTGTTCATTATAAAAACAAAAAATGTGCCTCCAGCAGTTTTTCCTTAGAAGCAGACAATACAGCTTATATCTTTTGAATCTGCATAAGAGAGTTACAGACTGGAGAAAACATCCAAGTTTCCCCTTTGAATTAATGATATCTAAAAATAACAAGAATGAACTATGTTTTGATTATCAGATGAATGTTAAAGTGTAAGTAATGCTCTATTACATTTCTTAGAGAAAAATGACCCTTTTCAGATGCATTGCCTATTTGCTTAGGGCAATCTAGTTAAGAGACCTAACTGTGAATTATCATATACAAATTAAACTTTGATATGAAGAGGGTCCTTAGAGAGGTGGTGAGAACTCTCTGCATATAAATAGTCACAATATGGTATGGAAGAATCTAGTTACTTACAGGGTAGTGATATGTAAAGCAGTATGACTTGCTACAGAAAAATAAAGTCACCATAGTGATTTTCTTATGTGCCAGCAACCCGAAAGTTTTCATGGCAAGGCATGCTTTCACTTTCTGTTGCACCAGTGACCAATTAGTAAATGACTGGCTAGAAACAGAGTTCCTGGTAGTATCAATTACAGTAATTTCACTGAAATTAATCCGTTTTCATCAAAGATCAGCCACTTAGCTACCTCCACAAGCAGACTGGAAAATCTGAAATCACTGAACATTCCCAGAAGAGTCTTCCTCTGGCATAAAGTGAGCAGTCTAGAGTAATAATTTTGATGTTTATGAATGAGGCTCCTTCTAGAATCTTTATAGGTTTTTTTCTTGTAAATGTTTTAGAGCTCTTAACTGAAGATAAATTCAAGAATCAGATTAGCAGTCAGCTGAAAAAATATTCTGAAAAGCTGTCTGCTGCTGCAGAAATCCTACTGATCTTTGGTCAAAGCACAATGCCTTCCACTCACCCTCTGTCTTACCTATTCACATTGTAGGAACAGTAGATCAGGGATTCCATGTACTAAGGATGTGGTTTCAGCTCACACTCACCTGGTGTGACTGTGGGCTGCTGGTGCATGGTGATCCTACACTTTCCTTTTCCCTCCCAACTTTGTATTGGATCTAGCAAACTTGTCATTATGAGCTGGATCAGCTTGTCAAACTGTTGGGAAACTATCCCCCCTCCTTCCCTGGCAGACCCTGTTATGAATAAGGGATTGAGCTGATTGTCCCCTGCAGCAGTGTCATCTCCAGGCTTAGCTCAAGGGAAGCATCAGGGACACACTGCCTGGAGTGGAGGATGAAGGGATGTTTGCAGATTTGACCAGCTGAAATATATTGGACACCTCAAATCACATCCAGCACTGTAACTAGTTTCAAAATCACAGCCCTGCTTATGGGTCTTGGATTTGCATTACACAAAGTATGGATGGGGCAGGAAGTTAAATTAACCACATCTCCTCAAGGGTGCCCTTCTCCCAGCCTGACAAGTGCAAGCTCAAGAAGGAACTGCAGACTCCACATCACAGATACCATACAGGCACAGTTACAGTAGTATTTTTGTCAAAATGAAAAAAAGTAGATTTCATTTCACTTAAACAGATAATCCTAAAATTCTGTCTTCATCACTAACTGAAGTCGGAAAATCTTCCTTTCCCTGCCTGCCATGCATGTTGAGTATTGCCAGCCAAGGAGTTTCTGTTGGTATTCAGTAAGACTGGAAAAAATTGTACAAAATTACTAGCCTGGGTTTTGATAATGAAGACTAAAAAGAGCAAATTTTAATCAGTTGCCAAACATCTTAATGACACACAGGTCTTATCAAACTAACTGAACTTTTCTGAGTCTCAAGTTTGCCTGCTAAATGAAATAGTGGATAATAGTACTGATCTTAAAAAGTCCTTGATTAGGATTTAATAAACTTAAAAGAAAATGTGGCAATAATGAGTATTAAATCGCATTTAAATTATGTATTTAAGGGCAGTTTTTCACTCACAGTGCTGAACCAAAATGCTGTGGACAAAAAAGCTGAATTATACAACAACTCATATTTATTGATACTAGTTCAACCAAGAATGAACACCAGCCAGCAATAACTTGATGTAATGATCAATAATAGTAAAACAGTTCTCAAAAATTTAAAGTATTAAATAGAGCATTTTTACAAGAGCAATTTTGAGCAATTTCCTCTTCTAAGACAACAAAAATAGTCACTTCTGTTTACATTCATTTGCTTTTGATGTTCCATTTAGCTAATTTTGATGTTTTTAATAATATAAAAGATAAGTAGTTTTACTTTCTCTGAATCTGAAGCCGGAAAGTTTTAAAATTAAATCCCATTAATTTTGTCTTTACATTGCCACAGGAATTATTCTGTAGTATACATAGTACTGCCATTCTAGTTAGCATTTAAACAGGAGTAAAGAAGCCACAGTCATCCTGAAGTGAACAGCAATTTTTCCAAGGATTCACATAGAACAAAGACTTGGTTTCAAATTTTCACCTATAAAAATTTAATGCTAATTGATTTGTAAGCATCTATCTTTAATTATCTACATATGAAAAATGAAAAATGCTCCCACTAATAGTGTACTTACATATTACCAGTATTTAAACATTTTCTTATTTTTATGAAAAATGGGTATCATTATGAAAAGAGTAGTATTCTGTATTTGTCAATGTGTTCTATAACTTCTTAATATTAGTGATAAATAATATGTTTTTAAATATCTTTGTTTCACTGTCTTTTTTTTTTTTTCAATTAGAAAAATAGACATTTTAGTCTTTTTCCTGTATGCTAAAATGGCCACCATAAAATGGTGTCAAAATAGTGAGATTGCATAGGGCTTTTTGTAGCCATTGAATACTATTTAAATCAATATTTCTCAATTCATGCACTTCACTTTTGTTAAGTATCCTTCAGCTTTACAATGATTAATGTTTTCCATGCTACCTATCAAAATATTTATAAAACCAAGAATATGTTTTATTTACAGCAAAGACATGATAGAGATGAGTCATAAAAGAAGAGAAATTCTGCGTTAAGAAAATCCTAACAGAGCAAGAGATGATGTTTTTTCAAAGGCATGAAGATCCATGAGGCACCTAACTGATGTATCTAAGTGTCCTTCACGTCTTTGAAAATCTGCCCTGAATGCATGCTACTTAGTGGAATGTCATTGCTTCCATCAAAGCATTTTCTTTTCTGCAGCAAAATTTGATATCCAGCTAAAATCTGATTTTTTTACCCACAAAAGAGACTGTTAGTGTATTCACTATGTGAGTACATTTAGCAAACATATTAACCTCCTTTATTTTTTTTTTCCTAAAAGAATAGCCTTATTTATCAGTTTCAGCTGAAGTACCTCAATCCTGGAGTTTAGGATTATATAATTCTTACTGTTGCTTTTACTGATGTTAATTTAGTGGCATATTAAGAAGCACATTCAAGTACACTACACATGCAGTGGAAAGAAGATGCTGCAGTGTTATTTACATCAGTAACAATTTCCAGCTTTGCAAGAACACGCTGCATATTCAGCGCTACTCTTTTCTTTTATAAGGTTCCTGAATGAAAGGAATGAGAGCTGTGGTATGATGTTCAGCATGTCCAGGTTGTAGTCGCCGAGTCTTTCTTTCAATTGTTTTCCAAAAGATGCCTCCAGTTGCATAAACCTAGAACAGAATAGTATAACTAAAAAGAGTTTTGCTACACTATAATCAACAGTGAAAAAATTTACTGCTTCATAAGTAAAAAGCAGTGAAATGCTTCAGGGATCCAAAAAGCTTTTGTGGAAAAGTAAGGATTATACAAAAATCATTCACTTACCACTGCAACTTTGTCTTTGGTCACCGAGTACCAGACAGATCAGCAGACAGAATATTTCCTGACTGTTTTACATACTGAAAACAACTTACACACCCAATCATCATATGAGGATTTTTCACCTTTTCTTAAGCTTGCTCTTATATTTTTCAAATGTTCAAGGTGCTTTATGTGAAGAATTTGACAAACTTACTTCTGGAGAACAACCCAATTGTTGTTCTTTAATGAACTGACTCAGTGTGGTCTACACTTGCATGGATATCTTCATAAATGTTCTCAGGATGTTTTTGCAAATGTCATGTAGGCACAGTAGGCTGTTTCCTAATGCACACAATGCCATCTCAGGATGTTACAGTAATCTGACTTGTGACCAAGGTCTATCGAAAGTGCGTGGTGTGGGCGAGGGACTTCTCCACCCTGCCTTGCCAAGCAGCTTCACCTCTACTGAGAGATCAGCACGTAGGTAAAGAACTGTAGTTGAAAGCTCTGACTTCATTGAGAAAGTAGGTTTCGGATACAACAGAGCTCTTAATGTCCGTATTTTATTACTTGTTGCAATTACAAAAGTAAGAAGAGCGTTGTGCCAAATCGTAGAGGTTGGTACTGCTGGCTTCTTTTTGAGAGACAAGATTATTCATTTTTGAGAACAAACATCTTTAAACATGCATGTTTAGAGTGCATTTAGAAACAAGTTCACCAATTACGTCTTCTGAGCAATCCACTTCAGAAAGCAACTCCTTCCATATTGGCTGTGTAACAGATGTCAGTTATTGATAGTTTTAATTTGCAGCTAATGAAGACCATGTTTGAACTTGCGACCTAAATGTGAAAAGTTCCATATGTATCTCTGTAAGCCATCTAGATTTAAACATTGTTTCTTCAACAATAGTAAATTTTATTCCAGAAGGCTGTGAATTATATTGCTTGGCTGATACAGCACAAAGTCTTCCTCTTTTCTAATTTATTTTACTTGCACTTTATAAATATAAAAAATATAGGTTAAATTTATTTACAAACTATGTTCAATTAAAACTAGCAGCTGCAGGTACACCCTCTAAGGATAAGACCTTGAGAAACAAGAATATCAGGGCAACTCTTGATGTAGCTGAGTGTAAAGATAAGCACCTGAGAAATGAGAATACTGGAGCAGCCATGGATCTAGGTGAAGTCAGAGGGAGTTCAGAAATCAAGAGGAATATCTTATGGCATCACAGGCAGAGCCTTACAGTGCTGAAGTAAATGTGGATCTTTTCTGTGAACTGGAAGGCAACAACAATCAAGGCTCGATGAGAACTGCTCAGCTGGTATTGTGAAATGACTTCCCGCAACCATACCTCCATTTTAGGGGCAGGCTTGTTTGTTTGTTGGTTTTTAATATGCTTCTGACCATGAACTGAGTGTTTATTGTGCTCTTTTGCATGTTTTTAAAAGGATATTCTTAAGAAGAGGACGGAAGAGAACCCATTTGACCTTCTTTTTCATAACTAAGGAAATGGCTGCAACACTTAAAGCTAAAAGGAACAATTAGTTACTGCAAAGCAAGTAGAACATTAATTTCAAGGCACACCTGATACTACTGTTTTTAGACATTTTTAGATTTAATATAATCCTTTGCAGTGAACATTCTGACCTGGCATCTACACTTTGCATCCTTTTATGTGGTCTAATGAAGTATGATTCTTGATATCAATGAACTTTTATATTTAGGTTTTTCAATAAAATTCTAGCTACAGCTGTATGCTTAGTCCTTATATAACTCTAATAGGAGCTGGCTGAAGAAAAAATGCAAAAATAATATTACCTCATAAGTTTTAAAAAATATTTATGCCTGTAAAAGGAAAGAGTAAGTCAGCTTATAAATCCTTTCCCCTTTTTAATTCCTTCCTCTATTTCCCCTTAAAGATGACAAAAAAAAGGACAGCTGTTTTTCCTTTAAGCCCTGCTTAAGAAAAATATTCTGAGAAATAAAATTGTTTATTTTTAAATTACCAGTTTTACATTTGAAAATTTTGGGGCACACTTTTGTGATGAACTCTACTCTGAAAAAAGCAGTTCAAGCACAACATTTTTGGACCAGTTTCACTCCCTTGGATAGAGAAACCAGGAAACAGAGCAACACACACCCTGCTCACAATCTCAGTCAAATCACAGAAATCTCATTTGATCCTCCAGACCTATGGGAAAACCATGACCCAAAGCTCAGAATGTTAAAGTATAGTGAAGTGACATTTGGATCTGTTTTGGTTTGTCTTCGACACTTGCTTTCCAAAATGATTGTCACTTGGTGAACTCCTTGGGCCAGTTGTGAATACTGAAGTAAGTGCTAAAAAGCCAAGCTCATGAACTGCATTTTAAAGAACAATTAAGATGTTGAATATAAATCATCAGGCTACAGGGGTGAATATAATGTTCCAAATGTAATTCTTTTTTCTTTTTTAAAAAAAAGGGTGTGACACCAGTAGCCATAAAAATTCTTACTGGATACACACTTGACATTTTAACAGCAGAAGCACTACAAGTTGAAGAAGGAAGTTTGTGAAGTTTCTGCTTTACTGTAATAAGAAAAATACATGACCGTAGCTTTCTGTATATAGTATTTTGATGAACTAGCATGGGGAAACAGATGAAACAAGCTCTGTGTGCACCAGTGCATTGGCTTTGAGAGTACAGACTTCATTTATATTGTCTTTGTTAGCTATGTCCTGCTCCAGGTCAAAGTCCCCTGTGCCGAGAAGCTCAGACTGTTTGTGTCAACAATGATTATACAGATGAGGTCTGAGCTGGGACAAGTTCTCCACCTTGCCTGTCTTTCTGAATCTCCAAATCGACATGACCTAGTGCAGATCTGAACCAGATTACAAGCAAGTGTACAGGAAATACGGGCAACCTATGATTAAGATACATAGGCTAACCTCACTGTACAGAGCTATTTGCAGCCAACTATTGTCATGATTTTCTGTGCATCTTAGTCAAGAAGAAAAGTGGTATTTTATTTCTCTGACTTTAACAGGAATCAATTTGTGAAGCCAAATTTACCCTGGCTATTCAGTTTTTGTTATATAAACAGTTAAAATGACTCCTCCCTTTCTCCATTACTCCACAGATTAGAAGTTAGTCCCCTTGTGCTGTTTATTAGAGATGTTATTTTGCTATACTCTGTTTTCTACTGTAATATAATTGTTAGAAAACTTTGATATAAGTAAATACTGAGCTGTGCTCTTGCTAAAATCCCCTATCATCAGCAGAAAACTGTAATGAATTTAAGAATCTCTATTTCAGAAGTGCTCATCAAGAATTTTTAAGTATATTTCCTCTTGAAATGACATTAAGTGAGAGGTGAATGGCACTCAAAAATAGTTGTATTTTAGAAAAAACCCCAAGTAATTAAGAACTGGTTTTTTATCCATAACCATAAGAAATACGGCATATCATGACATAACCACAGCATGAAGCAAAAGCAGTAGCAGTACCCTGATTAAAATGTAGCACCTTATTTTTATTTTTATGATAGTTCTTTAGTAGAGGTCTTAATGCCATCTATACCTTAAACTAATTTCAGCAGTGTCAGTAAATAATGCCAATTTAACTCCAATCTGAGACAAAAGGTTTGTCTGTGTGGAAGAACTTCCTGTATACTTCTCCTCATTTTGGTGGGGTTTTTTTTGTAACAATACTATTAAACAGGGTGAGGGTGGAGGGGGAAGTCCCGCCAAAAAA
>VYZT01013923.1:43113-77414 GCA_013400735.1 Pomatostomus ruficeps
CGCGGCCTGCGAGGCGGGCGGGCGGGAAGCAGCGCCGGGCCCGGGCCGGCGAGGCACTGCCCAGCCCCCGCCGTGACAGGAGGGGGCCCAGGCCGGTCTCTCGCCCTCGCCAGCCGCGGTAGCGGGGCCCGCCGGGCTCCCCCGCGCCTACCCCGGGCCGCTGCCCGAATGCACCCCGTGCCTGCTGGTGCCATTATGGAGGGGAGACGAAATGGGGCTGATTTCCTTTCACCCCGCCGTGAAACCCGCCTTCCGCTGAGGCTTGGGTGTCCCCGTCTCCGGAGGGGCGGGTTGGGCGGCCGATGCCGGGGTTTGTGCGGCAGAGGAGCCCCGGGTTGTTGCGAGGTGAGGGTGCGCCAAGGGCTCCCGAAAAGGAGAGCGATAGAGGCTCTTTTCTGTGACAGGCAGCACTTAAGAACTTGACTTTAACAAAAAGCGTTACCAAATCAACAAACTTTAGTCCCTTTCATTGTTCTTCGAGCTGCTTTTTACACTCTCTTTCCCTAATGATGCTCCTTCTCTTAGAAAATAACTAGCCCATGCCAACCCGTTTGCTTAAGAAAAAAGCTTTTGCAAAACAACGAGCTTTTGAGAGGTGCAGAGGATGATACTTTTGTGGTGTGAGGTACTTTGGCTATGTCTTTCTGTCCTGTTTTTATTTTTGTCTTCCTATGTTTTCAAACTCATCTTAGTTTGGAACACATTTTTTTTTTTTTTTCTTGTGGAGTAGGTTACTGCATTAGAGAAGTGGTTGCAGAATATGCTTTAGTCAGGGAAACTGACTTCTAAAAAAATTCTTGTGCCCCTCACTGTGAGGTTCTAACCCCTCTTTCCTACAGGCCAGGAATGTTTATGCCATGTCCATCCTCTTAATACACCTGTGGTTAAAAAATGCCTGCTGCAGGCCTCTGTCTTGGGGAGTTGTTGTCTGCGCAAGTGCTCCAGTAATAATGCAGCTGCATTTTGGCTCTCGGTGGAAAAAATAGAACTAGTTCTGTTTCTAGTTTTTGTTTGTACTGATGGATACATCTTTGAATTATAGAAAATACGGAAGCTTTGATGCTATTATGAAATAAATTACTTAGCTTGGCTGGAAAACTTTAAACCACTGGAGAATGTGGAGGTATTTTTTGAGTCTTCTGCAATAAGACAGTAGTCGTAACTCACAGTTTTATATGTAGCTTAGGAAAGACAATTTCAGCTTTTTCAAAATGCTTGGCTTTTTTAAGTGTTAAAGAGTACTTGAATGGAGTCTTCACTTCCTATTTGATATTCCTTGGGTTTGTGGAATTGCACTGTGTTTGGAACTGAGCTTTTACTTGAAACAGGTTCACCTGTTGTATGCTTAATCAGGGATGTATTCCCTAGATCCCAAATTTTGAGATTTAAGTAGTTTTTTTTTTAAGTTAAAATTTAATGAAATAAAGCCTCAATACTTAAAAGTATAAGTGATAACAATGTACTGTTATACAGACACACTTGCATTAGCTAACTCCCTGGAAAGCTGGAAGGGTATGGAGTAGTTAGGGAGAAGCACTGTGTTGTTTCCAGGGATTTCATGAGCATCACTTTATTGCACTGCATGTATGCAGCATCAAAGTGTTTGCATGGATTCAGGACGTGTTGGATAATTCTGAGCCTCCTAAAAACTTGACGTACTAAAATTTTAAAAAAAGATGTGTATGAATTTATACTATGCTATTAACTTCCCTGGTCCTAGAATGTGAAGTTAGTCAGTAACCTTGGGTTACTCTTGGAGAGGGATGGTTTGAAGAAATGGTAACTTGTCCTTACTGTTCTGTGAGTAGATTACAACTTCTGACTCTCCTGAGCACAGTGAATTGATGGAGTGAGAGCGTGAACTCTTAACTGAAAGTTGTTCTTACAAAGCAACTTAATTATTTCTCCTCTTTCTTATGAATTCTTTTATAGTCTTACAGTAATTTGAACATAAACATTTGTAAGACTTCATTTAGTAGTGTTGCCCCGAGTTGACTACATATTTGCTATGCTGTTGTTGGCAAAACTGGGGCCACAGTCTAGGGTAGTCCCTTACTCAGGTGCTTTATTTTCTCTTGCTTTACTGCCCTCTTGGGCCTACACAACACTAGTTTGGTGGAGTTTGGGTAGTACAATGTGGTAACATAAAATAGATAGGAAGGAGACAGTTCTCTCCTGGTGTGTGCCTCTGTGTTTTGTTGATAGGGCTTTAATGTGTGTTAGCAAGAAACTAGAGAGGTAGCTCAAGCAGTTCTGCTGCTCCAAGGAAGAAAATAAGATACAAGTAGTATAAAAGGAAATGTAATGCAAATGCTAAAATGTCTTGAGTATAACTTGGATAGGATTTGGATTGAAAAACAAACTAGAGATATCTTATAGCATGTAACTGTATATTTTGTACTGTAAAGTATTAAACTGAGACAAAATATAGACCTTTGAGTTCACTCTTTGTTATGGTTTTTATTTTTCAGAAGAGAAATAATTATATCTGTAATGGTCCTTGTCCTTATATTTATTCCAAAATTTGTTTTCATTCTGTTTTGTTGCACACTTAATTTTCTAGACATAAATATCAGTCAGAAGACAATAGCTATACTTGATGCAAAGGTCCCAAGTTCTTACCGCCTCTGTCCCAGTGCCTCCCAATAAATTTGTAGTAGTAGAGAAGGAAGTATCCTTTAAAAAAAATCATTCTTGAAAATTTTTCTTGACAATTTAACATGGCAAGTTACATACAATAGCATGTTTTTGTGGAATAGAAGATGCTTATGCTTGTAATGGGATATTTATTGTCCAGGTTTAAAAAGCTGTAAATACCACTCAAATATATTTTTGATACAGCAGAATATAAAGATTCATGGTATATAGTACATTCCTCCTTTTATTATTGTTTTTGCTTTTTCCTCTTGGAACTAATTGATTTCTGAATTAAAACACTGTACTATGCAAGTTGGATAAATTTCTGTGTTAAAAATACATTACTTTTGAAAGAAACATTTAGAAACTCATAGCTTTGGGGTTTTTTGTTTCAGAAGGTTTTTTCCCACTGTAGCTGAATGATCTTAAGCTATTGAAACAAAAACCTGTTGCCTACTTCAGCCTCTCCTGGTGAATAAAACCAAACCCAAAACATACTGGTCTTTAATTATTGCCCTGGATGAAAATGGAAAGCTGACTGTATGTAAAGTGTTGACTAATACATCAAGGTTATGAAAAAGGGTACACAAACTTTGCTAGAGTCTACACGCACTGAATTTGAAAAGGCAACATGAAGCAAAATCTGGCTTAGTCTACTTATTTGAGAATTAAAATTTTCAGATCAAAGCATTAGAAATTTAGCTCTTCAAGTCCTTAAACTCATTTAAATACAAGTTGCCCTGGATATTTTCTTTTGCCAGTTTTCACGGGCTTCTGACTCCTGCTTCTGTCATGTACAGGCATGCAAACAACAAGCATCTGGAACTTCAGACAATTTCAGAAAGCTTTGAGGTGTATGGCTTTTGCAAATCTAACTGCTATTCATTAGTCTGTAACATGGGTTTAAGAATCTATCTTTACATATTTTTACTTTTTAAAAGATTAATTGAACTATTATCTCATTAAATTTTCTTCTGGAAATATTAAAATAAAATACTCTGGAAACTCTTGGTTCTTTTCTTTCTCCTTAACTGTTCACTAACACTTTGGACTCTGAGGAACTCTGTTGGCGTTGTTTATGACAAGGATGTAAGCCACATGGTACCTAAAAAATTCTTCCTTGATTGCTGCATCGCCAAGAAAACGATGCAAGTTAAATGTAAGTATTTGTTTAGCATGGATGTGAATACATTGGCTGACTTGTTCTGCCTCTGACTTTAAACTCCGTTGAAGGAATACAAAAAAAATCTTGCAGGTGAAGCCAAGCAAAGAATGCTGTATATAGACATTTCTGTCCAGGTGCTGCTCCCCTAACATTGCTTCCTTTTGTGTATATACAGGGCTCATAGCCTCTCATGCTTTGTCTTCTGTGAAACCTTCTTTTTGTAATCTGCAAAGTACAATAGGTTGGCAGTTTTAAAAAATCTTAGGTTTGTAAAGTGTGTGGGTTTTTGTTATAAACACCAAATAATCTTGCTGTAAACTGCTGTAAAATAGTTTTGAATGAGAGCCATTTTCTCTGGCAGTGAAGGTATAAATAGTAGATGTTAGTAATTTTTTCCAGAGTTTAAGTGGTCTGTAGTTAAAAATTTAAACCATGAAAATGAACTTGTGCATATTGTTAAGTAAATCATAGAGATGTATGGTATTTTCCGTTGCTTCTTAGTGCGAGGTATAAGTGGCAGCTGTATTTGTGTCATTTTACTTGGATGATATGATACTGACCTGTAAGAGGAGTTGTGTAAGGTTTTGATGGTCTTGAGTCCACCTGTGATGGATGCAGCTAGCAGATAAAGTGATTAATTTTAGCATTTGAGATTACCAAAGTTATTAAATCTGCGTTTTTCATCAGGGATATTCTGTATTGCTTAAAACAGTATATAGAATGCTATGCTTGAAAAAATTGTTGGAAATGAGATTCCAGTCGGACTTGGTTTTACAGTGTGTGATCTCTTATTTTTTCTTGAGTAGTTTTATTCTTAATTAATCTTGACATTTTCTGGTAAATGTGCTAAAACAGTAGTTTGTAGGAGTCTTGAGTAGGTGATTGTTTTTCCTTCTCCAAAGCAGTCTGCATTCCTCAAATAGGCTGAGAACATAATAGTAGGCTACTCCAAATGTTTCTGAAGCATGTTTGGTCCCAAGATGTCTCCAATACAGTGGTCAAGCTTGCCTTCTTTCTTTTGTTCCTCCTGATTTAGGGAATTTTGTCTCTCTTGGCTTTGCCTTAGTAAGTGCTGCAGTTACAAGCAGCACGATGTTGACTGGTTTTGGCATCAGTAATGGCTTTTAATACTCTCAGAATCCCTTTTGGTTGGTAATCAGATATCAGATTAGGGGTTTTAATAAAATAGAGGAACAAAGACAAGTGTCAGCAGGGCAAAGGTTTTTGATTACAGAAGGTGTGCCTTCTAGGATGAGCTGTGTGGAAGCTGTACTCCAAAAACAGGGTAGGCAGCTTTTCAGATGGGTGTTCTTTCAGGAGCTGGTGGGAACTGAGCGAGTAAGGAATTCTCGTCGGATTCACTGAACAGAAGCTGTTTGTGCAGGGATACTGGTTTGGGTGAAACCTGTGCTGGGGAAATTTTCCAAGCTGGAATTTTGGTCAGCCTGAGGAGACAGACTCTAGAATACTTCGTTTGTGTATTCAGAGGTGCAAGTCACTAAGTTATGTGTAAGAGCTTAAGTTTGGGTCTGTGTAAGGTAGGTGCCTAGTGGCTTTTTTAATTCCTTTCCCTCCCTGTTCTTTCTTCAGTGGAAAACAGAGGCAAAACCAGTGCTGATCAATGCACTCTAAAACATTGCCTTTCTTCCTCTTTTGGACTTTTGAAAGGAAAAGAGCTGCTGGTTAGTAGTAAGTAATGCTGAGAAATAATAAAATATTAGCCATAGGCCTTTGGCATTATTTTGTGCAAAAAACCTAGTTGGGAAAATACTTACTTTAAATGTAAATATATTGCGGTCCCTTACTGCAGGGATAAAAGAGCGTCTGTATTCAGAAACAGCACTGGTCTGAGTTGTTGCCTAATCCAGTGATCAGAAGAAGACAGTGAATGGAAGTTGTTATATCAGTACTGACTCAGGTGTCCTGTGTATTACAAAAATAAGTGCTTTTGGAATCTGCAGTGTTTTAAATGTTGCTTGACAGGGGAAAAAAGGAACTGAACTTCTATGTATCAGCCTTTAAAATGTATGTATCCTCTATATTGTCTTTTTTTTTTAATTGGACAAATACATTTTATTTTATTTATAGTGTGTCTTCAATTTATGTCAGAACAGGAGGAAAAAAAAGTCAGTGTGCGTGTACAAAACTTCTTTTTTCATGGTTGAACTTTGAAGCTTAGCTAGCTTTTGCAGCCAGGCTTCTATACTCCTGGCTCTGCAGAAATTTGACCTTGCTCTGGAGATAGCTATCTTAAGGGCTTTGAGTCTGTGTAAATCTGATAGAGCACATTACTTCATACAGACAGTGCAAATTTTATCTCTGATCCTGCGTGTGAGAATTCATACACTGGTGTGAAGTTGCTCAGTGTAAGACCCAATATTTTCATGTGCAAGCTGAATACAATGTACAGTGAGGAGTCCCATTGAGTTAAATGTCTGCTCATAGTGAATTAATCTTTGTTGGGTTAGGACAGAATATTAGCAAAATCAGATAGTCTAGGGCTAAGTGGAAGATGATTTTCTGCTGCTGGCAACATTATTTTTAAAAAAATACCACAACCCCAACCCAAACATCTTCCAGTATGCATCAGGACAAAACAGTGTCTGTCTAAAAACTGCAATTAAAATACTCTCCATTAGAGTAGCTGGTTGAGGTAGTGAGCCGTTTCTGTCTGCAGGTGATTAGACCGTAGGTGTAGGAGAAAAAAAAAACTTCCTGATCTTAATCATGAATAATTAAGAGTCTCTCTCATTTTGACCCAAAATGAGAAAATTTGCATGTAGAGTAAGCTTTGTCAGAACTGGTGTAGTCCTGTAAAAAGGTTTTACTCTGACAAGTCAGGACTTTGTGAAAAAGATGGCTAAGCAGCTTTACCTGTGCATTCAAAATTCTGTTTCTATTCTGGTCAGTGTGCAAGTTGTGCAGTGTTATGGTATGTACCTTCTTAAAAGCACCCTTGGATTTAAAAGGACTGTGAATTTAGAAATGTATTTAATGTTTCACCTTCTGTTTCAGGAGAAACAAAACGTTGAAGTAATTTTGTGAGATTAGCTGGAGATAATACTCTCTACAGGTGTGTTTACCCTGTAGATTTAACAATACTTTGAGCACAGCCATGTCTCCTGTTTCCCATGTGTGGATAGATTCTAAACCATAAAGAAGATAATTAATTTACTCTGTTCTTATTGGGCCTCCTATCAGGGAAATTGGGAAGGTAAGTATTTTAAATAAACTTGTGTTTTGCATTCTCACTTTCTGAAATGCAGAGCTTGGATTACTCTCTGCATTGGGTCCTAAGGCCTTGGAGGGGCAGCCAGGCAAACACGTAGGGGATCAGCAGGCACATAGTGCTTGGTGCTTGACTGATCTAGGTTCTGCTACTGGAGTGTGTTCCAGGAGACACTGCTTAATTGGAGGTACTCAGAATGATTTCCCCTTGGGTACCAGCTGACTCGAGATCCCTCAATCTTTTAAACAAGGAGAAGGAAGTTCTGTTCCCACCCCTCTGCCCCCTGCCTTCTGGTTTGTTGTGTTGTGCTCGCTTGTCTGTAGAATAAACCTTACTTTCTGTTTCACTGATTGGATCTCTTTTCCTGGCCAGGAGAGACTGGTCTTTCTCTAGCTGATACTGTTTGACAATCTCAGTTCAATTGTGTGTCATTAAATAGTATGGGTGTTCCAGAATAGGATTGAGATGCAACTATGTAAGAGTGGGTTCCTTACACTTGATGTTTTAAATGCTCTTTTGCCTTTAAAGTAGATTTCCAAGTGTGTGAGTGAAGTAGATTGTTGTTGGTGTTATTTATTTAGGACCATAGATAATAGATGGACATTGGGCCTAGCATCCCTGTGATCAACAAAATGTATCTGCAATGAAATATGAAATGAAATACAAAAGTATGTAGCTAAAAATTCCCTTGTCATTTGCATGTACAGGTTTCACAGACTGCAAGCAGTACAGGCTGCATTTCCCAGTGATGTAAAAATATAGGATATAACAGCTTGTTAGGTAGAGCCCTCATTCAGACTGTAAGATAGCCACAGTAATTTTCTACTTCTGTCCTTTCTGTATGAGGACTACCCTCAACACCAGCCTTTTGGCTGCTCTGGAGTGTGAAAAGATTTCTATTCCTTCTTCTAAAGCTGTTTTGCAGAAGATAAACAGAGCTGAAAATGAATGGGATGGATAACGATAGTGTGTTTTTTCTCATCCCAGTGGTTTAAGCAACTGCTTTGAAGAGGGAAAACCTGCCTCTGACTTTGTCTCAATTCAGCCTGCATCTGAAACTGTTGCTGCACAGTAGGATATCTTAAGAGTAAGTGGGAATCTCTTTTCATGGTGTCTAGGACCACTGTCCCAAGTAATTAGACTTTGTAGTTTGATTTCCACTTGTGCAAGCTCTTTATGTGATCCAGAGGGATACTGTGATCATGCTTCCACTTCTCATGATGTCCATAAGAAGAAGTGGTTGCCACTGAATTTTATGGTATGATTCTCTGTGATGATGGACAGTTTTAGACATGTAGGTAAAGGTGTTAACCACAAGGTAGCCACTGATACTGTTCTTTTAACACTAAGTACTTCTACTTTTATATACAAAAAGTAAGGCTAAAGGTTACTGAGGAGCTTTTAATTAAAAGAAAAAAAAATCTCTGAATTTCTGGTACTTCCTAAATTAAGCTGCTCCATGTATGTGAAGGGAGAAGGATTTTCATGAACAACAAAGGGCCTCATATCTGTGAGTTTTAAGGAACCTGACTGTTGTAGTATGCCCAATGTACTTACAGCTCCTGTAGAGGTTTTGAGGAGTTGCTTATGCTTAGATACTGAAAAAATAATCCTAACTTGGACAAAAGTCAGATTTCTTATCTCTGTTTTAGGGAAGAGTAGTTGCAGTTCTGACCTTTGCAGTTTGTCAAAATGTACTTTGCTTTCAACTGTATTTTTGGAAAGCAGGCCATCAACCTCAGTCAGATCTGTTGTGTTACAAGCAGAACATGGTAGGGGTTGTGAGAATGCTTTGTGCCATGCTAGTGACACCAGTTTAGCCAATTCAGAGCTGGTGTCATATAAAGCTTAAACTCTGGGCCTTGGCCTATTTGTTAGTCTGAATTTGCTTTCTTTGCAGGTTGCACTTTAATCACTTTAATTAATGGTTTAGAACTAACCTTGAAAGGTGTTTGGGTTTTGCCCCATTTTTTTTTATTTGTGGGGAGAAGGTTGTTTGTTTTATTTTATTTTTTTTTTTTTTGTTACCCTCCTTCATAACTTTGGTGGTTTGCTTTTATTTTTTTCTGCATCTTTTTAACATCTTTAGCTACATGCCACTGATGGATCTCCTGCTCCTCATCCTGCTACCTGATACATCTTGGTGTTGTAACATGGGTTATTCATTTGCTTACTGCTTTGATAAACAAAACAACTGGGCTGAAAGGACTTTGTAAAATATCTTTTGAATTGTGATGTTTTAAAGGAAGTCGGGAAGTTGAATCATGACTAGAGGACAGTGATAGAAAGTTTACTGAAAGGTTTGGTGTATATCAAAAGAATGATGTGTGTTTGACTACTCCTCCATTGTCAGCAAGTTCCTGAAAGGGACCCCAAGCTTTCGCTGATCTGTTGCAGCACACCACAATTTGCTGTTGCAGTCAGCTCCTGGAGCTGCACTCGTTTTGTTCAGCTGCCATCTGAGAGAGGTGAGGGAGATTTCAGATTTAGGTAGGTAGGGGTTTTCTCAAAACCCCAACAGGTCTCACCCCTTTCCCTTATAACTCCACATTAGGTGAATTCAAAATTTCAGAATTAAATGACCTTAGTTTTGCCTAATGGTGCATATTATTCAGCTTATGAATCCGTCTAAAAACAGTGGAAATTAAGCCCTCTGTGTTCTGACTCATGAAGTGTTGAACAGAACGAGTGCCTGTGCACTAACATTTAAGTGTTGGACATAGAGACACCAGAAATTTCCTTAATGAAGCCAATAATTCTGTCTGGAATTTTGAGTTTAATTTGTGTACTGTAAGTAAATGGTAGGACTATACATTTTAAAGGATGTTGGAGAGTAACATTAATGTAAACATTTTTCTCCCACATGTGAGAGAGGAAGAGAATTGATCAGGAAACTCTTCTGGCTTTTCTCAACTTCTGAGTTCTTGGACTTTGAACCTTAATGAAATTGTCTACCATGTTTCATATATAAATGGTTCAGATAAAGGATATAAAATGACTTTTCTCACTATGCTTTTCAAGAGAGAAAACACAAAGGATTTGCTGAGAGAAGTTATCTGTGATTATTTTAGTGATAATGTTTTAAATTTTTAAGAAAGTAAAATTGTTAGTGGAACTTAGAGATCATTTCAGGAATAAAGACTCCCAAATTTTGAATCAATGATACATAGAAAATGTTTTTTAGGTTTAATATTTTGTGCTACTGGTTTCTTACCATAGTGATATAAAAAGTATCTCCTAAGCCGCTGTCTTTTTAACTGTTAATCAGAAACGAAAAACAGGTCACAGTAACAAACCACTTTTGCTTCTGTTGAATGTGGGTGATATCTTTAAGGTCAGAGGTAAACATTTTTATGTTACAATGAAAGTTTTTATGAACAGCATCTCTCTGAGAAGTGTAGTTGTTTCATGCCACTTTCCTCCTTGGTTTTCAAAACACTCTTGAGTTCCAGAGAAACCTTTTCCTGTATTTAGAAAATGCCCTGGAATTTTGTATATGTAAGAAGATATGATTTTTTGCCATGGCTGCTCTCTCAGTTGGGACGCTGCCTATCTGCTTATTTGATAAAATTTTGTTGGGCAGGCCTCGAGGGGCTACAGGGCATATACAGGAGAAACCTTGCATGGTTGAGTTTTCATTCTATAGGAAGTAATGCTGAAACAAGCAATAGTCTCTGGATGTGAGTTTAACTCTGAACATTTGAGAGGTGACTAGGGCACTTGGTTTCCTGAATAGTAGCCTCTTACTTTATATGAGACACTCTACTGCAGCATTTAATGTATGTGTTGTTGTTTCAGGAAATACAATGACCTTGATTGACTAAATATAATTACTGTTTAAATGTAGCCAATGCCTTTTCATCCCAGGTCCTTCATAGTTCACTGACTATCTATTTCTCTTTTCAATGAATTTTACTGAAAGGGTGGATACACTTTCAAATTATATGTATGTTACGTATGCATTGTAGTAACACAATTGGTTATTGGTTTGGAAAAATGTTACTGTCTTTAGTTTAAAAAAAGAAGGAAATCTGTGATAATGTCACAAAATTACTTTTCTTTCGCAATGCACACGTGAATTATATCAGTTGTTGGTGTTTGTATTCTGTTAGAATTTTCCACTGTTGGAACTTAAAGATATGAACTGATTTAATATGCATAAAAAAGGAAAACCATAGAGGTAGAAGTCTGCATGTTGAAAACTTACTACATCTTTGCGTTGTGTGGCAACCAAATGCCTTGATGCAAGGCAGGTATTATGTACTATTGACAATAAACATTTTTGTGTAGTCTGGAGGGGAACGGTGGGACCTTTGTGACGTCCTTGTAGCAAATACATTGTATTTCCCTCTGACAATTTACTGATGAAAATCCCAAAACAGGTCAGTCCCTTCTTTGTGATTGTGGGGATTGTCCTTATTAGCTGCTTCTTCCTCCTCAGCATGCTTGGAGATTTCTCTGCATGTGTGAACTCTACAGATGTTGTGGGAGATCTTTCCACTTTTATTTCTCTTTAATCAAGACCCTGTGTTCTTTCCCCTCAGACCACAAATGGGTTCATTTAATCCTTCCACTCTGTCATAAAGAATTGCTGCGTCTTAGCTCGAATTGAGAGGATAGAGTGTTATCTTCTGAGGAAAGAAAGCTTTTATTCTTACTGAAAATGGCCTGGTGGAAGCAGGTGGGGGTGACAGCTGTAAAAACATTGGAGATTCTACCTGGTCATACAAGTTCAAAGGGTCATTCGGCCTCAGTGAAAAACTATACCAGGGAGGTAAATTTGGAGTCAGCCTCAGTCAGGAGATCCAAGGCAGAATAGTACAAGACAATGTAAGGCTACAGTGTCTTGCCGTTTGTTCTGTTCGGGCCTTCTAGAAGAGCTGAAAAGTAGGAAAATGAATCTTCCTTCAATTACAGGTTCTCCAGTTGCAGAATATGGCTGTGCTACATATGACAGAAAAACGGAATCATCTTTTTCTATATAGTGAATTTTTAAACCAGTCTCTATCTATCTTGAAAAACTTGTTGCAGGTGCTTTTGTTTCAGCCTGTGTATTTGGTAGGCAAATCTCTAGAATATGTTTATCTTTTAGAGTTTAACAATGTTTCTTTTGTTACTACTGGAATATATTAGATAACTAAATCTGAATTATTGCATGAAGAATTTAATTACTAAGTTTTTGGGATATCTTTAAAAAGGGAGGGGCGTTTTCCATCTGGTTATTTGGAAAGCAATCATATTACCTGGAGCTAATTTGTGCAGATTTTTTTTCCTGTTTTTTTATATCTTTGATGCCAGGTGGATGTTATTTGTAGGATTAAAGGCCAATTACATATGTTTCTTGGTGTCTGTCAGAGAAGCATTGATATAAATGTAAGTGTGAAGGTGAGCAGTTTACCACTTGCTGGTGAAGATACTTGTTTTACAGACATGGGCTATGAAGCCATCTGTTGGCTAGATAGTGTGGCTAGTGAGGTGTTTAAAATAAAAGTTAGGTTTAACTTTGTTTTTGGTTTGTTTGGTTTAGTTTTGGTTTTTTCCTTGTGAATGTGACTGCATAGCTCTCCTGATATGTTGTTTTCTCATTTTTGCTCCTCAAGAAGAGAGTATCCCATATTGCACCTTAAAGCAAAGTTATCAGTCGTGCTTGCTTGGTGCTGTAGTATGTTAAAACTACTTCCTTTGTCTTCATTTTCATATCGGGTGACTGGGACAGGCAGAAGCAAAAAAGAGAACTATAACAAATTAACAACTTGTAATTTAGGGAGAATGCCGATATTTAAAAATTTGTTGTATAGTGACATGTAGTGATGCTGTGTAAACCCTTAAAATTTTCAGCAGGAATATGAATCACAGAATAACAGAATATTTTGAGTTGGAAGGGATTCACAAGGATCATCAAGGTCCAGCTCCTGGCCCTGTGCAGGACAGACCCAGAGTCACACCATGTACCTGAGAGTGTTGTCCAAACACGTCTTGAACTCTGTCAGGCTTGGTGCTGTGACCACTGCCCTGGGGACCCTGTTCCAGTGCCCAACCACCCTCTGGGTGAAGAACCTTTTCCTAATATCCCACCTAAACCTCCCCTGACAAGCTTCTTTCCATTCCCTTGGGCCCTGTCTCTGGTCACCAAAGAGAAGAGATCAGTGCCTGCCCCTCTTCTTCCCCTCATGAGGAAGTTGCAGACAGCAATGAGGTCTCCCCTCAATCTCCTCCAGGCTGAACAGACCAAGTGACCTCAGCCACTCCTCACACAGCTTCGTCTCAAGGCCCTCCACCATCCCCACGGCCCTCCTTTGGACACTCTCTAACAATTTAATGTCTTTTCTATATTGTGACACCCAGAACTGCCCCCAGCACTCGAGGTGAGGCCGCCCCAGTGCAGAACAGAGCAGGACAATCCCCTCCCTTGCCTGGCTGGCGATGCTGGGCCTGATGCACCCCAGAACACACTTGGCCCTCCTGGCTGCAGGGCACTGCTGACTCATGTTCAGCTTTCCATTTACGAGGACCCCCAGGTCCCTTTCCATGGCACTGCTTTCCAGCGTCTCATTCCCCGGTCTGTCTGTACATCCAGGGTTCCCCCGTCCCAGGTGCAGAATCAGGCACTTGCCCTTGTTACACTTGTACTGTTGGTGTTTGCCCAGCGCTCTAATTTGTCAAAGGTCTCTCTGCAGGACCTCTCTGCTCCTCCCAGTTTTATGTCATCTGCAGACTTGCTCAGTATCCCTTCAAGTTCTGTGTCCAAGTCATTTATAAAGATGTTGAAAGAAGCACGGGGCCGAGGATGGAGCCCTGCGGAGCTCCATGAGTGAGAGGTCATCAGTGTGATGTCAGCCCATTCACTGTAACCCTTTGTGCCCGACCTGCGAGCCCGTTGCTCACCCATCGCATGCTGTGCTTATCCAGCTGTGTGCTGGACATTTTGTCCAGAAGGATCCTGTGACACTACCAAAAAGTACTGAAATCCAAAAAGATAACATCAGTTTGCTTCCTTTGATCACCTCGGTGGGTTACTTTGTCATAAAGGGAAGACAGGTTTTACCAGCAGGACTTCCGTCTCATGACACTCTGCTGCTTTTGACCAACGACTGAGTTGTCCTCCAGGTGTTTTTCAATACCTCCCAGAATAATCATCTCTGTAATGGTACCATATGGTATGAGGCTTCTCTTTCTATTACTTTTTCCATATTTTCCTCTTTCTCCTCACAGTGTCTTCCCTTTTTTTTCCTAGTGTTTTTGTTTCCCTGGATGCAGGAAACAAACATGTAATGCAGCATTACATGTTAACTGAGTGGTGTATTTCTGAATTCTCCATTAGTTACCTGCCCCTCATGTGGGGTTCATTGGTGACAGAGGTTTGGCCTGAGAAGTTGAACGTCTGTTCTGCTAGCACAGTAGGAAAAGGTCATTCATGGTACCTGTTTTATGTCTCCTCATGAAAATATTTGTTTGCAGCAGGCCCCTTTCAGCTGTCTTGGTTCGTGTTTTGGAAGTTGTACACAGTAACAGTGGTTCTCCGATTGCTGTAGAAACACCAGCCTGAACTTTGAAAGTGAAACCAAAATCAATTTAAGTCACTGTGAAGTGTTAATATTTAGCTTTTGCGTGTCTGCTGAGGGTTTCCTTTCCTTTTTTGGGAAGGGCTGGAAAAGTGTTTCTCACAATTATATTATTTTGTCACTAATATTAAGAGTGGTCAGCTTATTGCTGACCACAAAAAATCACTTTGAGAAAATGGTCTGCTTTATTATTTCTTTCTGTCATATGCTTTGTGCGGATGGACAGCATTTCTAAAATTACGTTTGGAAATGCATGAGGATTCAGAAACCAAACTGCATTCAGAATTGGGTTCTAGTACCTGCATCCATTCATTTACATAGGTTATGTTCTTTTCAACACACATTCCAGCAAAGGAAAGAAGCACAGCAATACAATTTTTTTTGGTTTTATTATGTTTTTCCTGTTCTTCCTTTTATTTTCACAATATTAATTTCAAACACTTACATTGTTCTCAAATATGTAGGCACAGAATCTGTTGCCTGCCATCTTAGAGCAAAAATGTTTCAAAATTTATTTTTTTTGCAGAATGTGATGTTGGTCTGTATTGTTAAATGAAATGCTGGTTTGTAGAGAATTATAGTTTTACAACTTTTCAGACTCCTAACATAACTGTGTTGGGGTTTAAGAGGACTGCATAAATATCTTGGATAAGCATAAATCCTCCTTGTTATCATACTGAGGCTACCCCATACCTTACAATGGAGGGGAAACATTTTGGTGCATTTATCTTCTACCAGGATGGAGTAGGGGATGGACCCGTAGTTGGAAAGAAATTCTCCTGCATTATCTCCCAAGGAAGTCTAACCTTTGCTTATGGAACTAAACTTAATTTTTGCTGACAGACAGTCTGCTGCAAGGCTGGCTGCTGCATTCTTGTAAAACAGTAAGAAATGAAAACAGAGCCTGACTGAGCATTATTCTCATTCTTCGTCTGCTTCTGTACAGCTGTGTGAAAACTAAAAGCAAAGGTTTATTTGCACTCAATGGATGTGATTTCCTGCAGTGAAACACATGAACATACCAGGTTTCTTTAGTGACTTCTCCCATTTGATTCATCAAAAGTGTTCCACTTTTTTTTTTCTTCAGTGTCTTATCATACATAGAACTGCTGGGTTATTTTTGTTTGCTCCTTTTTCCCTTGCTGTTAATCAGGGTCTTGGAGCCAAATTGTGGCTTCATATTCCTGATATTTTTCCCACATGCTTAAAACAATTTGTTAGCAATATGCTTTATTATCATATGTTTGCTTAAAAGAAAGTGATGAAAGGTGGTACTTGTGTCTGTCTTTTAGTAAATGTATGAAAAGTACAGTCTGCTTGTTTCCCTGTTCGGGTGTTGATTCTCAGTTTGTGAGGGATCTAGCAGGAATGGCTGAAGTGGTTACTGGCTGTCATCCCCGCAGCTTCCCTGGAGTTTCCTCCTCCAGCAGCAGCTCTGGTGTCATGACAGTGTGTATATTCTTGAGCCAATACCAGCTGGTGCTGACTGCAGTTTAACACCCTCACGTTGGTGTGCCTATGGTAGCTTGGGAGCAGACATGGATCCCAGGCAGCCATCCTTGGGTAACAGAGATGTAACCTTGGTTGAGGACTGTTAATATTGGTAACTGGGTTTGGCTATTGTAGTGATGAAATTATTGTAGTTGCAAGACTGTATATACACATCTGAACCGTAAAAGAAATGCCATTTAACACCCTGAAGTTACTCCCCAGAGGAAAACCACCAATCAGATAGAAATATTCCATTCTGCAACCAAATACGGGAACGAACAGGACATATGGCAAGCACTCATGGATTAAATAGTGTTCAAAGGAAAAAAAAATGGAAAAAAAAAATCAGGGAAATCTACATGTTAAAGGGTATTCGTTTTCAACAGCAGGCCAGGGACAAACAGTCAAGATATTTGGACTTTTCCAGTGGCTGTGTCCCTGTTTTTGCATACATTTAATTTCCATAATCAGAAGTGACAAAGAAAAATACCTATGTGTCAAGTTTTCATTATTAATATACCCCACTTTTCTACATATTGCCAAAGGTGTTCCTTGGTTATTCTCTGCTAAGGGTCACTAGTGATTAGGGTTGCTTTATACTATGTTAGAACATTAGTGCCTATGGACTGTGTACTTTTTAAGCTTTGTAAAAGGAGGAAAAAAAATAGGAGAGATGATACGACTAAATGACATGACTTACTGTTGGTTGGTTGGTTTGTTTGAAATTGTAATCTGTATAAAATTCAATTACATTGGACTGTAGAGAGGTTGACCATACTTTTTTCAGCTGCTCAAATCTTAGAGGGTAGAAATTCAAATTTCTGGTGAATAACTCAGTGTTCAGGTCTTTGATTAGTTAGCTTAAAAATAGGAGGCTTTAAGTACTCTTGAATTGTTTTAAGTGTAATGTGCTACCAGGTGAGCTTCTCATCTGTCTTTTCCTTGTTCCAGTTTTATGTGAAGTTGTACATCTGAGCCTTGTGCTCCCTGGAAAAGCAGGTCTACAGGTCAAAAAGGCTTTTATAAAATTAGCAATCATGCTAGGACAGTGTTCATCCATTAGCAAGCAAGCCACTACTAAAACCATTTACCTTTTTTTGTTGTTTTCAAGGTCCAAGAATATGCAATGGAATTTAGATTGCTTCATTTAAAGACTCTTCTTACTAAAAAGGAGTACAATGTAGGAATTTACTTGAAGCTCAGGGAAGGGAAAAACCTCACCATCTTCAGTGTGCTTATGGCATGTATAGCAGAAAAGCCAAAAGCTGCCATGTAGTATGTATGTTCTTTTAGAAACTGATGGTGTTTGAAGTAGATACTGAATCTCTCTTTACTTAGTAAGTATTTTGTGTGTAGTGTCTGTACTCATATAGCCTGAAACTCTAAGTACATAGCAGGAAGTTCCTGGAGTCAGTATTTTGTATACTGGTTTGAAGAAAAACTTGCAGTGATACAGACTTCAGTATTGAAGTAAAGTTGATGGGAATGGGTATGGAGAGCAACTTCTTAATAATTCACATTAATAGATTTAGTTAATTTGGAGAAAATTTAGACACTTACGAATTTCTAAAATATAGCACTTCAAATCTCCATTACGTTAAGATGCTGGTTTTGACATGCTCTTCCAAAGAATGCATGAATAGATCTCAGTGAGAATTTGGGGACAGCAGGGGAATGACACCTTATACTTTTGCAGATTAGAATAGGCTTCCTTATCTGGCTGGAATGAGAACCTAGTGCTTGTCATGCCCAGGAATGGAGAGACTTTCCACTTTTGAGATATTTTTAGTTATTTTCTTAATATAAATAATTACGTTAAAATAAAATAAATTGAAATTGTAAATGATGTAAGTCTTATGATGATCCAGTATAAGAATAAAGATTATCTATTTCTAAGTCAAAGACAGACTTTTCAGGAATGATGCAGAATGATGTGGGTTAAAAAAATCAAGTTCAGTGCTCAACTGTTTCACTTCATGGAAATAAATAAGCAGATTAACATTTATTTTAGAAAAGTTATCTGAAGTAGCATTGATTAAGAATTTGAAGTCATTTTTGTGATGATATCTTTAATAATGTTTTTAAGGCCAATTCTTTGTTCAAACATGAGTTGTATTTTGCTGTATGTTTCCAGTATGATGTTTTATGTCCTAACTCCTTAAAATTAATCCTGGTTTATTTCTATTGTAGTGCATTTTGGCAGCATTATTTATAGGATTTTTCTCAGGAAATGAGTATGCCTAACATAAAAGTGTGAAAAAGATAAGAAAGTAATAAAAGACAGTATAAATATAATCAAACTTTTTTGTTGGTGTACTATTGCAAACACTGCTTTGAGATAGCTGTGTGATTCCAGTCTGCTGAAACCATTTGGTAGCATCAACCTGAAACTACTCTGAAATTTTGGAATATTCAAACTAGATTTGCAGAAACTGATATATTTTTAAAACTTCCATAATTTTTCATACGTCAGTGCTGGCCACCATAATAATTAATGTATGATTGCATGGCCTGCTCTTCAGGTTTCCAAGAAGCAGCCTGTAAACTGAACTTTTAGCCCTAATTATCTTCACTAATAATTTCACGTTTATATGTGATTGATAAATGTTGCTCTTCCTCCAAATGAGGTGTGCAAATTTAGTTTTCATTATTTTTATGTGCACAAAGAGGGCATGATGTTTGCTGGGTTGTAATCTGGTAGTTTTTGTCCAGAGGCCTGGCCTGTATGTTGTCAACCTGCATAATATGAAAGATTCTGAGATGCAGAATTTGCTATGAAAGTTCAGAAGTTTGAATTTCATTCTGCTGCATTATTCTGTGCATTAAGATCTCATTCTCTTTCCAGATTTGGTTAATCTCTCGTTTTCAGTCTGTATGTTCCAGGTGTTTCTGCACACATAGCCACCAGGCTTTGGGAATACACTGGTAGAGTTCAAGTCTGTTTCTAGTTGCAAATATTTGCCAGAAGAATTTCTGGAGGTGTCTCTTGTTAGGCTGTCTAATTCACTGTACAGCAGATGGCACTGGAAGAGCACATCGTGGGGAGACTTCAGTCATGCCGTAATTCGTGCAAAATACTAGTGAAGCTGTTGCTGTGCTGAGGGTTGCAAAGAAGTTGCATAATTCATTTTAATGTGTTCCAGGAAGGGGTGTATGCCTGGGCTCTTCTGCTCCAGCTCTATCAAATGCAGACTGCAAAGAATTCTATACTTGCAAGTGTACGAGGGTATCATATATTGAGGGCTGTTATACAGTGTTTTTAAACACATTGATATGCAATGCAGAATTAGCTAGTGTACTTTAAGTACGTGCAAAGAAAGAGGAGTATCGGGATCAACTAGGGTATTTGACTTCAGGGTGTATTTGTTTTCTCCTGTCTTGGATAAAATTTGTGTAGGAGGTATCATAGAGTGAGTCTCATATGGAAGACTTGTTTAGAGACTTGCTCTCATGGCATGAGTGTGTTCAGTTTACTTTGGAGAGCTTTGACCTGGGCTGTCACTAGATTTTTATCGTCTTCTCTTGCAAGAATGTACTGGGTTTCTGGATAGATGCATGATGTTTGTGTGCTTTACAGTTTACCATCAAACCTTTCCTATACTTTGACATGAATTTTTACAAGGATACAACTAATAAGCCGTGCATTTTATAGAATCTAGAATATACTGAGTAGGAAGGGACCCATCAGGATAATTGAGTCCAGCTCCTGGCTCTGTGCAGGACACCCCAAGAATCACACTGTGTGCCTGAGAGCATTGTCCAAATGCTTCTTGAACTCTGTCAGGCTTGGTGCTCTGACCACTTCCCTGGAGACCCTGTTTCAGTACCCAGCCACCCTCAGGGTAAAAAACCTTTTCCTGGTATCTAACCTAAATCTCCTGACTCAGCTTCATGCTGTTTCCTTGAGTCCTGTCACTGGTCATCAGAGTGAAGAGATCGGTATCTGCCCCTCCACTTCCCCTCATGAGGATATTCAAGAGTGCAATGAGGTCTCCACTCAGTCTCCTCTGGTTGAATCAACCACGTGACCTCAATTGCTCTTTATAAGTCTCCCACTCCAGACCCTTCACCATCTTCATCGCCCTCCTTTGGATGCTGTCTAATAGCTTAATGTCTTTCCTATATTGTGGCACCCAAACCCACACACAAGGACTCAAGGTGAGGCTGCCCCAGTGCAGAGCAGAGCGGGACAATCACCTCCCTTGCCCGGCTGGTGATGCTGGGCCTGATGCCCCCAGGACACACTTGGCCCTCCTGGCTGCCAGGGCACCGCTGACTCATGTTCAGCTTTCCATTTACCAGGTCCCTTTCCACAGCACTACCCTCCAGCCTCGTTTCCCAGCCTGTCCACACACCCAGGGTTGCCCTATCTTAGGTGAAGAATCTGCTCTTGCCCTTGTAAGACTTCATACTCTTGATTGCCCATCTCTCTTAATTTGCCTGGCTCTCTCTGCAAGGCCCTCCTGCCCTTGAGGGTGTTGACAGCTCCTCCCAATTTAGTGTCATTGGCAAACTTATTATCTTGTTGAGTCCTGTGTCCAAGTCATTTATGAAGATGTTGAAGAGAACTGGGCTGGCGGTGGAGCCCCACCAGTGACAGGTCACCAGTCTAGTGTCACCCCATTCACTGTAACCCTTTGTGCCCGACCCATGAGCTTGTTGCTCACCCATCACATAACAGCTGTTATTCAGCTGTGTGCTCAACATTTCATCCAGAAGGACACTGTGAGAGACAGTATCAAAAGCTTTGATGAAGTCCAAGAAGATTACGTGTACTGGCTTTCCTAGATCAACTAGGTGGGTTACCCTGAAGTGGCAGGAAATCAGGTTTGACATGGACTTCCCCCTTGTGAAGCCATGCTGGCTGTGACCGATGACAGAGTTGTCCTCCAGGTGTTTTTTCAATACTTCCTGGAATAATCTTTTCCATTATTTCAGCAGGCACTGAAGTGAGACTGACAGGTCTGTAGTTTCTGAGTTCCTCCTTCTTGCTCTTCTTGAAAATCAGGGTAACATTGTCCAGCTTCCAGTCAGCTGGGGCCTCTCCAGATTCCCAAGACTGCTCAAAAATCATTGAGAGAGGCTTTGCAATGAGCAATCATTGAGCTCTTTGAGGATTCTTGGACGAATCCCATCAGGCTCCGTAGATTTGTAGGCATCCAGGTGGAGCAGCAAGTCCCACACAATTTCACGGTCGACTGGGTGTTGATCATTGTCGCAGTCATGGTTCTCCAGCTCAGGGCACTGGGAACCCCTTGCTCCATCATCTCTATTGAAGATGGAGGCAAAGAATGCATTCAACACCTCTGCCTTGTCCATGTCCCTGTTTGTGAGATGACCATCCTCATCCTGTAATGGGCTAATGTTATTTTTACACTGCCTTTTGCCATTAATACATTTGAAAAAACTTTTTATTTTCTCCCACAGTTCTGGCCAGGTTCAACTCCAGTTGAGCTTTCGCCACAGAAATTTTCTCCCTACACTGGCAAGCAGTATCTCTGTATTCTTCCCATGTCACCAAACCTTGCTTCCACAGGGCATACACCACATGTCTTTGCCTTATTTCCAAGAGAAGATTCCTGTTCAGCCAAGCTGATCTTCTGCCTCACCTGCTTGACTTCTGACATTTGGGAGTTACCTGCACCTGTGCCCTTATAAGAGGTGATGTTTAAAAACTGCAAAACCTGCAAAAACATTTTCCCAGGGGACTCTGCTTAGTAGTTCTCTAAGCAGCCTGAAGTCAGCTCTCCTCATATCCAGAGTTAAAGTTTTGCTGGCACTTTTCCTTCTGTCAACAGAGATTTTAAACTTGATTGCTTCATGGTCACCGTGGCCTAGATGGCCACCAGTCTCCACTTTGCTCATGAGATCCTCTCTGCTGACAAGCAGCAGATCAAGAAGGACATCCATCTGAGTTGGCTCCCTTAGGAGCTATTCCATAAAGTTGTCATTTCACATTTTTTAGGACTCTTTTGGCCCAGGTCATACCAGCTGTGTAATGCTCCCAGTTGATTTCTGGCAAGTTGAAGTCCATCATAAGGAAAAGGGCAGTGGTCTTGAAAGTGTCCCATTGGGACTGTCATGCATTTTGCTTGATAAAGGTGCTGGCTACTTTCAAAGTAAGAAATTTTGACTGCTCTGTGTACTGCCTTAGAGATTGATCTGTTGAGAATATTTTAGATACTGTTTTTTTATTTGTAAAAAACTCCATATTTTGATACAGAAAGACTAGTATGTGATAAAAACCTGTTCTTTCAGGTGACTTGTTTAATCTTTTAGTTATGGAGAAGCTGAAATAATGTTTCCTCAGCCAAATTTTAGGTAACTAATTACTTTACAATACACCAATGAAAAAAGATGCATGAATCATATAGTTTGGGGCATCTTCTTTCCCCATCAGCAATGTGAGAATTCTCTTTTAATTTCTTCCTGGCTTAGAAGGCAGATTTTACTTTTTCATGTTTGTTGGAGTTTTTTTTAGGGAGGTTAGGAATTTCAGACGGTACCTTCCACAAGGAGGGGGCAACATTTCTGGAAAAGTGGAAATAGTATCAGCTTGTGGATGTCAGAAGCATTTGGAGAACACTGTGGATTTCATAGGTGGAGCAAATGTGACAGTTTCCAGGCTTCTGGTACTACATACACAAAAGCACAGTTAAATTTATCAAATCAATCAATGCTCTGACTTTGTTAGTTTAGGAGAAGCATGGAATCCTGAAGTTGTAATTTTCACTCATTTTGTAGGTTCATTTAGTTACATATGACAAAAAACTACAAATTGGAAAGGTGGCAAAATCCAAATGGTTTAGGAATAGAAGGTCAAGGACATTTTAAGTCTCCTTTTAATTGACGTCTCTTTATCTGTAGGAGTAGGAAAGTAAACATAGCGTTTTAGCCTTTGAAAATTCATACCCATAACTCAGGATTGTGTTCAAATTGTGTAGCTGGAGTATGGTATTTTAGGGTTTCATGACTCCTGATACAACAACTATCATGTTAAAAGTGGAAAATAAGTAGTGAACATCTCATAAAATGCTGGTTCTGATGTTTAAAGGTCTTAATATTCATTTATAGCAAGGAATTTATTCTTAGTGTTTGTTTAGGAGGCAAGTGTTTTGGGTATGTTTGTTCTTTGCTGGTAGAAAGTAAATCAGTTTACAGACAAGAGAAACCTTGTAGTTTCCCCCCATTGAAAGAAAGGAAAGTGTTATTTAGTTCAGTAATTAAGAAAATGAAATTGAAAGATCTGAATGTGCTCTAAAGATGGACTTGGGAAATATCAGAGGTTATGACAAGGACACAGAATAAGTCTTTGAAATAGGTTGATGCAGATAGGACAGGGTGCAATCCGGGTAAATCAATTTTTACTGCTTCTGCTTTGTATGGAGCAGTGTCCATCCCTCCAGCAGCAGGGCTTTACTTAAAATTTTTTAAGGTGTTTTGAAGTTTAGAATCCATAGATGCTTCACATTGCCTTTTAGTTTGCTTTGGATATGATCCTTTAGCATTTGTGTACTTGAGGATCACAAAAGTTGGGCTGGGCAACAGTAATAGCCAATGAACTGCTTTTTGGTTATAGTAATCATTGTCCTTCCATGCTTCTATGCAGTTTTTGAATGCTTATTTTAAAAAACCATATTGTTTAGTTGATAAAACTTCTTTCAGTCCATTGCACTGCTTTTCTCAGTTTGCTTATATTGTGATACTGTGGGAAAAAAGTGGGAAGTGTGTATATAAGGGCTGTTTTACTTTCCCTTCAGTCCACCAAGGTTGGAAGATTTCTTGAAAGATTCTTAGACTCCTTCAGCTTGCCATGCTTAGCCTGGAGCCAGGCTTGCTGCTGCAGTTTGTGCTGCTAACATCGCACGCATTTGGAGGTACGTGGAATAACGGCTGCTACTAATGGTAGTACCTACTTCTGTGCAAGTAGCAACTTCCCTCTCTTCTCTTTCCTGTGTGTTATCCTTCTCCCTGCAGAGCTGTTTACTTTGGAAAGTCTAGCTAAAATTAAAAGGAAACAAACCAAGCCCCTCCAAAACCTCCCCTAAAAACAGCCAAACCTCAAAAAAACCAGTCTGAAAGATCAAATTTGTGTGTACCTGACTCTGCAGGATGCCAGGTGAGCGCAGCTGACGGGAACTCGAGCAGCTGTGTCCACCAGGTCTTAGCAGAAGTACTGGAGGAAGAAAAGTTCTAATAATTTTAGGCAGTAAGAGCCTGTGACTTGGTCTTCTGTGCCTAAAACAGTCCAGAAATCTTTTCTTTCACAGAAGTCCAGGAGGGGACTTGCTGTAAATATATATTACTTCGCTGTTAATGTGTCTCTATTTCTTCACTACACTTAGCTTTCCTATAAATATGTAACCTTTAAAATATTACTCAACTTTCTTGTGTAGAGAAAATATAACCTTACAAGACCATGTTTTTAGGACCAATCACAGTTTAACCTGTAGGTAAAAATTCTGTTGAATGGAATGTTTTCTGTAGTTTTATCTTCTGTAGTTACTTATGTGGGGATTTTTTAGGAGCCTTCTGAAAGAGAAGAGTGTTTATGTGTTTGAAAATTATATATAAGTCGCATTAAATATATGTGCCCGTGAGTGTGATATAAGATGTGTGTATGTTTCAAAAAATATCATGCTGAAAGCAGAATAAAGTTGGGGAAATCTCCAAGGCAGATGTAGGAGTTTCATTTTTTGAGCCTGATTGTTTCAAAGTCAGCTCCCTATTTTTACTTTTATTTGATGCCTATTGTTAAAGTACTGCAATTTCTGTTTTGCTTGGAGAAGGGGAAACCCTTATAGATAATTTTTGAAATATTTCTTTTGTGTACTTAATTGTTTTTTATTTGTTTCCAGGAAATGGCTCTTGAAGTTAAATGAGGCTGGATAAAACACATAAATGAAGCAGAAGCTGCTCTTCATGTGTTAGGGCTATATCACCGCAAGCACTGCTGATCAGCCAGATTTGGTAACTTGTCATAATGAAGAAAATTAGTCTCAAAACAATTCGCAAGTCCTTTAACTTAAATAAAAGTAAAGATGAAAGTGACTTTGTAGTGGTTCAGCAGCCATCATTAAGTGAATTTGGAAAAGATGACTCCTTGTTTGGCAGCTGCTATGGTAAAGATTTGGCCAGCTGTGAAGTCAATAGTGAAGACGAAAAAGGAGGCAAAAATAGATCAAAAAGCGAAAGTTTAATGGGTACGTTAAAAAGGAGGCTTTCAGCAAAACAGAAACAGAAAGGCAAAGGCAGCACACCATCCGTAAGCTCTGCAGATGATGACACATTCTCTTCCTCATCTGCTCCAATAACCTTCAAAGATGTGCGGGCTCAAAGACCTCTGAGATCCACTTCCCTCCGTAATCACCATTACAGCCCCACTCCGTGGCCCCTTCGACCTACAAATTCAGAAGAGACTTGCATCAAAATGGAAGTGAAAGTCAAGGCCTTGGTCCATTCCTCTAATCCAAGTCCAGCACTGAATGGTGTTCGAAAGGACTTCCATGACTTGCAGTCAGAAAACGTGTTCCAGGAACAAAACAATGCATTAAAAAATACGGAATCTCAGAACGGGGACTTGCATCTTCATATTGATGAACATGTGCCTGTAGTTATTGGATTAATGCCTCAGGACTACATTCAGTATACTGTGCCTTTAGATGAGGGAATGTATCCTTTGGAAGGATCACGTAGTTACTGTTTGGATAATTCCTCACCCATGGAAGTTTCGACTGTTTCTTCTCAAGTGGGGGGAAATGCTTTCCATGAAGATGAGAGCCAAGTGGATCAGGATGTAGTCGTTGCACCGGATATCTTTGTGGACCAGACGGTGAATGGTTTGTTGATTGGTACCACAGGAGTCATGTTGCAAAGCCCAAGAGTTAATCATAGTGATGTCCCTCCACTCTCACCTTTGCTACCTCCAATGCAGAATAATCAAATCCAAAGGAACTTCAATGGATTAAATGGCACAGATGCCCATGTGGCTGAAAGTATGCGCTGCCATTTGAATTTTGATCCTAACACTGCCCCGGGAGTTGGAAGAGTTTATGACTCTGTACAGAACAGCGGTCCTATGGTTGTGACAAGTCTCACAGAAGAACTGAAAAAACTTGCAAAACAAGGATGGTACTGGGGCCCCATTACACGCTGGGAGGCAGAGGGAAAATTAGCTAATGTGCCTGATGGCTCGTTTCTCGTTCGAGATAGTTCTGATGATCGTTATCTTTTAAGTTTGAGTTTTCGTTCCCATGGAAAAACTCTTCACACTAGAATTGAACACTCAAATGGTAGGTTTAGTTTTTATGAACAGCCAGATGTGGAGGGACATACATCTATAGTTGACTTAATTGAACATTCAATCAGGGACTCTGAAAATGGAGCTTTCTGCTATTCGAGATCCCGGCTGCCTGGATCTGCAACTTACCCAGTGAGACTGACGAATCCAGTGTCCCGGTTTATGCAGGTCCGTTCCTTACAGTACCTGTGTCGTTTTGTAATACGTCAGTACACCCGAATAGACCTGATTCAAAAACTGCCTTTGCCAAACAAAATGAAGGATTATTTACAGGAAAAGCACTACTGAAAGCTTACGGGAATCTTGCATCTTGCACTTTGGGAACAACAACAACAAAAAGAGATTGAATTACAGTTTACAGACTTTCATTATTATCAAAATCTTTTGCTGCCATAAAAATATTTCATTTTTGTGTGTAAAAGAAAAGTAATACATTTGGATTTATATTTGTTTTGGGGGGTTTTGTGTATTTTGGGAGGCTTTTCTTTTCTTGTTTTGTTTTGTTGGAAAGAATGATCTCAAGTTTATTTTTAGAAGTGTGAAATAGCTATCTTTCATCAATGTGCAGATTAATCACAATGTGAATGATCAAATTCTCCTTAATTTCCCCCAAGTCCTTTGCTGCTATCCACTGTGATTTTTATGCATTGAAAGCACATTTCATGTGTATTCAACTATAAGTAAAAGTCAAATGAAACTTGTTGAATGGAATTTTTTTTCCTTTAAAACAACCTCTGGAAAAAAAAAAGACAATGGATAAAGAACATATTGGTATTCTAAATTACTGATTTTACATCTAAGTTAAAAACGGTTTCCTAGTGTCGTAATTAGACATTTCTATAGAGATATGCCCCAATGTATAGACAGAGCTGTGTGATATGAACATGGTTATGCAGCATATCTTTGGGAAAAAAAACCGCCTTCCTCCTAAGCCTTGTACTGTCTGTACACTCTTGTGTTTGAGAAGGTTGGCTCAGCCCTTCTTCTCATCTCAGTGTTTTGTCCTCCAAAAATGGCCTTGAAAAAAACGTCTATGAAAGTCAATGTATAGTACCTGTAAGGAAATTGTGGTATTGGGGTCTTGTAAAATATTACCTTTTATAATCATGCCATCAGTTAAATAAATGAACACCTACCAGGTCCCCTTTTTCTCTCCTTTTCCCTCCTACCTACTCTTGTGGACCAAGGGAGGGAAGTTTCCTGGAATTGTAGGAAGACTCTAGGAATTGTTATTATGGGAAGGTAAATTTATAAGCCATTTTGGGGATGGGGTAAACTTCTAATAGGATGATTTCTACCATATTTATATTCAAACTACTTGAAATTTTATCCATTTTTCTACATTTTTTTTTTCACTTCAGAAAGTACAGTAATACACTAATGTCCTTTGGATCATTTTCCCCTTTTTTGTATATCCTTTGGGGAGGAAGGAACAGGACTGATAACATTTTATATGGAAGATGTTTAAAATGCATCTCTAAAGTGCTATTCTCCTAGCCTTTCAAATTATTAGGAAGAGATGTTTGAATATACAGTGACCGCAGAAAATGTTTCAGTTTACTGTCATGAAATATGTTTTGACATATGAAATATTGAATCAATTAAGTGAGTGTTTATGATATCTATCAAAGATTCTGGCATTTGAAAAGCTTACAGTTATTCTAACCTTCTGTAGGGAAAAAAAGACTCAGTGGGGAGTACAGGTTCTACACTGTAATATTTTCATTATGAACGGTTAATCCATGGCATTTTCCTGTTTTGTTTTAGTTTGGTTTTCTTTTCTCCCATGTTTCTATCACTTTCATGAGTTACTTGTTAAAGGGGTCAGAGCTGGCTTGGGAGGAAGGCCTGCCTTGGCCTGGCTGAGAGGCCTTGCTTTGCCTGCGCTGCCCCCCTGTTTCATATTTTAGAATGTCATATTCCCCATCTCTAGTAGAAGTGGCTAATGAGTGCAGATCACCTTAGAAAAAAAAAAGTCCGTCTTTGATGCATCTTTTATGTTTGGGTCATTTTCTTCTCCTTATTTAATCTAGCATTTCTGTCCCCTAAAATGAGTCTTTAGAAGTGAATACAGTATTGCTGCAAGGTGGTGCAGTAGCACTACGTCTTGGGTTGCCTGAATTGATAGACAAAATTTATATTTTTTTAATTTATTTTTTTGACCATAATGTTTAACTAAGAAATAAAAAAAAGAAAATCAAAGGTAGATAAAGACTGCCTTTGCTTCTAAGGGAGGGAGAATAAGGATTTCTTCTTTAGTCTGATAAAGTTTTAAACTTAAAAAAATAAAATAATCTAGAGCAGTCTATACATGTAATTTGTTGGCTCTGCCATGGAGATATATGTATGAAAGTGTGAATTCTGGTTTGTTTTTCTTTCCCTCTACTGATTTTTTCCCCTACCCAGTCATGTCCCGTCCTCTCTCCCCTGAATCAGGATCACTAACTTTATTCAAAAAGGCACAATAACCTATTGTATGGTACAGTGTTCTGATTCTGTCTGTGGGGAGGAAAATCATTTTTATGGATTTCAGATGCATACTTTTGGAAGAAAACCTCTGGCATTTTCTTCACTTTAAAAATTCTTTCCCCATATTAGAGGGCCTATGCATTCTACAGAATCTTTGAAAGGTTATAGTACATTAAATATTTTCTTTGCCATTTAATACCACTATTGAATACGTTAAACATATGTTTATACTATGCCACATGCATTAATTTAGCAGTCATTGCATTGAAACCTAAATATTTGAAGCTATTATATCCTGGTCCTACTGCTGAAAGAACACACATGCTAAAATTCTTGCCCATGCATTTATAAATTTCAGTTGTTCACTCATAAATGTTGCTTTTTTAAAAAAACCCCCTCTGTTTCAGCTATCCAGTTTTTGAATTGCCTTCCTTGCTGTGTTCTTCATCTGTGAACTTACCAGGTCAAGCTGACTTTGTAATTTCCCCACCCCCCCATAAAGCTACCACAAAAGGAACACTTAAAAGTGGTGGAGGTCTAGGATGTGAGAACCATAGAGCACTTTGCTTCTGAATAAAAAATGGTGGTGATATTTCTGCTAAGCTCAAAATACTTTAAATCAGTAGTAAGTAGTCACAAATACTTATTTTTACAGGTTTCTTTAATCAGAACCTCACAGTAGTTTTTCATACTGAGGTAACTGGCCAGCCAGGAGAAGGAACCCAGAAAAAATACTTGGAAAACATTAAAGATACTTACAATTTCTTATTATAAAGATTACTATAAAAGAAACACAGTAACATTTAGTTATGAGTCAGTTTAGAAGTATTCAGGATAACCATGAAATTTGTGTTCACTTCTGCTTTGTGAAAATTAGAGAAACAAAGTGTCCTTGACAAATAAAGGAAAGATGATGGAGGATATTTTGGGGACCTTTGGAAATAGATACACTAGGAATAAAAGCTAACAGACTATGATCCTTATAGAGTAGAAATATGGCTATTTATTCAGCACAACAGTTTAAGGGTTCAAAAGGTATGCTTTTATGCAATTGAATTGAGGAAAAGTGTTTTTGAAAATGAAACTTTAAAATAAAACTTTTGAGCATCTGAAATGATTGATATTATTGATAACATTGCTTTACATTAGAAGAGTAAAACAACACCTTGTATTTGGAAATAATAAATTTGCACAATCTCCTCTGTGGTTTTTTTTGTTTTGTTTTGAAGCCAGTGTTACAAACAACTGAAAGTGATGTGATTCTTTGATCTGTTTGAAGGATATAGCACTTATCCTGCTGTTGACATAGTGAATGCCATCTTTATATCACAATGTAATTCTGTCAGAAGGATCAGAAATGCAATTATTAATTAAACTCTTTGTTCTCAGATGAGCTGACTTCGCATTTTGTTAAAGCCAATTTCTTTCTGTGAATATTGACTGCTGGGCTAAGTAAAATCTGTGCAGTTTTTATTTTGATGCATTTCATCTATGTGAATATTGGAATTATAAATTTAAAACAGCATACCAGCAATATATGGGCTATGATGAGAAGTATTTCTCTGTTACTGAACTTTCAAATTCTGAGCTAGCTATAGATGAATTAATGATTGCCAATTTAATTTCTCAAAATCTTTCTATGACTGCAAAGAATAAAAAATACAGGCATTCTTTATAAATAAAAAACGGCCTAGATGGTAGTGCATAATGTGAAAAATATGGCATTGTTGTATCTGGAAAGTGTTCTAAATTCTACACAGATAATGAAAAATTCTAAAAGAATTTTTTATGAAAACCTGTTGGGTTAAAGAATTTTTATAGTGATGATGGAGTGCCATGAAGTTAATACTTGCAATCCAGATTGCTGTAGTTTACACTTTTCTCTGTTTCAGACCTGGTGTGCACTATTTGTACTAAGCACGCCACAGAGTGAATTATCCAAAGTCCATTGATTTTAATGTGTTTTGGTTTGTAAACAAAATTATAGTAATTTCTTGCACATTTTTGAAAAATAATTGTATAAGGATTTATGTATCTGCTTCTGGATACAGTGTGTAAATAAAAATTTCATTCACAAAAAGATTTGTGGAGTCTTCTATACATTAATGACATTCTAAACCAGAAGAAAATTTGAGAGACATTATAAAATTTGAGTATCTGACTTAAACATTTAAATTTTAATGGTTACCATTTAAACTATTCTGTATTTTTTAACCCTTGGTAGTTAGCTTCCAAAGTATTTCTGTATGCCAATTATTTTAATTTCTGATTTTCAAAACAAAACAAAAAATTACCAGGATATAACTAGAATATGATTTTTGAAAGGTCTACATAAGTACTGTATTAAGCTAACTTTTTGATCATTTTAATTGGTTTTTTCCATTAAAAATTTACAGAATTCGTAACCAAAGTCTCCATTTCATCTAGATGTACCTCAAATGTAAATTATATTTTCTCTTGCCCTACGAGCAACCCAATAGTTCTTACATAGCTCCAAAATAAAAATTAAGGTATCATATTGATCATCATATATTCACTTGATGCTGTCCTAGATTCCCTTTAAAAAGAGAGTGAAATTTTAAATGCTGGGAAGTCACACAAATAAAACAGAAAATCAAAGATAAACAATGTCTGTGTTACGAAAGAAGTGCACAATTGTCCACGTTTTCATGTATTTCGGACTTGGATTCACTACTCAAATTCAAGTGAGTACCAGCAGCTCCTGAGGTCTTGGTTATCACCAGGTGTGGTGGGGGTGGTGTTTGTTTGGTTTTGTGGGGTTTTTTTTAAGCAAACTAAAAGCCCAGCCTTGGTAGCAAGTAATTAGTGTTCATATTGACCACAGTGATGTGGACTTTTCTGTTTATTCTGTAACTTAAGTCCTCAAACAGTAACCAGGAAGAATTCCTGGCTCGTGCTGTTTAGGAGAAAAGCACATTCTCCTATTTCCTGCTGCTGGGGCTAGTGTTGCTTTACGGTCAGTACGTCGTGTGGTTGTTCCCCCGGTACGTGGGAGTTCTTGCAGGGATTTTGTTACTATGTCTGCATGAAATTCTTCTCTGTGTTTGTTCTATTCACTCCAGAAATTTGGTGAAAAATAAACCTACCCTCACATGTTTCCATGGTAAGTGGTGAAAGGTGAGTAAGAAGTAATTTTTCAGCCACCTGTAAAATTAGCATGATCCAGACAGAACTGAATTTTTTATATACTCAAATTGCCTACAGACTGAGTATTTCTACCCCACATTCGATCTCCATAGTTGTGGTAGAAGAGAAAGAATGAGACACTGCCTGATGCAAAAATATTGCTGTATGTCTGATAAAGCAACCCTGGTACCAAAGCAGGGCTTGGCAACCGGGGGCTGAATTAAGTCACCCTCGGCAATTAAGGTCTCAAAACTTACATAGCTTCAAGATCTAGTGGAAGTCCTTGATGCTTAGGAATCAACATTCTGTTATTTTCCCCCAGCACATGCAATCTGCTTGCAGTCCATCCTTTTTCTTTTTTTTTTTCTTTTTTAAAGGCTAAGGTTCAGCCAATTTTGGCATCTTTTGCACCACTAGTATGCACTTTGATTTGCTGTATTTTCAGGGAGAAATTTTTTTTGCCTGATTACAGGTTGTTACGTAAAATTCAATATTGACATCATTAACATCTTCATACCAGTTAACTGTTAGGATGTGTTCATCAAAAAATCATGTACTTGTGTGGGTTAATATAATAGTGAGTGAAGATAACCTCACTATCATCTTTTGGTACTTAATTTGCTGTATATCCAAGTTTCTTATGAAGATAATTTATTGCTTAGAATGAAAGCCATAGCCCCATAGCCTCTTGTAATTAGATCATTACCTTTTCTCTAACAGTGGTATTTGGGAAAAAAATTTCCTTACATGTAAAAAAAAAATTGGCACTGTCAAATCTTCAAATTAACATTGACCTCAATAAATTTTCAAGTTTAATTAATTTTAAATGGAATCCTAGGACAGTTTCCTGTGGATAGCCGAGAAGCAGAACGTTAGCCTGAAAGAATTGTTTCAGAAACAGTAATTGCTATTGTAATCATTAAAGACTAATTGTCTCAAAATCCAGTAATGTATGAAATTAATATATTATTCTAATATAATAAAAGGTTTTCCAACTGTAATACATACAAGAAAGAACTAAATATTATTTTCACTGATGTTATCCTACTGTACTGCTGAGGTGATCTGGTAAGTTCCTAAGATCAGCTAACATCAGTGTTCAATGGCAAAACCACATCTGTATCAAGAGAATGAAGCAATCCCTGCCTCCACCTGCCCCAGAATCCCAAATCCTTTATTTTATACGTGACCGCTGTGCACAACTGTGAATGTGAAAGGATTGTGAAAGAACTAGAACAAAATAATAAATGCTTGAGATTTCAAATATAGCTAATCTAGTTCAGTGGCATGTATTAGTTACAAATAGATCAGTGCTCAAGAGAAGTTCTAGAGTCTAATTGTTTAATACACAAATGATGGTGTCTTTTAAAAGAGATATGAAAATAGAAGCAATTTTAATGAGCCTGAGAAAAGCAAACAACATACATAAAAATTTGTTTTGAGTTACTTTTCAGTGAAACAGTTATCCTTCCAAGAATCAGTTTCAATTTTATTCAACAGAGACTGACTTTTAGATGCCCTGCCTCTCAGATAATACCCAAATTACTTGGTTACCTTATATAAATTTACTTATATCAGAATTAAACTTGTGATGGGACCTAAGAAGGTTTGTTGTGGAGGTAGAGGGAGATTTTTTTTTCCGGTATTGTCAGCTCTGCAGCTTCAGAAATGTTAAAGATACATTTTTTCACAATTGAGAATGGGAACTGTTTAGTTTCATAGGGATTAGCTTTTCTTAAAATTTAAGTAATGTGCTTAGTCAATGGAAGGTTATTGTCCTTGTAAAACTGTCAGTATAGAATATGTGATGTACAATCCAAAATAAGGAAACAAAATAGTTACAAAGATAATGGCTTTGAGCTCCTAGAATAAAAATTTGAAGAAAAGCTTTTAAAACATAGATTGTACTGTTGTGTATTTTTGTTTTCTGTTTTAAGGAAATCTACTTGAAGATTAACAATGTTTTAAATATTATTTTCTTTTAAAAAAGGAAGAAGAGTTATGCCTTATGATGCTGACACTTCTTCACATTTATACTTAACCTACCTACCTACCTAGCTTAGGGCATGCCAGTGTGTAGAGACAGCAGCTCTCTCCAGCTCTCTGACTCAGTTCTGGCACTTCTCCTCCTCACACTGTATGCAGCCTGATCACTTACAGCTCCATCCCTCCTGTAGCTTTAATCACTTGTTTTGGTGCCGCTTCCCTCATCTGCCCTTGCAGCGTCCTGCTGTGTGAGATATTCCCATTAAAACCTGCAGTGTGGCTTAAAGATAACCTCTATCCCTTCCTGCAGCAGAG
>VYZT01013925.1:0-19273 GCA_013400735.1 Pomatostomus ruficeps
ACTGTATGAAATTGTATTCTTTTGTTTCCTTTTGTTTATGGGTTTCAACTTTTTATTATTTTTTTCTGTTCTCTGTCCACAAGATTTATATTACTGCAATGATTTTCTGATATGTAATGTTATGTTTGTGAGGTATTTCAACTTAAGGCTAGAGAAGATCCACTTACTAGTAATTTTAATACCTGTGCAAATAATGCTGATTTAATCTAAAACCATGTAAATTTAGAAAAAATATACTTTAGAAAAAAGTACACTCTAAAAATATTTATATCTAGGCTTCTTCCTATGCTGAAAAATGTTATGGCTCTAGCATTCCTGTTGTTCTTTCCATGCACTGCCACCACTAACTTGCTGCCTCTAGAAGTGAGGGAAAATCTACCAAATTGTTTCACTGAAGATTTTGTTGTAAAGTACATGATCTCAAAGGGACGAAACTGTTTCATGAGAAAACATGGTATTTCCTCTGGAAGAAAATAAGATTAAATAAATACACTCTTATGTCTTCCTCTGTACAGTATAAGGCTGTTTAAAGGTTATGAAAATTAACATTTACCCATAATTCTGTAATAAATCCTCTGAAGAATGATTTTTTGGAGGGGGATTGTTTTGGGTTTTTTTATCAGGTCTTCTGCTAATGACTCTGAGGAATCATTCTTCCATTGGTTTTTGCCAGCTTTATGCTAGGTTTAACCTTTTTAACCTTACTTCTGTGTCATATTTTGTTGCATCAGCCCAGCTGCTTCTACTTTCCAGGCTGTACTGCTGCAGGTGTAAAACCATCTTGATACTATTAGGGAAATGCATCCCTCCTAACTGAAGCCATTTAAAATTTTGACAGTCAGTTTAAACTCTCATCACAGTCATTGCAGAAAGAGAGAAAGAACAAAGCATCTATAAACCAGACTGTTTAGCAATATACATCTCTGAGGGAAGACAGGACTCAGCCTTTGGAATAACCTGCTCTGCAGACTATCAAGGGAACTAAGATGATCATAGATAAAATTCCCAGCTTTTACAAGATTGAAGTAAATGAGTTAGAATTGACTCTTTATTCCAAAGCAATCATAACTTTCTCTATTTCTTGTCCTAACTCTTCATATGTATCTTCATTATTTACTGTTTTCATTCTTAAATCTCTCTCTGTCCTATTACTATCTCAGTCTCTTCCCTTCATCAGCTTTCTCCATTCTCACCAAATCAAACAGGTAATTAACAACTGCTGATTTTTCTTTCCACCAACATGTCTTCCTTGTCTGACCCTTGAAAAGTTTTCCAACTGCTGCAACAGTTAGTTTAGTTCTTCCTTGAAACTTGTAATATGAAATAATTTTGATAAACTATTTATTGCAATTCTATAATTCTTACTTCTATAATGCATCCAGTTCTTCATTACACTCCTACTGAAACTGAAAAGCATTATGTATTTCTGGTCTCAGGAGCTCTTCAATTTGACTTAGTGACCTGAATACAATTTTAATATATTGAAGATAAGCATGCAAAAACTATATGTTTGTTGAATGGCATTTTCCCTGCAACATTTTTAGAATAAATGGTGGCATAAATGTGTTGACAGCAGCTAATCTCGGAGAATGAAGTATGCATCCCTAATAAGCTCTTTACTCATGTTAAAGGAGACTGAATGACAGGCAGTGCAAGATCTTATCTAAAAGGCAAAATACATTGCAGTGCATAATAATGCACATACCAGGTCTGCTCACTTATGAGCTGTGGATAAATGCAGAAAATCACTACAATAACATGCCTGAAGACAGAACACTTATTCTCATTATGTGGGTGAGTGTGCTGTAGAGATCAATTAGATCACGTAACACCTGCAGACAGTAAGAATAGCAGTAATAAAACCTAAAGCAAAGAACATATTGCACAGTGTGCTGACAAGGTCAAATTGATAGTAATGATGTGTAGTGGCAGCACTGCAATAAGGTTGTCTTATACTGTATGCATCTGATATTGGCTTTCATTACCAATATCCTGGAGTACAGTCAGAAGCTTACTAAAATGATAGTGATTACCCAAAGGGCAAAAGCAAATAAGACAGGCATTTCAGTTCTTGTGCACCCTGCAAACTGCATGAAGGCAGAAAAAATTCTGCCTCATGCTAGATCTACAATGCTTTCTACCATTGGGATCAAATTGAGTTTGTACTGCCTTTTGTTCATTTTCAAGCTGATGTGGTGCTTTTAAGCATGTGAATGCTTAGTGAGTTTATTAAGACAGACTATCAGAGACCATGATGGCTATCTTCAGTGCAAATCTACAAGTATGTACTCTAAATCAGCCTGTAAGACATCATATACAATATGTACTGTTGTTCTGGAAGCTTCAAGTGGCACTTAAAAACTTGGGGTTGGGCCTGGTTTGAATAAACCCAAATATTTGGATGAGTGTCTAGTATTTTTGCAATACATCATCTCCGTAGCTTTTTAAAAACCAAACAAAGCCAAACAAAAACCAATCCTATGCTTTACATGTGATAAAATACCTTCTACCACTCCCTGAAATTCTTCTTTCCTTACAAAAGAAGTAATTTGAACACAAGTAGCTTTAGTCTCCACTGAACAAGATATGCTCAGAGACAGAAAGGTTAATGAAAAACCGAGTGTCCTTTGGAATGATGTATCAAACATTTCAAAGAAATGCATCTGAGAAGTTACTTCTGGTCTTATCTGATGTCCTCACAGCTCATGCAAAATGTGAGTAGCTGAATAAAATTAAGCAGAAAATTTTTCCCTGAGTTATTCTCTGGCTCATTTAATCATTTAGGTGAGTAGTAGGTTTTGTAATGTGGTCATGCAGAATGCTCCTATCCACACAAAAAAAGAAAAAAGAAAAAAAGTTTTAACCCTGAAAATATTGAGGTGATATTCAAAGCAGAGGTGAACATTCAGAAAACGGGAATTTGTGAACTTGACTGCTCTTGACTTTCCTCCTCATTGCAACATTAAAATGAACAGCTGCTCTTTCCCTAATGCATGACATTTTCTGGATGTTATGATTCTTCTCTTTTGTGGTGTTAACTATTCAAGGAATCAAGGCTGGCATAACAGGACTTTAGTGAATTATGTTAGTCAGGTCTGCCTACATACTCTGGATCTTTCAGTTTCTGCACATGACACTGCTTTAAATTTTTGTCTGATTTCTCTGACACAGTTGAGAGGATTTGGGAAGCTGTGAGTTCTTGTACAACTGTGTCATATTGGGGGGGAAGACACCTGTGAGGAAAAGGCTGGGTATTGACTCTGATTCAGACATGGTGGGGGTGGGTAGGAACAACGAGGAAACACTGCCCCTGACATTTGGATTACCCAGATGAGTCACTTCAAGTATTCACTTATTGCAGAAGGGAAATCATAGAATCACAGAAAGGCTTGGGTTGGAAGGCACCACCTTAAAGATCATCTAGTTCTACCTCCCCTGCCATTTAAACAAGTTGCTGAAAGACCCATCCAGCCTGGCCCTGAACACTTCCATGGATGGGGCATCCACAACTGCTTTAGACAACCTGTTCCCAGTGCCTCACTAGCCTCACAGCAACGAATTTCTTCTTCATATTTAATCTAGATCTTACCCTCTTCCAGTTTAAAGCCATCAACTGTTCTCCTGCCACTACATGCCCTTGTAAAAAGTCGCTCTCTGGCTTTCTTGCAGTCTGGCTTCTGTGTGTTTCAAACCCTAATTTAATATTTTAAATGAATGCTTCTGTGTATCAGATGTATGATTCATACAGACTAGAGTCTTCTGGGAGCTAGTCTTTAAACCATGGCAAGCATATGCCACTTCTCTCTACTCAGTGACAGCCCCATTTCCACCCTCAACAGCCTCTCACTGTGCAGCACTGCCATGGCTGTAGCTATAATGCCATCTCCTACTGTCATACTCCTAGTTCCTTGTTCCTGTCAATCTCCTGTCCCTCACTTCCTTTAAAAACTTATTTTTTAAAAATGTGTGGGCCCTCTCTTCTGTCATTACTCAACTAGAGAATTATATTCTGTGTGGAGAATCATTACTGGGTATACATATTCAGGAAAACAATCTCATTGTCATTATGTTGCATGTTCTGCTTTGAACATGCTTGATATGCTTTCTGAATACTGATTAAGTATTTAATTTACATTACACACTTTTTTCCTCCCCAAGGCTGGATTTCTCACAGGACTTCCTGGGAAACAAAAACATCATCTTAGAAAATACCACAGTAACTTGTCCTTGTAAATGACTGCCTAAGAACTCACTTTCACACTTGCAAATGTTCAGAGAAGTTGATGTAAGTTAATAACCCTTCTGAAAAGTATCCAAACTGATAAGCACCTAAAAACATCTTTTAAAAAAAATCTTAGCAGCCATTTTTCAATTTCTTTTTAACCTATGCACGACTTTTTGTAAAAAATTACAAATACTGCACCCCAATTCCTAAGCATAATATTTTCTTTTGGCACAGGTTTTCTTTTTAAAAGAGGAAAAGACACTTTCTCAATGCATGCCTTTTATTATTTTCTTCCATTTCAGATTAACTGTAAACAGCCAAAGTAATTACTTACACAGATACAACATTTTGGAAATTTGCTGCTATCAGTTTATTATCAACAGAATACTATCCTAATGTCTTCTCTTACATACATTATGCATCTTTGATCAAAGAGCCTAAAGATTTGTCGGTGCTTCAGTTATTCCATACACTCCCCTTGTAACAGCAGGTATGATTATAACTAATGCAGCCTACATCAAGATGACTTCCCTAATATGCTGAGATTAAAAAGGAAAAAACAAAACCACATTCATTATGTTGCAGCTCTGAGTTTTTGTGCTGAATAGGAAAACATATACATGTAAGCAGTATTACAATGGTTGTAATTACTTCTGCAGTAAGAAATGTATTACAATTTACTGTTCTTTATCAGCTGGAAAACCCTTCCTTCTGAAACACTGCATGTGCTTCCATGAAGAACAGAACAAGAGAGACTCCTGCTGGTTCAAACTCTACAGAAATTAACACTTTTTACTAACTTTCTTTTTTCTATTCTTTATGTACTTACACTACTCATTTCTTCCATAATAATACCGAAAGGCTCTGAAGCTGAGTGAATGCACTAGACTCTCTCCTGCATCTCAGAAGAGCTGACTATTTGAAATTTTTGAATTCCTGAGACAAACAAGTAGAAGGAAGAAGGGCAGAAGTCAAAGATACACAAATACAACCACATAAACAACCACATTGTAGTTTGTGTGGTTCTAATATGTCTATAGTAAATTATGAAGCTATTTATTCAATATATGCTGCTCTTAGTGGAGAAAGTGTTTATTTGGTGGAAGTGTTTATGTATGTATCTACCTGTTATGCAAAAGTAAACTAAATCAAACTATCAAGAAGTGCATAGTTCACAAAATTGTTTCATTCAGCTTACTTCTTTTCTCAGATAAAATTTTAAATTATTGTGACAGTATTGCGGGTAACAATGACATTATCACATACTGTGGGTTTCTTCATGGGATGTTTGCCTTGTTCTGTGCACAGGAGGTTGGCCACTGCTCGAGAAGGATGCAACTGTGACTCAGTATTCCCTCATACTCCTGCAATATGTCCTTACATACTACACAAACCTGTACTGAAAAGAAGTTCCACTTTAATTCCTTTTATAGTGCTCACCTCTATATTTTAGGGCTAGATCTTTAAAAGGATTTAAGGGCTGGACAGAAAAAGGTATTTAATATCCAAGTCCCAGTTAATGTAGTGAGAACTACACATTGTGGTGTGTCTATGAAGACTACAGCTCAGGAGTGTGAGTGTCCACTAGCACAGCCTAAACAGCACCACAGGGGACAGCAAAAAGACACCTATGGAAGCCCTAAATCCAGGCTGGTATTTTGAAATAAAGGAGCAAACTCCCATGCAAAGACAGTAGCTGGACTCCACAAAACACTGAAAATTACAGTCCACCTGAGCCATCTCAGAAGGATAAATGACTTGAGTAGTTCTTGGTTTTGGAGGTAATAAGTGTTTCTGCCCCTTGCTGGATTTTGTACACTACAAGGAGTAACTCTAGTTTCAGAATTAATATTGTCAAACCTTTTGCCCAGTTGCCATTCAACCCTAGAGGTACCAGCCTTCACGGGTAATAATTCCTTGAGGTGCCTAAGCATCTGCATTAAATTATGGTGTTTTGTCAACAATGAACAGACCCTTCCCGATCTCAGCAACCACTGGAATTTAATATTAAGGGTTTTCCCTATTATGTCAGCTAGGGTTAAAAATGGGTTTTCTCAGAGATGGTTAACCTTACAGAAAATATAAACGGAAGAACAGAAACATTTTCTTTTATTGAATAAATTAGCAGCTATATACTCTCCTGGGAAATGGAACATTCTCATCAAAAACCCCTTTGCTTTAGGGGACTTGAATGCACATATTCAGAGCCCTCCTGGCTCTCACTGATTTCAGATTACAGTTGTCAAGATAAGACATTTCTGAAAATAAATTTTATGTACTTCATCTTGAAAAATGCGCCTGTACTACATTAAAGCAAAGGGAGAAACGTCAGTGATTTTCTCAGTATCACAGGACATTTATCAAAGGTTTTAGCATAGAATCCTTTTTGCAGAATTCTTCCAAAACTTTCATAAGACTGAGTCATCCTCTCTTCCTCTCTCTTTGATGTCTTTCTGACCTTCTTCTAGGACTAGTAAAGGACTTCACTAACACATACAAGGTACATGCAAGAAGGTAGCAGTCAAAAAGGAAAGATGATATAACACCATACAATTAGAGTTGGCATTGAAGTACACAGGAACATCCAGCTGTAAATGGCATGGTGCAATAAGCACACCACAAGACACGCTGCTGTCAGGTGAGGAAAGGCTCAGGCAGTCTCTGAGGTGACAAGCTTTAGCTCAGCTCCCAGCTGGGAGGTCTGAGAGCACCCCCAGGCTTGTCTGCTGGGGCCTTACAGCACATGCCTCCTGTGGGGATGTACCTGCCACATCAGGCCCTTCCCAGTGGGGAAGCTGCAAGCCAACAAAGAGCCTCAAGGCAGGTGGTCCAGCTCCCCAAAGGGACAGCACTCCACAGCACTGCATCACACACAGCCCAGCTGAAGCAAGCCTCATCTGCTCTGCCATCATGGAGGGTACCAAAGCAGGGGAGGATAAACAGGAAAAGCCCACCACAAGATGAACATGCTGACAAAGTCTGCCCTAGGGGAAGAAGCTTCATCTCTCTTCCAACTCATTCACTTAAACTGACAGGAGGCCAATTTTGTTTCAAGATGCTGCTGCTGATTGCATTTTAATCTGTATCTGTGAACCAGATACAGAATATAGTTTTGCTCTGTGGGTATAACTGCATGACAACTTGCTACAATATATGCTTTCTGAATAATTATAGGTTGTTCTATTATTCAATATCATCAACTTTTTTAGCAATCAGTTGAAGTGCTAACTCACACTGCATCTGTGGGCTAGACTAATTTTCAGCAACTCGATACCAGTAAATATTTAAAAACTACAGAGGATTTGTGTTTTCTTACTGCTTGACAACTTGTAATACGGGAGCCAAGGATTTAGTAAGGCTGGGAACTTCCACAGCAAAAGTGGATAATTGCAAGCATTTTCCTCTGAAGTCTGAAACAGCAGGGTATAAGGGTACTTGCAGTAGACAGCTGTTGCCTGCTTGAGTACAGTTATGTTGCCTTGCCCTGGTGACACTGGAGGTGTAAATAGGTTCAGAGAACTCATGTTTCTATTTAGGTTTTTGATAGTATGCTATTTAGAACTTCAGCTTAGCCTTCAAAGCAGAGATGAAGTTAAATGTATTTTACCACCTAAAGAGTTAGGTGGGACATTGATGTATTGAGAACACAGATTCAGGCTGGAACAGAAATTCATGCTGCTCTAGGAAGCCAGGGGCAGGTACAGACAGTGGCAGGACAGAAACTCTTTGATTCCTTTCACATCATTAAAATAGGACATGAAGAGAGATTCCAGGTACAGTTATTTCACTCTTCATTTCACAGAGGCAGTTGAATGTCTTCAATACAACAACAGTAAGGTTTTAGTGATATCAATATTGACATAGCTACTTCAGAATTTGCAGCAGTTATCTGGTACTCTATGAGGATGTAGCAAAGAACATGCTTGACTTTTGTGAGCCAGGTGTTAATTAAGAGTTAAGCAGAATTTACCAGTAAGTAAAAAGTCAGTAATCTTAAAGTTTCAAAAACTCTGCTTACCTTTACTCAATCCATTAAATTTTCTGCAGCTGTGCAATGTAAACAGGTTCATTAAATAATAATTTAAAAAATATATTTTAAAAAACTAAGCTGATTTACAAAGTTCATTAATATTGTATTATTTATAAATTTATCGCCACAGTTACAAACAGATAGTCTTGTAATGCTTTTTTTTACTTTTGCATGGTTGAGATAAAAGCAAAAACTATTATCAGTTGCTAAAGCTGTCTAAATGTAAATATAAAACAGAGCTAGGTCTCTTATATAAATGGGAACTATTGTTTGCCATCCGGAAACTTTTAAAAGTACACCAAAAAAAAGTAAATATTTTTCTATTACTGCTGTTAGGCTTGGTCTTGAAGTTGTTAATCAGAACAAACAGATCCTTTTCTCTACTCAGACTGGATGTAGCCAGTATGTAATATCATGCTGCATGTGTTTATTAATCTTTGCCTTCCTCTGCATTACCACTTTGGACTCATTAAAAGTAGTAATCTGGCTTTTAAGTGGAGCTGTGAAAGTTAGATAATAAATGTTATTGCCAAAGAAAATACAATGATGTATTTATTTCTGTGTTTAACCCAGAGGGATTGGCATAGGTTTTCAAATTAATGTTTTTAAAATAAGTTACAGCATCCCTTAAGTCACCATAAATCTAGCACTCTCTTGTTTCCATTGAGAATATGCTAATTGCAGATTTTTTTGCTGATGAGCATCATATTGTATAATAAATATATGGAAATGTCAATGGAGCATGCTTTCTTTTCAGCATATTTGCATGCAGAGGACATTCCCTAAACATACTGTTTAAACTTTATTAAGATAGAAAAATACAAGTGGGTTCTATATGAAATAACTTTATAATTATTTTGATTTACAGTTTCTGAATAAAAAAAATTTAAAACAATGTTTTTAATGCAGATGAATAATATATAATTAGCAAAAAATTAGATTCTCCTTCCTCAGACAATATTTGTCCAAAAATAATACTATTTATAACAACTGATATTGTTAGGGCAACTTTCAGGGAACCGTATTAGTAAAGATGACTGAGTGATAGAATCTAATCCAAGTGTGTTTTACTTCAGTGATGGTCTTCAAATATTTTTATGCTGAAGCAAATAATCCAACTATATAAAGATAAAAAAAATATTTTTAATCATTTCTTCTCAACCCTATCACCAAAATGCTGCATATTTCATTCATGCAAGGAAATCTTAGTGATATTGATGTGTTTTATATTTAGAAGAGACTGTATTACCTTCTGCATCTGCACATTCACAACTCCTCAAATAAATCTGTAGTGATGTTTTCTAGTGTATTTGAAACACAACATTAGGGACTCTGGAAGGAGCAAGAGAAGATGAAATTTGTGATAGAAAGATGTTGATAAAACTCAGACTTCACAAAAGCAGAAAAAGGCTTGAAGTTGGTTTTTGAAAAGTCATCACAAAGTAAATACTAGGTTTCAGTATGTGAGCATGAAACCACAAAAATCAAAAATAATAGTTCTGGTTTCAGAGAGATTGTTTCCCATGTTAAACTTAAATTTTGTTTGAGAGAAAAAGCTAGAGGAAAAAGTACTCTTTTTCTGTGAGAAAAAAAAACCAAAAAGCACAACTCCAAAACCTAGATGATCTTTTTATTATTTGCAGCCTTTGAACAGTGCAACTTTTAAAACCAGGATATTTTAAAAAACCAAAATGTATGTATGTATGTAATATATTTTTTTGCTGCTTATTACACTGTATTGGTGTGCACAGTTTTTAAAAAGGCTGCTTGCAACCTGTTTCAGGTGAAGTGCTGCTTGATAAATGAGTTTAATACACAGATGTTTACCTCAGAGAAAATTCTGCCTATATTTCAGAGAGGCTTTTGTGCATAAAATCTGTTTATCACATTTTCTAATACGCAATGTGGTCAGCATTTGTACCATGGAAAAAGCTAAAACATTTCCCATTAATCTTTGCAAAAAATTATTTATTAATTACAGAAACTAAAATGAATGTAACTAAGAACTTCATGCACTGAGAAATACCATGATACTTTTATTTATAGGCTGTTTCAGAAAATGTATGTATGTATGTATGTATGTATGTATGTATGTATACAGATGACAGCACCTTCCTGGCCACCAATGTACTATTCCAGCTCTCATTTCACAGGAGACCTGAGTAAGTGGGGGTTTGTTTGTTTTATGAGGGTTTAGTTTGGTATGTGGGGGTTTAATTTTAGTTTTCTTTTTTAATAATATAAGGCCAAATTCCTTCAAAGAAAGAACTTCTTACTACAGAGAAGCTACTGTTTTTCTGATGTGCATGCTATCATTTCAAGGGATGCTCTGATGACATTGACATCTGAGTGTGATTGAATGAATGAGCAGACTTGGAATTTGCCCAAACCATGGTTTTCCAGAATTACCTATCACATCTAATACTGGTGCCATCCATTACTCTCTACTTCCCTGCATCTTTATATCACAGTTTGCAACAGAAACATGCTCCATAGAATCTGCATTTTGTGATTTTCTTTTGCTAAAGACATTATTGTTTTATCTAGTTCCTGATCATAGTGTAAAGTCCATTAAGACTTACTCCATGTTTTTCAGTTTTTCTGTAGTAATTCAGTCATGGCTATGAAAAAAACCAAAAAACTCTGTGATTTAATATTTTAATAGTTATTTACTTTCACGCATTTCAATCACTATCATATTCAATATTTTTTCAGTAATAAAAATTTTTCTTTAATTGTCCATATTTTAAAAATTTGATTGATCTAAGACTGACTGTGATCTAAATAGTAATGGTGTCTAACATTGTAAAGATTTATTGAAAGCTTTAATGGGAGATTGATTGACTCATGCTGTAATTCTTGGGGTGCCCTAGTGTGATTCTTGGGCTGTCCTGTGCACAACCAGGAGCTGGACTCAACAATCCTGAAGGATCCCTTCCAACTCTGCATATTCTATGACTCTTTGAAGCTGTAAGAAAAACGAGGCACAATGTGCCCATACAGTGACTGACTCCATCCCCAAGAGCAATCAGAGGGTCACAAGTGATGCCACAGCTCTGCTGGACCGCCTGGGATGCTGAGTCTGGGTTGTGTGGCAGCAACAGTCAATGACACAAATGCATGTGACAGTAAGGGTCACACTAGTCCTTGACTCCATTGATGGCTCTGCAATTTGATAAAGGCATGACCTTCATGGATAGTATGGGTGGCATCCTGCCTACACTGCTGATGTCCACCAAAGGGCAGGGTATTGGGGCAGGGTGCCAAGGATGAGTACAAGATGGGAGGAGAATAGATTGAGAGTAGCCCTGAGGAGAAGGACTTGGAAGTCTTGGTGAATGAAAAGCTTGACGTGAGCCTTCAATGTGCACTTGCAGCCCACAAAGACAATCATCTCCTGGGCAGCATCAAAGGAAGTGTGACCCACAGATCAAGGACAGTGGTTCTCCCCATCTGCTCCCCTCTTGTGAGACACCACCTGGGGTACTGCCTCCAGCTCTGGGGGCAACAACATAAGAAAGACACAGACCTGCTGGAGTAAGACCATGAAGACAATCAGAGGGATGGGGCACCTCTCCTACTCAGACAGGCTGAGAGAGCTGGGATTGTTCTGAATACAGAAGTCTCGGGTGAGATCTTCTAGTACCCTTCCACTGCCTAAAGAAGTCCTACAGGAGAGCTGGACAGGAACATTTCACAAGGCTGTGTAGTGATAGGATGAGGGTGGTGAGGCAATACCACAGGTTGCCCAGAGAAGTTGTGGATGCCCCACACCTACAAGTGTTCAAGGCTAGGCTGGATGGGGCTTTGAGCATCCCGGTCTAGAAGGTGTTCCTTCTAGTGGTAGAGAGGTTGGATTTAGATGATCTTTAAGGTCCTTTCCAAACCTCTACAATTCTATGATCAGTTCAATAACCTTGCATATTGTTGAGGTGTGCTGTTGGCCAGATTTCTGTTTTTCTCATGGCCAGGCACTGCTGCCCCCTCCCCCACCTCAGTATCTGGTTTCTCCCCCGGAGGGCTTTGTATTTCGCAATCCTATACAAAGCCCACTAAATTCGAAACCCTTACTCCTACCTCATAGGATGTTTGTACCCTCCCCCACCCCCTTGTGTTAGTATATACGTGACTGTAACTCCCCGTGCCAGTGCTTCCCTGGCACGATCCTGGTGCCCAAATAAACATCTGAGAAAGCCCCTCCGTTTGTCTCTCCTTCCTCGGCATGCCTGTATCATCGGCGGACTAGGTGAACCCCTGCCAGACCTTCGCCAGCCCTCCCGAGACTCTGAAGCAGCCAGCCAGTCCCTGGAACCATGAGCAGTCACCTGCTGTCCCCACCGGACGCATTGCGGCAGCATATGTGAAAATCCTTGACTTTAACTTTGTGGAAATGTTTAACAGTGACTAATTGCCAATTGATTATGTTAGACAAATTTCAAGAAGGAAATAAAAGTCAGGTATCAACACTAGAAAATTAATCTAGCTAATTTTCTGATAACTGAAAATTGCTATGCTCAATTCAGAAACTATGAATCCACAATACTGCAGGAAATTATTCATAAAATTATATTTTAAAGTTCTCTTGTTTAGAATTAGGATTGCAAGCTGTTTTTTCTCCTGTACTATATTTAATAGCTTGATCCTGAAAATGAATTCGGTAGTTCCACTGAATGTAATGAAAATGTACATATAAGTTACTTGCCTGAATATATGATCGCCTAATTGGCTCTGAACATCTCAATTTTCAGGGCAGAGTTGTTCATTTAGGTATGTGATATATTCTAATAGGAGACATGCTACTAAATCTCTGTGAATTCCCTTGAAAATTGAGATATGAAAGAAAAGCTATTTAAAGCCATCATTCATAATACAGCCATAGTTGTTATGATGAATAAATGGCTTAAACTATTTGAGCTTTTTTATTAATAAATGTAAAGCTACTTTGTTCTTTAGATAGACAAGAAAAACAACTTGTTCGTTTGAGGTTTTTTTTAAAGAATAAGTTATTAAGTTTAACAGAAATATGTGTTTGCATAGTGCAAATGATTCTGTACTAAATTATTCTGTACTAAAAATCCTTCTTTTATGTGTTTTTGGATTCATACAGGGCTCAGAATTTGTTTGAGTTAGTACACCATTTTTCATTATAAATCTAGAAACTGATGACAAAGACTAAGGTAATGGCAAACCAATAGTCTGAAGATATGAGAAAGTATTCCTATGGACTTCTTCACTTTAAAAAATATTAATCTGTGACCCCTAAGAAATACATAATTAGTACTGAGGAACTGGGGAGGGGGGTTGGGTTATATCTTTTTTAAGTTTGGAGTGGAGCACTTCCAGGGTTGCCTACCAAATATCTCAGTTCAACTCAGAAAATATTCTGCTGGACATTATTTTATCATATTGCATCAAGTTCCTTTCTCTGGTATCAAAGCAATTTATTCTGAAATATCCTAATAGTATTGATTTTATAGAAGCTGATGTATTTTTCTGGCATAAATTTTAAAACATTTTAAATAATGTTGGTAACTCATACGTTTTGGATATTGAGCCACAAGCATCAATAGAAGTGGGATTAGTACCTTTTCTTCATGCAGGTCTGGTAAATTGCAGATTACTTCAGCAATATATTCTATCTGTACCATTTCTTCTACTACAACTTGTCTGATATTATCAATCTCCTTATATCTACAACAACTCTTTTGAATTTCTTAACATCACCACCTACCCAAAAGAAAATTACAGCTATCCTCAAAGGCATAAAATATATAAATGCTGTAGTCACATTTTCAAATATATTGACTGCATTTCAACTTTTTTTCCTTATTCTGTTTTTATTATTTCCCTTTGGTTAACACAGTTCTATTGCTGTTTTTCAGAAATCTCATCTGTAGTTTACACTGTGTCAAGCAGACAAATTTATTTCTCATTCATTTGTCTTTATTCCCTTCCTTTGAATATTTATTTATTTATTTATTTATTTACTTATTATTTATTTATTCCCTTGAAATATCCTACATATTTTCATCTTCTTCTAGAATAACATAGGTCAAATTAAATTTACTCTAGAAGTATTAATTTTCCTCCAATAGCAATACATTGGCCTTCGGTGAGTCACTGAGGTACAGGTTCCCAGACTGTAATTCTATTATTTATTTCAAATTAATTTTACCCCCAGGTTTCTTTCCAAATCCAAAACAAAAATTCCATGGCAATGTCTTGATGAAGATGCACAGTAAGACAGTGCTTCTTCATATCCTTTTCCCTTGCATTTTGAAGAGTTCAGCTCTGTAACGAAATTGTTTTAGCTGAGTTCATCTCTTGACACTGCTATTTTAGTTAATAGCTAAACTACAAGAATGTTTCTGGGAATATTAGAAAATACTGCTAAAACATGGATTTTGAACTCAGTAACATGAATATTCAATACAGAACTGCAATCCCAAGAGTTTACTTACTACTTTAGTCAGTGAGTTCCAAGACTTGCATAATTGAAAAAATTCATTTAACTCCGAGTTATTTATTTTCCCTGCATAAAAAAACTAGAGTAGACCTGTCGACAATGGAAACAAGTGCAATCCATGTGTTCATGACTGTGTTATACTCATTTGTTGAGACAAAACCTGTCCTCATCACAACTTAACTATATATTATATATATACACTGATGTGTGAGAACATAGAAGGGAACATTTGATTTATGATTTTCTGGTGCATCTTGCTCCTGAACTCCATTGCAAGTAAATTGAAAATAGGAGAAACAGAATCTAAATCTCTAAGCGTTGCAAAACTCTCATCACAGGAAGCTGGTCCACCACTAGGTTACAGGGAGGTTTTTATATTTACAAAGTCAAAGAAACACAAAGTTGGTTTCTTTTCTATAAAAGCAGTTACAAAGGAGAAGAATTTATTTGGGACAGGAATTTATTTTGGATAAAACTCTCGAGATCAGGGCTACAATGTGCTGCATGTTTTTATATTTTCAGAAGACAGTGGGGTTTTTAAAAATCATGTACTTCGAGTGTCATTGGGGACAAAATAAAATGGTTCAGTTGGATTTATTTGAATGTGTTTATGCAGTTCTGTTTTCAGAGCCATCACTGATTAAAAATGTGCATTTATCTCTAAGAGACGTTTGTTTTGCTGCCCTTTAGTATAAATAAATTAATTATTACTCTATCACATATGGCTACATTGCATTCAGATATTGAAATTAAGTAGCCACATGAAGACATGAATCACTTGTCTCAAAAATGATCCTAGGAAAGATAAAATGTTAAAAAGCAGCTTTGAAAAATACATGTGAGGAGATATAAACGAAAAAAAAATTCTGTCAATCTACTCTGTTCAGTTTAGAAATGCTGTAGAATTTTTTATACACAGTTGGCAAGCTACTCACATTCCAAAAGTGACTGCATTTTTTTTTAGGGGAAAGACACCTTTAGGTAGTTGCTGTGCTAAACAAATCTGTCAGTAAGGCTCTTATTTCTTTATTAATTGGAATTCTATTATGTCAAAGAGAAAGACTGTAATATTCCAGAAAACTTCTTGTGACAGAAAACTGGCTATAGCACAAAACATGTATTGCAGGACCTTAAAAGATTTATTTTCATATAAATTGAGGAATTAGGAGTTGTTTCACCACTGCATGTCCCATGAACACATGGTGGGTTGAGGTGATGCCTGCTATTTTTCAGAACAAAGACTGATTTGCATATGCAGAAACATTAACAGTAAATAGAGAAAATTAACGCAAGAAATTTATAACCTGGCAGCAAACTTAAATGCCTTGATTATTATGATTAATGCTGGTGTGAGAAATATTCCAGTCACCACAACTCAAAACCACAGATATTGCATAAGGATTTTTACCACATTGATTAATTTTAACTGCATCTTTGACAGCACAAAGTGCTTTCAGTATATCCCTGGACATTTTCCATAAGCTCATTTCTGTTGAGTTTGCTTTCCAGTGTACACTGTCCCACTCTGACCTACCCATTGAGACCAGGACCATGTTCCTCTCTTGTACTCTGACCTCCCTCACCCATCATAGATGTCCACATGCCATTTTCATGTATATCTTTCAACCATGCTTCAATGACAATACTACAACCTCCTTAAAATAAAAATAATACAAAAAAAAAAAAAATTGGAGGACTAAGAAAAAAAAGAAAAACATCCTATAATTTATGCTACTATGATCAAACTTCCGCTATCAACACCATTCAGTGGAACACCTTTGATAGTCCAACTGAAATAAAAATGCTTTATCTAAAAAGACCTGATCTGAATTCTTTTAATAAAATGTAAATTTTTTAATATCTCAAAATGACCAACTAAATAATCACTAAATAAACAGAACTCTTTCACATAATCTGGGTATTACTTCACCCCCAGAAAATATCTAAAATATAGTCTGCATTACCTTAACTTTCCAGCAAACTTACTTAATGTTCATTACCTTTACTGTTTTGCTGTTAAAATACTGAGCCACTTGATGCATCATAAAATAAATGTTTGAAGCACAGAGAGGAAACAAAGTAGGCGAGCACTTTATTTAACACTGGATAATTTTTTTAAGAAAGTTTTATCTTGCTTGTTAAAGCAAGATGAGAAGTTTTCTATTAACTAGGCTGGGAAGCCTTAGGGGCCACTGAAAGCTTTTTCATTGCATATTTAATTAGAAATGTGCTAGAGAGCTGGTGTTCAGCTTTTCTGAAGCTCATGGCTCCTGACAAAATGTCTGCTTTTAAGCCATTTTGTCTCTTGAAATATTTTCTAAAAAGTGGGTTAAACAGAAGAAGCTTTAATTTTGCCTATTTTCACTTCAAAGGGATTTTACTGTTTTATCAATCCTACTGTAAAACCAAGGTGAAATGACATCTTCAAAAGTAAGCATTTTCAGGTAAAATAAATCTCCTAAAAGAGCAAACTGTAAAGATTCTAACAATTTGTTTCTCTGCCTAACCCACCAGAATGACAGAAGATGAAAGAAGGAAAGAAGAGGATTATGTCTGGCTACTGCAGGTGCAGAGTTTGCAGAAGCAAACCACCAGCCGCTTCATCCGGTAGCCAGTGTCTGGAGGTGAAGCGAAGTAAATTCATAAATATTACTGTTATAGCGTGGGTAGAACAATGTTGACAGCACTGCCTGCAGTTGTCAGGATGCACATCATTTGCTCTACACCTGGACAAAACATGACAAGCCCAGTATGTCTTCTGTCCAGTGCTTGGTCACAGCTCCTTTTCCAAAAAAGTTTTCTGACAGAAGTTTGCTTGGAATTTAGGTTGCCTCAGAAGTCCTAGCTTCCCCTGAGGTAATTTAATGGATAAAGGAGGGCAGCCCCAACAAAAGCTGACAGTACTTCAACCTTTAGCATTGCAGGTATGAATACACATTAGTTATGGCTGGATAAAAATGCTTCTGAAACACAGGCTGAACCAGTAAAGTAAGCTGCTGACTTTTTAATGAAACACAGTATTTGAATAAGCATAGCCTCTTAAAGGAAGAATGGAAAGCTTTTTTTGTTGTTTGACTTGACAAGCCCTGTTTTGAAATAGTTTACATTAAATGAAAAAGTTAGAAATACATAGAAATTAGTTGATTAAAGGGGTGATGTTGTACAATGAAAAGTAAATAAATGCTGAAAGACAACTCAGTAATTAAATAACATGTTATACTAGACAGTACAGCTAAATGAATAGAATGTGGAAATGCTCTTTGATACACACAAAAGAGAAATTTACCAAACTTGACATGATATATAAATGGTGATGAAAGTGCTAATGCATTGCTGTCCTTATATCACCTTCACTCAGTCAGATACTTGAGACTGCCTAGGCTATCCTACTCAGATAACTTAATCTATGCCTTTCATGGCTAGTAAAATACAGCAAGTAGCACCCAGACCTTCTATTAACACCAGAATTGGAATTTCCTATTTTTTGGGTGAATCAGATCCATATGTCATGAGAGTCCATGTATTTGATGACAGAACACCGAAAATATATTTAAAGGGTAGGAAATAAATTTGTTAGAAGTATCTTGATTTGAGGAAATAAGACTTGAATATCACCCTAGGCTAGCTCTTATGAGGTATTGTCATTTAATTTCTGTCATCCATGATTAATTATCAAACTTATCCAAAATGTGATCCATTTAGAATTATTTCAACTTTACATTTAAATGCTCAAAGACTGATCTTTGACAGTAATAATATTTCCAATTTCCTCCTGCTCTGTAACTGCACAAATTTTTTTCATTTAATATTTTATTTATTCATTTATTTATTAATTCATTTATGTATTTATAAATTGGAAACTTCTTTAGTGTGTGTTTGCACATTCATTCCAGTAGCATAGGCTAAGCAAATGCTTCAGACTTGGCTATGGAAAAGAGAAGAGTCATTCTGGTTGGCAAATATGTTCACACAATAGCCAGAAGTGACATCTCTATTAATATTAGGTGCAAGAAGAGTACCTATAATTTAATCATGACCTATGCAAATTAAATTTACAGATTTGACACAGTTTTATGAAATTAGAGTAGGATGAGTTCATTCATGTCTTTTGTTATGAAACCGGAGTTGAATACATTGATTCATTTGTCCTCCATTCTTAAGACTGACACAAGTAGAGTTTGGTCTTGTCACTTGTTACACAAACCTGTAAAACAGTGGTGTGAGATGAGGTGAGTGCTGCTGTTATCCATACTCCAACAATGTTCATCTCTGTGTTTTCACATCAAAACCAAATACAGCTGATTCTTCAGTAACTCTGTGTTTGGCATAGGCAAAGTCCTGGGAGGAAGCTGGCTTGTTTAGTCTAAATCCTGTTAAATACGGATGTGGCCTGGCAAGAAAATTCTTTGAAGTAGTGACTGAAGGCCATGACTGCACCTTCTGTTGAAAGCACCTGCCAAAGGAGTTGCAAGGTTATGGACAGTCCTAAACTCTTACTAAATTATTGTTGATGTTGGATGCACAGACAGCCACAACAGCTGAGAAAAACCTG
>VYZT01013928.1:0-53181 GCA_013400735.1 Pomatostomus ruficeps
CCAAGAAGCTGTGGATACCCCATAATTGCAAGAGCTCAAAGTCAAATTGGATGGAGTTTTAAGCACCCTGGTCTAGTGGTAGATGTCCTTGCCCACGTCAGAGTGGTTGATCTAGATACCTTTGAAGGCCCCTGCCAACCCAAACCGTCTGTGATTCCATGGTTCTGTAATAAAACCAGTGCCTTGTCAAATGTGGGAGGTGTTTCCGTGCACATCTGAACGCACTGCCGCAGTAGCTGCTCCACTCCTTCTGAGCCCTTCCAAACCCACAGCCCCTCTGTGAAGATTTGTCCTGTCACCTCTGCACTGCTCTAACCTTCTTCAGCAAGATCAGCATGTTGAAACCAACTGCCTTGTACCTCCCATCCCACGGTGTCACACAGATTGGATTAACACTGAAGTCTTCATTCATTATTAGAATTGCATGTTTATGGTTGAGCAACTTGCTTAAAGATACCTGTGAGAAAGTTCTGCTGAGCTCATGAGCTGGAAACTAGTAACATTTCATAGACTTCATGAGTTCTTTCTAAAAATCAACAAACCTTGCAGCACTAAGAAATCTAAGAATATTTTTTGCATGAAGTGTATTTGGGCTGTCTAAATAACAGAATGTGTTTATATATTTTTGGGTGTTAGGATATGGTACAGTATTTCAAAGTATTCTTGAAGTCCAGGTTAAATTATCTGTATGATGCACATATGTTAAATGCTTCAAAATCACAATTTAGAGGAAAAATCTGGTAATACCCAGTAATAGTCCAAGAACACATAATAGTGTTTCTGTACTGCTTAAATGTCTTCCCTTCTTGTTTCTGAATTCAAAAAATTAATAACTTTTGTTCAACTGACTTTACACATTGCTTCATCTTAGATAAATTTATGGAGTTCTGACATCCTGACAGACCTTGTCTAGTGCACCTCAGACCTTGCTTAACGCAATGACTCTTCCCAAATCAACAGCTCTGTTCTGATCATTGCAAACTTGAGTTATTACTCTGCTTTTCTTGCATTTAAAAACCCTTGATGTGGTTTTCTTCTCTTGATCTCAGTGGCAACTAGAGCTTTTATCTGGAGCTAGCCACGATTTCCTCCAAGCCTGCTTGGAACCCTGGAAAACACACAGCTCTGCTGTGAGTGCCAAGGCTGGCAGTGACCTCCTGCAACAGAAGACACTTACCAGGTTTGTTGGATGTTTTTGCTTGTGGATGTGAGTATACTTGTGCACACAATAGCACGTCACAGAAATAAAAAGGAGAGCCAGCGTGGTAGGCATAACATATCCAAATGTGATTGTTATAGTCTCCTCTTCTGTTTTATCTGTTAATATAACAAAAGTTTTCATTGTAAAAAGCAACTTTTTAATGTATGTAGACAGTAATATATGTGCATTCACCACACTGCTTTTTGGACACGGAACGCAAATGTTTTAGATAAAAAAGGAATTTTCAGGAAATTAAAAAATTATATTTGAGCTAGAGGACAATTTTTGTCTAAATTATAAGTTAAATTCTAAAAAGAAGTAACAACCCCTCCCTTAGGTTCTCCTGTTGCTAACTTCAGACTGACCCAACTTTGCCACTCCCAGCCTCATTCAAGGAGAAAAGATATTCTCCATGCACTAAAACTCAGAGAATGCAGATACTTTTCTTCAGAGGTACATACTCCCCAGACAGTCACTCTGCTTTATTAGAGGCAAAGCTTTTTTCATTGGTACAAGTGCACAGAGAAGGGGGAAACCATGCTAATTATCACTCTCAAAACTGACACATAAAAAACTCACAAATTCAATCACCATGATTTTTTCTAACTTGCATCTTCTTTTTTTTTAACTTGCCACCTCACACATACCTTTCAAAGTAGCAATGCAACGTTCTTTGGAAAAGCCACTGTCCAAAAGTGGTGTGGTGACATGTATCTGTGCACTGACACAGTAAACTGTTCCAGGCTCTAACCAGGGCAGAACCAAGGTGTTGTTGCTGATGGAGAAGAACCACTGGAAGACATTAAAAAAATATTTTTCCCCCCTTTAACTCCTCAGCTACAGAAAGGTCACAAGCATACGTATTTCTTAGAAAGATTAATGACACTCTAGGAGCTGCCAGCTACATATTTTTTTTCCCAAATGCAATCAATGTTCAAGTTACTTATTAAGTCACATCCTCTCTGATTATTTTCTCCTCCAATCAAACGTTCTTGTACCACCACTGAACAATTTCATGCTTCATATGAAGCAGGACCATTGGCCACTACTGGCCCACATTTTGTGCTGATGTTGCAATAGAGCTAAATCATCACTCCAGCCCCGTCCTGACGCACAAATTAATGAAAAGCACACAGTATGGTTCCACAAAATATTTCAAACTGAGATGTTCTGGAAAAGATAGGAGCCTTAGGGTAACAGGATTTACACAGACCTTGGAGTCCAAAGTAAAGTAATTGCTGTATTGCCTGCCCCTTTATGGAAAAAACACCAACAAATCAACCCAGCAAAAAACCCCAAACAAACAAACACAACCAACCAAAACACCAAACCAAACTACACTTTTGCTTTTCAAGAAGCACAGAGCACAGATTTAATAGGAGCAGTTCACAGCCTTGTCAAAGCTTACCCGCTTCTTTGTTTTTTTGTTGAGAACAGACACGTTGTATTGTAGGCCAGGATACACTTGAAGCAGAGATACGGATTCCTCCTCAGGACTTCTCTTCCACTTCTCAGGAGAAGTCAGAATGATTGAAATAGATTTGTCAGTAGAAGATACACTTACCATGGGTGCATCAATTTTAGCTGGAAAAATGATGCACAAAAAGCAGTCAAATTCAGCAGAGGCACACTGATTTGACCAGTTTTGTAAAATTGACCACACTACATTTTTGCAATGTTTGGGGGAGTCTAAGCAGACCTTTGAGCAACTTATTTGTATTGGTAGAAAATTATTTGATCAGATAACTAAGAGGATCTTTACAGTGAGAAAGTGAACACTGACTTGGGATTTTGCCAAGGAATTCCTGAGACTTCACAGGATAAACAACCTTGAAACTCAATTTACTAAAACAGGCTGAATTACCAGGATGTTCTTAGATTATCTGGCACAGATAAGAAACATTGGGCCCTAGAGTATGCTTACTGATTGGTTTAATAAAGCTGTTTCAAAATCAGAGTTATTTATACTGTGAATGCCACAGCTTTTATTTGCCTTGCATAAGGCTTTACCACAGCATTATAAAGTATTCAGTATATACCAGACTAAATCTATACATAATATGTACCTCCAAATTCCAATTTTATTATTTCAACTACTTCTGTCAAAAGCATAAATGTGGAACAACTGCAAAAAAAAAGTAACTTCATGTTAAAATTAAAATATCATACACTATGAAGGCACATGCAGTCTGAGCATCCATTATTAATCAAGGCCATTGAACTTCTGGCTGTGTGTTTAGCCTCCCTTACTGTCTGTTAGAGGGTTGAATCGTGTGCTCTCCATCCAGTCAGAGCACGTCCCATTTAGGAAGGCTTTAACACTTGCATAGTATTGTTCTTCGTAGTCAGAGGTCTCACTGGAGAGGTCACACCATGTTCTGTTTATATTCCTGCATTCTGGCTTTCTAATCCATTTGCCAATACCGTATCTGTATTGAAAAAGAAAGAGAAAGGAGCTGTACAAAAGGTATTTCCATTCTATTAGTCACCTCATAAGATAATTTTCTCTGCTTTATTACAGCTGATAAAACAGTTTCCATGTTTAGCAGAAATCTGAAATTTCAAGGAATCCCAGCTTCAGCTGAGATGAAGTACAAGACTTCCACAAGTTTTTAATGAAAAATAAATTAGAGTAGGCCCTATCTGGAAGAAGCCTGATGGAACCAACTGGGATGCTAGTGATACCAATCTAAGTCAAGCTTTGCTTGTGCAGACCAGAGATCTCCCCACTTCAGTCTCCATAGCTTTGGTTTAAATTCTAAATACATGATAACAGAGACAGGATAACTATTTATATGGAGACAAAGAGTTCTTTCAGAATGGTCAGTGACTCATCCTCAAATACGGACACAGATGATGCTCAGGGTCTCCAAGATGAATGACAGGAGACTACTCATTCCTGCCTGATGCCTCATTTTCTAGTTTAAAAGAAAGACTCAATTGGAACACAATGAATTTCAAAACCCTTCTAGTTGAAAAAAGGCCATGTATCTGCTACCAGCAATGCCTTAGTACTGACCAGCTCTTATACACTGGTAGAACAAACTAAGATTTCCTTGGAAAACTCCTGTCTGGACTTACTTAGAAACACCTACTCCTCAAATTCACATTAAGAACTCCCCTTTGGCTGCTAATTAGTAAGAGCATGTGGTAGCTTCTGCCTGACTGCTAGACAGGATCACTCATCAGCATTTTACACGTATGTCAAGGCCATGCTCTCCTGGGTGGGTAGAAGCATGAGTGTTTCTGTGTTCAGTGTGGAAGATGGCCACACCTATGGCTACAGACTCTTCACGGACCAGCTGGCCCCTCAGAGTCAGTGTAGTCAGTGCTCTCCAAACATTTTACCTTCAAAAAATTAGTCCTGGTTTCAGCCAAGGACAGCATTAATTTTTTGCAGTACACGTGAAGTGGTGGAGCCTGGAGCCATGTGGGCACGGCCAAAATCCGAATGTTATTTGATACCTTCTTATATCACTGCCAGGAGAACAGGAAAGGGACTCTCCCTCCATTACAAGAAGAAAGGTGTTCCTTTCCAGTGCAGCAAACGTGGCAGATGGAGCAGGGTGGTAGCACTGGTCCTGACTGGAGGGAGCAGTTTGGGTGGCATGGGTGCAGTTGGGTCGAGCTCTGCACTCTCTTTTATACATTTTTATCATTAATATTGCTGCTGTCACTGCTTACTGTCTTATCTCATTGCTGTTTCCAGTAAATTGTTCTTATCTCCATCTGTGATCTTTGCCTTTTGTGCTTCCAGCTGGAGGTGGAGGGGAAGCGAGTGGCGTCACATTATTTTCAGCAGGACAACAGAATTGGAGAACACCATTCCTAAACCATGACAAGTATCGCTCACCCTGTAACTGCTGAGCACTCTCAAGTTACAGGAAACTTCTAGAGATCTACATCCATTTTACTGTTCTGAAAATGTTCCTAGATTGAGGGAAGTATAAATATTAGAGGTAAAGATTGTGAGCATTACATAATCTGTGACAACGGTGCTACACCTGTTTAGAAGCCAAACTTCTATCACTGCCCTTCAGAATTACACCGTTGCTCTCTCAGTGTGAATAAAGGAAATGGAATTTGGTTCTTACGCAAATTCCTTGATACTCTACTAAGGTGCAGACCTTGACAACATCCATTTCTATTTAAATGTGTACAGAGGATATATGTGGACAGATACCAGGCCACAGCAGAGTCCTTCTTCATCCGTCTGTCTCTTTTTAGGAGGAGTGTCTCTGAAAGCTTCCATAGTATTAGAATGTTGCTTCCTACACTTCTTTCATTGGAAGAACATCTCCTTATACATTTTTTAACTTGGTGTGAAGTAAACAGTATCAGAAGTAGAGGTTAAAAACCACACTGGTTAAGTCTAGCTCACGCTTTTTTTCTTTCTTTACTTTACATCCGCAATACCTTGCATGAACTTGTTGTGTTTTTTGGATTTTTGGGGTTTTTTTTGGTAATTATCATTTAAAATGCTAAAATAAAAGTCAGTAGGTGATAAAATAACCAAGCCAACTTACACTGCATACTTCACGTTGTAGAGTACTCCATCACCTGTGCCTTCTGGTGCTGACCAATGAAGGACATTCTTCATATTTATAGATTCAAAATGGACGTTCCTAGGGTTGGGCAAAGAACAATACAACTCTCCTGAGAAAGAAAATAAGAAAAGAACAACACGTACTAAGAATCTGCAAATACATACACTTCCAAAGTAGCCAAAAGAGAGAGTTATTTTTAAGAAGGTCATAAATTCTAGTGTTTTCAGCATTCAAAGTGTAATGTGGTTGGCTATGGAAAATCAATTTTTTTATAAGTGTCCCTACCTAGTGCAGTCTCAAACTCCATCTTTACGACTGTGTTTTTTCACTAGCAAAAATGGCTTTGTCATTTTGTACAGGTACTGGCATGGAAATATTCAGGGACTGGAAGCTAAAACTAGAAAAGCTTGGCCTAAAAGAGACACACATTTTAAAAATTGCAACTGTATTTGAATATCAGAAAAATTTAACACTGAAAATTATAAAAATATCCTTAATACTTCATTAGAATCTTCCCGTAGCTGAGTGGATTTTTAAAAGACAAACCAGGCATTTTTAAAAAAGACACATCAAGTCTATTGCAAACACAGCTGTATAAACTGAAGTATGAGCTTACTCTGGAGAATTGGACTGGATGATCACAACAGCCCCAGTGTCATTTGACCATCCCTTTATCCTCCAGAAAGTCAAAAGCAAACATCTACTGTTAGGTCACACATCTAAATTGCTGTTCATTGCACCAGATTTTGAAATTAACAAACAGGCAAATCTGGGTATCTTAAGAACACAGTTTCACATCTTTCTAATACGCACTACTAATCTAATAAATGTCATGAAGGTGCTCACATTGCTAAATTGCTTGCAAAACAAAGCCTGTGGGCCCAGAGGAAGAATCCCAAATTCAAAGTTATGACTCAAGCCCCAGCTACTCCTGCCATGCGCCGGGGGGAGCAAGCCCGAGACCAGCCCTGAACCTGCCACTGCTGGGAAGGAGCTTCCCATTGCAAGTAGCCACAAGAGCATAACAGGGAAGAGAAAAAGCAACTCTGTGGTTTTTCAGGACTTTTCAAAACCCTTTAATCTCCTCCTCCAGGAATGCAATTCGAGTTCTTGAGATAACAAAATGAGGCAAAGAAATGGGGAAGTAAAATATATCTACACAAACAGTGAGAACCTGTCCAAATGAATAGTCCTTGAACTGTTACTTCCATAAGCAGACCTTAGGGGTTTTTGTAGTATATTTCACTATTACTAGAGCAATAGTGTTCATCCTCTTTTATATGTAACATATAGTTGCTTTTGTAAGCAAAAGTTACCACCATTTTCCCGATTAATGTGCAGACTTCTATCTGTCTTTGAGCCAAACAGTAAAACCCTTTTTCTCAATGTTGTGATTTTAGTAGTAGGGAGGGAGCCATAAAAATGGATCCTGTGAGAAGCTTCTAGAATTCTTCACCATTTCCAGCAGAGCCAATCTCAGATGGCACTGAAGATGATGAACATGTCACTGGCCATGTTTGGGCCAATTAAAAAGGTTGATTACGCCTCTGTGATGACATATTTAAGGAAAAATCAAAACAAAATACACACGCAGCTGCTTTTAGTTAGAGAATGTGACTCTAGAGAATGAGAGTTAGGAGGATGTGAGAACATGTGAGGGAAAACAACATGGAAACATCAAAGTCAGTGGAGAAAGATGGGGAGGAGGTGCCCCAGAATCTAGAGCTGCAATTCCTCTGCAGGCCATAGTGAGCCCATGGTGAGGCGGAGTGTTCCCCCTGCAGTCCATGGGGTCCATGAGGGATGCAGAGCCACCCGCAGTCCGTGGGTGAGGTGCCAACATTAGAGCGGGAAGATGCTGGAAGCCACAGCAGCCATAGATGCCAGAAAAAGATGGCCGCAGGAGCCGTAGATGCCAGAAGAAGCCGTAGCAAGTGCAGCCCAGTGAGAGACAGAGACTGAGATAAAAGTCCCGCAGTTTGTAAAAGAGGTAACCACACTAAAGCAAGTAGATGTCAAAGAAAACTGCAGTCCAGGTGGGAGACCCGGTTGGAGAGAGAGGGGCCCCCTGCTCCCATGCTAGAGCAGTTTGTCCTTAGAAGACTGCATCCCATGAACAAGTAAAAAAACTACGCCATAGAAGTTCACAGAGAACTGTCTCTCGTGGGAGGAACCCCACAGCAAAAGCAAAAGAAAAAACTCCTCTCCCTAAGCAGAGAAAGAAAATCTTAAAAATAGACTAACCTGAACTCCCACACCCTGCCCCCCTCGCACTGTTGGTGAGAGGGAGGGAGGGGTGGGGAGTGAAAAGAACGGTGTCTTCTAAAAGTTTAGTTTATTTCTCATATCCTCCTTCTAACTCTGGTAGTAATAAATTTTACTTTGCAACTTAAGTTAAGCCTGGTTTGTCCTTAAAGCGTTTTCTCCCAGTTCCTTAACTCATAAACCTTATAGTTAATTCCCTAAGTGGTTTTTTTTTTTGTCCCCCCTCTCCTTTCCTCCTCTGCCCAGCTGTGACAGGGGAGGGAAAAAGTGAGCAGCTGCCTTTAAGTACCTGGCACTTAGCCAGGGTCAAACCACGACACTCTTCAATACATTTAGTAAAACAATCTCCTTGCAATTCCATAGAGACCTATCACTTTAAACTGCCTCAGTGCAAACTTTGGGTTTTCCAAGCCTCTAGCTGCTCATTAATGCTCTACTGGTATATGTGTGCCTCTGTATCTTCAGATCACAACACTGTTTTTGGAAGGTATTTCTAATGTTGCTCTCTTTTTATCTCTAGAACTCAGATTGTGTTCAGTTGCTTGCATTTTCTAGTCAGAGAGCAAGTTCTGTCAGGTATAGTCCTTAGGGTAAGCTTATCTATTCATAAAAAGGAAAGAAAGTCACATTTCCTTGACACTTGGATTCAGAAATGTCCCATGACAATCAGCTTGTAAGAGCTCAAACTATAGAGTTGATTGTAACCAAATAAAAAAAGTTCCAGGATGCCGGGGGATGTAAAAGCAGCCAAAGGTATTCTCCAGGAATTTGCCTTGTTCTAACACTTGCTTCCAAGCAGGAGGTACAGAATCTAGAAAACCAAAGTTTTCATTTCTTCAAAATAAATGTCCTCTGCAACTGTTTTAGGTGAATCCAAATGTAAAGATGAAGCTGCCCAGGAGAGCTGAGAACACAGTTTGATTTTCTGAAGCGTTGTTTGCCTGTACCTTTCTACTTTTGTCCACCCTTATTTTAAAACATTTATATTCCTCAAGCACATTTTAAAGTAGCAAGAGTCATACATTTGCCTGTTACATTAAAATATTTTTAAACTATTAACATGTGAAATTGGATCTTTGACATTTTTTAATTTTTAAAAAAATTTTAAGTTCCCTTCTCCCAGTGTGGTTTCTGCTGTGGTAAATGAAGTTTCAAAACAGAAACACTGACTGCAGCAGAGAGCCAATCTCAGTATGCAGAAGCCACAGACTGTATCTTTACAAGATCTAAAGTATTACAGCACTGCTGGTGTGCTCCACCTACCCCCAGCTCAGTGAAATTTGGAAGGCAGAGGGACTGAGACCATTAACTTTCCATGAGATGCAGAAGCAGAGATTTGGTTTCTATTTCTGGTTTTGCCCCTTTCCTAAAGGGCTCCTGCCATTACAATAGATCGTGCAATTTAATTATACCTCAATTCTGCACGTGTAAAACAGGAATAAAACTATCATACTCCTCTATGTATCCAGGAAGAGTTAAGAATAAATTCCTTCATGTCTCTTTGGTGATCAATAGTACCAGGAGGCGTGCGTAGAAAATAGATCATACGTAGAGCTTGAGTGTTCCATGGTTATCAGTCAAGAAAGGACTCAAGTAGATGCATCAGCTGCTTGTTCCAGTCTTTAACTTGTCTTCAGTCTTTCAGTTTCTTGTCCTTAAACACAATACATCCAGTTCTATTCTGATTTTATTTCCATTTATCGGGATTAATGGCATGGGTGTCACACAGAGCATTTTCAGTTTGTATTGGCCTAGGAGCAGTAATCAGTCATACATGATGCTTTGCTAGGTTTAGTCTGCCTCATTGATTGCTAGCAATGGCTGCCATTCACTTTCCAGTACAAGTAAGTCACTTTATCTATTTATTGCATGGAAAAAATGGAACCCTTGTTACTGTCTTTGGAAAGGCTGTAAATCAAACCTTGAGTAATATCATTGTTTGCATATTTATGACTGACACCTGGACTGGAAATAAAGTAATAGTATAGGCTTGGAAACTTCACCAACACACGGAACAGCCAAGTCCTGATCTGAGAATAAGCTATAGCAAGACTTTCCAAAACAGACGTGACTTAGCCTGAAAACACCTTTGCATGTGAGTGAAAAATCCCATTGACGTCAGCAAGTTTATTCACATGAGTAAAAGTCTACATGGCAGGTGCTTCATCTTCTCTTTAGGAAATCACCTGCCAGGTTTAGAAACCTGGTCAGTTTTAATCACATAGAGTTCCCTGCCAAGTACATGCCTTGCTCAAATCAGTACTGTTCAAAGCTCCGTTTTGGTTATAGCCACATCTATCTATCTACACACGTGCACAGACACATACCTACAGTCACGAGGATAAACACACACAATTTCCATGTTACAGCCATTACCCTTTCAGTGCATCTGTGTTTTACCTGCTAGGAGGTCCCCCTGACTGTCTCTGTAACGAACAGCTGTGTTTAATGTCAGTGCTGCAGAACAAACAGAGCTGCAACTACCCATGTCCTCTGGCTCTAAACAGATTTTTTAGCTTTGCATTTCAGCTGGGTAACCCAATAGCTACAAAGCATAAAAATATATAAATACAGGAAAGTTTAAATATACTTTCAGTGCAGTGGCTAAAATTCTGCGGTGGGGAGAAGGCAGAGGACCCACTGAAAGCTGACATATTGGTATGCAAGTGCCTCCTGTGTGACCACTGTTGTTTACTGTAGCCCTCTCAAGCAGAGTGATCATCTGCTGTATTTCACTGTGGCATGGCACAAAGATGCAAACACCAAATTATCCAAATACAGTAACAACGAAGATCACAGAATGTTCTAGACAACTGTAAAATACAATTTAAGACAGTGAGTGATGTGGAAAGCATTAAGACAGAAAGATGAGCCTTACTGTGACAGTCTTGCTACCCACAGCAGTAAAACCCAAGAACTCCTCCCCTACAGTCATCTCAGAATTCAAAAGAGGAACTGTTTTTCTGACAATGGCAGAGACTTTGGCTCCAATTGTGGTCATATTTTCTCATAAAGAAGTGGCCCTTGTAAGCACCTCCAACGGAAGCAAAACCTTTGTGCTGGGTACTGAATTTCTGGGTGTCACTGCAGCTGTGCCTCAGCATTTGCAGCTGCTACTTCAAGGCCACCTCAGAGAGGGGACAGCCTTTCAAACAAGCCGAGTCCCTGATTTACCTTTTCCCACTGGTGGCTTAGACCCACCAGTGAAGCATCAAGCAATTAAGGAGCAATCCAGGATACATTGTTTCTGGCAATGAATGCTCTAAGCCACTGCCCTTTCTTTAGTCTTTCAGTTCAACTTTGGGCGACTTCCATTATATTCCTATCAAATCTTGTTTGCTCCTTCTATGCTGTTGCTCTTCATTTTCCGAGGCATTTTTTTCTCTCTTTTCTTCCTCCAGCTCATCTTTTTTGAGTATTATGTTGTTCTGAGAGAAAAGTAGTCCCTCAAACACATGCCTAAGCATAACATAAAAATAAAAACGGTCATACTCAGAGCAAATGTCCATTTAGCATCATGTTTGGTGTCCCTCACAAGCAGAGGGTTGGGACTATTTTCCCTGGCACATCTCCAGCATCAGGCAAGTCAGCACCGGCCACGCAGGAATGCAAGGGAGTGCACCAAGTGGTAAACACGAGGACTGAGCCAAAATTGGAGACTGTAAGTTACACAGAGGAAGGGAAACCCAGCAAAATCAAGAAGACACTTTAGCAAACTTATCGCTTACTCATCATCTTAGCAACAATTTAAACAAATGAGTGAACGTCTTAAAAATTAAGTGATCCTAAAAGCTTTTCTCTGTGCTGATTCCTTTTGACTCGAACTCAGCAGACCGAATAATAAGAGAAGAAAGAGCAGAAGGAGGAGGAGGACGAGAGATATGTAGGAGCAATTACAGCTCAGCTGCCTTTCTCTTGGTGGGTTGCTGGAACTCTGGCGCTGCCGGGTATCAAGTCAGGTCAGTGAAACCCTTTGACTTGAGCGGCAGTGGTGGGAATGTGGGGAGGAGCACAGAGGTGATTTCCTGTTCAAGTCATAACAGCACTCGAGAGCTAACCACAAAGCACACTCCGTACTCTCCAACAGGAGGAGCCTGTCACTCCCTCACAGCCTGTTCAGAGTGGGCACGGGGGAAGAAAGGGACAGAAAGGGAAACATAAGGCTGCATGAAAAGCACATGGTGGAGCAGATGGAAAAGCTTGAGGGAAAAGGTGGGGAAAGGTGGGAGAAGGATGACACTGGCGCATGTGGGGTTTGTTTTTCAAGAAATGGGCAGGCTGCCATTGAAAACAGGTGAGCCTGAGAAGGTGATTTCGTCAAAGAGTGTAAGAGGAAATACAGCCTGAAGAATAGCAGATACAGCAGTGGGACTGAAGCTATGACTTGCCCTGACAGGCTCTCCTCCTCCATGTGAAGCCTTGCCATTATTTATCCAAACCCTGTCCTAACTTATAATAAACACCTCTAAAGAGAATACTGGTCAAAGGACATTTCAGACTCAGTCCAGAAATACCCAGCTTCAGAAAGGAGGAGAAAGTCCTCCCAGTCCATTGAAGGCTTGTTAGGAGACAGCTGGAGAGGACCATGGCAGCTGACATCCATTCCTTTTTGCTAACTTGTATGAAATAAACTGAATTTTCTTCTTACTGTGTTGAAAGTTTGCTAGTACAAGAGTAGAGCTCCCACTACCTTTGCCATGCCCTACTGCAAACACCTTTGCTTGATGCACTCCAGCAGGCGAAAGTTATTGTAGGTATGTTTTCTCTTAATTCAGAGTGACTAACACTGGCCTGAAACAAGCAAACAAGGTGAGTAAAATTCAAAGTGTGCTTGTCTAAAATTAGTCACAGCCCTTTCAAGGTTTTCAGAGTTCTAATCTGATGGAGGTGTTTTGTGCATGATGGTTTGGTTTGGTTCCAGTTTTTTTGTTTTGTTTTTTTAATTTAAAATGGAAAGAGGTTTTGTTAAGTTTGGCATGCAAAACCACTTTTTGTCAAAAATAACTACATTGATTTTAAAAGCCCAGTGGTGACACAACGCTGTGACATGATAGCTGTTTCTTAAAACAGATGTTTTGAAATGATATGAAATATTGAAAATTGCCTCACTGTCCAGCATTTAATGGTAAGGAATTTTTTTTCACCTAGAACATGTTTAGCATTTCCAATTTATTACTGCTTAGATCAATCACATCAAACAGCCAAGAAAATGCAAACTTAGTTAGAATACTTCTGACATCTTACATGTGTTTTTCAAAATATCCAGGAGTTAAGCTTTCTACCTGAAACGTTTTAAGAATGATGCTCTGTGACAGTTATCAGCCAAATTGCCATACACCACATTTTGGTACACTCCTAATCCATCTTTACATAAAATATCTATTTTTTACCAATAAATTGAGCCAAAATTAGGTTTGGCTTTTATCATTCAGCACTGACTAACAGCTATTAGGCAACAACAGTCCAATTAGAACCAACAGCATTATTTTTATTGCCTAATAGATGTTGCTCCTTGCTCTGTGACCTACTGATGGCTTTTCTAGAAAAGAAATTTTGCTTTTTTTGGGAGTCAAAATAATTTTAATTAGCAAAATCCACATTTTTAATAGTGGAATCCAGGAGATTGAATGCAATATTGATGGGGGATGAGCACTTGCCTTTCTTTCTGAGGGAAAGGCAATTCTAAGAAGATGAAAGTTGAACACCTTCTTCTGCACCCGAGTTCTGAGGGGAAAGACCAATGCTCCCAGAAAGCTTGCAATGCCTCACCTCTCATGGACAATGCCTCTGGGAAGGAACTGTTTGCAGAGAACTCCTGGGGCACCCCCTCGTTGGTGTGAGACTCTGAACAGAAATATGGTGCCTCTATACAATATCCCAAGTTATTGGCATACCAACTACAAAGAAAAGAGCTGTATGTCATTTTAAATTTTCATCTAAAGATGGTCCTGGGTTCCAAAATTCAGGCTCTTACAAAGTTAAGCTTCTTAAAATACGGGAGCTCTTGTTTGACTCATAAAGGGTGGCTTTTCTCTCTCTTACTTGTAGATAGTCAATACCACTTCTCAGGGAGAACTCCATCAGCAGAAATCAATCTGTACAAGCCAAAACTATAAAACCAAACATAAAAAAGAACCACAAACACAAATGACTTGAGTAATCCTAACCACTTGCTTCTCTTGGAATTAAGACTGTAAAGGTCACTAGACAACAAGAGCCATGAAAGGGAATGGTTATCAGCTACAGTGGTGAACCTGAGTGTTTGCCCAGGGAACTGCAATGCAAATCCAAGTTTTGGCCTTTAATCACAAAACCCAACAGTGTTGAAAGTGCCTCTATGGAATGAACTGCCTCCTTTAACCATTTCCACCTCTAATTACCAGGCAATAAGAACTTGCCAAGTTGAGGAATCAAAAGCAAAGCCAAGTACTAGGGTTAGATTGCAGTGTTGTCCAGAACAGCCTGGCAGGAAATTGGAAGCTGGAGATGAAAAAGTAAGGATGAGCCTTTCAACTGTATCAACATGACACTCCTTTTCCTTATGCCAATATCCATTTGTATTTATTTCTAAGTTACATTTATTCTTATTTCTTTCACACTAATGGAGAGCAAGGAAATATTGTGTAAAAACACCAAGCTCGATCCCCCATACACTTCCACTCTTATTACTGAAGCTTTATACCCTCTCTGGTAAACACACAGATTATCACCAAGACACATGTATTTCAATCCTGCAAAGTATATAGACATATATTAGATTATACAAAATACTATATGCACAAAATTTTCAAGCTGAGAGTTCAAAAAACCATTATATTTTACAATTTTCCCCCCACTGCTTTTCCTATATCTAGCCTTTTATTCTGTATTTCCCACAACAATGTCAAAAGGGGTGTTTTGCAAATTCCAGTACAGTTCTAGTAACTGTGAAAGAAAACACAGAAATTTGCTTAAAGGGAGGCCTGAATCTGCTTCTCAAACTACTATTTATTAGTAAAAATATGATAAAGTGGAATATGAAAGATGTAAATTAAATCAGATGTGTCAATGCAGTACAAGCAACCTTTTTTTACACTGCTATTAGAAAACACTAAAAGGGGGAAGCTTTCAAGTTTGCATCATATGAAATGTAGTTGATAAAGCCATATATCAGCTCCAGTGGGATCTAAGGCTGGGTTTATGCTAGCGAGGACTGCAACCCAGTATGAGCTGGTCTGTTAGATTAAAATCTTTATACTGAGAAAACATTTTTTACATTATATACATCTCAGGTTTTTACTTTTAACATTAGACCAGCTGTACTTGCACTAGATATGCTGAGGAAGCACATCTTCAAGGGCAGATTCATCCAGAAGAAATCCAGTTCCAAGAGTGTGTCACAATACAGACAAAAATACAGCAAGAGAAATGATTGAGATTTGCTTCAAAATCACATACCTTGCCTGAATGAAAATGGTAAAATATGCCTTAAATAAATCAAAATGCTCCTAGGTTTGCAGTACAGCATTCAGGCTCCTTTCCCTTTCCTCAAAATAAGGATATACTGTAGTATCCAGTGCATTCTTTCTTCTGTATGGATCTACAGGAGAGAGACTGGACACTAGGGGCCAAAGATTTCAAGGTTTTTCAAACTGCAGAAGAAGGTGGTTAGGGAAACCTCCCCTAAAAGCAAGCAGAAGGATTTAAGATGGAACTTGGTAAGTTAATAGATTCATATTCTACCATTTAAAAAATTCAGGCTGTTCCTTCATGTCTTTATCAGTTCCTCACAAAAATTGCTGAACTCTCCCATGTAGTAAAGAGGAACATGCTTGAACATGCTTGAACATTTCTTGATCCCGTTGATTAAAAGAATTAATTTTCCATTTTATTTCATACTTTCTGCACTTTTTTATTTGTGAAACAGCAATTTATAAAAATCCCAATTGCAATGACAAGTTATCCTTGCTCAGATAGTCTGTTGGGTACAGTCCACAGACAGCAGGGCCTGAAAACAGAATGCAGTCAGAGACTGCTGAAACAGTAGATGTAATTCAGTAAGGATAAAATCATGCCCACTAACACATCACAGTGAAAACAAAAGGTGTTTTGCAAAGGTCAAGCTATAACTTAGCATTTAAGTGCTGCTGTTAAGGAGTTCAGAAAGGAAATCAACAAGAGATCCCAAGGAGACAGGCACAGGACAGATCCCGTAAGATACAAGAATCTGAGTCTGCAAAGTCCTGCTGGAGAACAGCTTTACGTGGCACTTGGGTCCTGGTTTCTTCTGTTGGCACAAAGTACCCAAAAGGGACTCCTCTGCTTATCACTTCACTTCAGAGAAAACACAAGAGCACTGCTATGACGGTTCCGCACTTAATATAATTTCTTCCATTATTAGAAAAATACTGCTAGGATGAAATAAACTATGAAATAAACTAAGCACGGCAGTCTCACACTGAAAAAAGTGAAAATGGAAGCTCTAAGCCTTCAGTGAAAGGCATAGCTCTCCTTTCCGTGCTGGTATTGCTGACTGTCAACAAAACCCTGAAATTATGTCCAGATAAAACATCAGGAATGTGCAAACATATTCCCTTCTGCCTTGAACAACCACTAGACAAAAGCAGTATAACCCCCTTGACACTTTTCTAAACTTTCTTTGGAATCAAAATCGGTAGTAAACACATTTTAAATTTTTTTTAAAGGGTAACTGAATGCCAGCTGTATAGATTTTCCACAACACTTGTACTGATGACCATCAGACTAAAATAAGATGAAAATGATGTGGTCAGTTACTTAAAAAGAAGCTGGCATTGGTACCTCTGATAGTAACTCAAAATCACTGATGCATATTGGAGTAGTTTGTCAAAAGACACTGGGACAGAGTACTTAGTGGTACTCAAATGCATTCAGGGTATGAAGAACTCTCCTCACCACCTTCCAGCTCTCACAAGATCAGAAAGTTTTGCTGTGGAGTTAAATGGGAGTCGACTCTGTCCTTATGCACTGAGTTTTGGAGGCAACACTTGCAGCACAGAACAAATGCACAAAGGCAGAGTAGGTTTCTTAGAAGATCTGCTAATCCCTCGAATTCCTTGCTCCGTTTGCTAACAGGAGAGATATAAAAAAAAAAAGAAATAATGTATGATTTTAACAGCAGTAGGGGACCCCCCACCATGTTCCGGGCTCTAGTTTATGAGCTCATTCCCACTGGGTAACAGTCTTGTCCATGCGGAGACAGCTTGCTCTTCGAGCTGCTCCCACAGCCCACACCAGCTGCCGTCTTTTTTTGCTCCCTCTGTCTCTTGTGCTTGGATGTGTGGCTGTCACCATGTGATACAGGCAACAGGTGGAAAAAGGGACTCGGAGCCACTCAGGACACTAACGCACGAGTGGAGTATCTCTGCCAAAACCCCACCCTGACTTTTGTTTTAATCTAGCTCTTGACTGCTCAGTTAGACTCCTGCGGGGAGTGCCTGGCAAACAGAAAGGAAGCTACAAACACCAAAGGTATTTCGAGAATTATCACGATGGGTATAAGAACTATTTCAAGATAGGTTAGACCTGACAGCAAATCAACACAGCGCTTTGTAAAACCTAATTCCAGCTTAATTACAGAGAGAAGGGAAAGATGAAGCAACATTACAGAAATACCCAGTTCTCGTCCTCCAGCCAAACCACGAACACCAAATGCACGGCTATCTAACGCGGACAGCACGGAACACCCGAGCGCTGCTCCGGTCCGCGGCTCCCGACACAGCTCGGAGCGGGGTCAGGGCTCACACTCCGAGCCCGGGGAGGAATGCGCGACCCCCGCGACAGGCAGGGCAGCGCCGGCACCCACCTGTCCGCGCCGCGGGGCTCGGCGCCAGCAGCGGCGGGAGCAGCGACAGCACCAGCAGCCAGGCGCCCATCGGAGCCGCATTTCCCGGCCCGGGGGCGCCCCGCGCCGCGCAGGGAACGGGCAGCACGGCAGGGCAGGGCAGGAGGTGGGAGGAGGAGCCGGGCGGGCGGTGCTGCGCTGGGCGGGGGAGGGGGCGCTCCCCCGGGGCCGTTGGGACGGGCAGGGGGGACTGCGAGACGCGGGGAGCCCCCGCTGGGGCTGTCACGGCCGCGTTGTTCCGCCGTGACGCCGTCTCCAAGCTGGGAGGTGATCGCTGCTGCACCCTGCAGTGCTTTCACGGATGAATAACTCTCCCTCGAAACCACCGTCGGGCGAGTGGGATGCTCTTGCACGCCCCCTTTTTTTTTTCAGAGGAAGCTGAAGGGCAACGTGCTACATCACTGGGTGTTCAAAGATGTGATTTCCCCCACTACTTCGCATTGATTTGTGCATTTGAAGATTAGAAGAGGCTATGGAGTCTCCATTCTTGGAGATACTCAAAATCCATCTGGTGGTGGAGCTGAGCATCCTGTTCCACCTGACCCCGGTTGGAGTAGATGGGCTGCAGAGGCACATTCCCACCTCAGCATTTCTGGACTTGTGAGAAATAACATGCTTTTACTGCAAACAGAGCTCTCGCTGAGTGTGTGTGGAGCTGCTCAATGCAGCCTTCACTGAGAGCAGGAGATGAGGGAATCTGAAGGGGTGCTGTGTTCGTGGGGTGCTGCACACTGAATACTTGGGGAGGCTGTAGCAGTAGAAGGTGCTGAGACATCAGCCCTTCTTCCCTGAGATGAACCCCTGCCAGCTCCTTTCCTGCCAACTGACCTGATTCGCCATCCTCCCACTTGCTTCGTTCCCTTAAAGTTTACCTCCTCCATCTTGCGTCCTTTTGCTAGTTTTTTGGTCTCTTAGTCCTTTCATCAGCAGCCATTTTCCTCAGGCCTTTCTGCATAAAAGGAGCGTCATGCAAACCGGAGCCAGATATCAATGTAACTGCTACAGATCAATCCACTGAAGTGTTGGTCACCGTGGGCTGACTTGTAACAGCAGTCTGTGTGTTTCTGGGGTGTTTAAAATGCTGCTGCCTTCCCAGGCATTACCTCTTCCAAGGCACTGCCAGGCACAATGCAGCTGCAACTACCCACACACAGTCTTACCGGATAGCTTTGGCAGAGAAGCTGTTGCAGACGAAGAAGTAATCCAGGAAGGCCGTCTGTATGGAAATTCCGCAAGGCTTTATTCCAACCACCTGTGCAGATGGGAAAACAAACACAACTCTTGCATGCGAAGGGGTCCAGGGACAGAGAGAGCAAGCTGCCCCCTGCACGGGGTTATAAAGGTCACCAGACCAATAGGGAGAGGGCAGGGGGGTGGAGAGGGGATGCCAGAACCAGTGGGGGGACTTCATGGGCGTGGTTAAGGACAGCAGTTTCAGGTAGCAGGGCTAAGGTATATCAGATAGCAAATGGGGTGCGGAGACCAACCTGGATGGAGACCCAGGCAAACCTGAAATGGCTGATGCCAGGAATCCAGGGGGAAGGCCTTTTCAATCTATCTATTTGAGGGGATACTGGTGGCATAAGCCCACTGACCTCCACAACTCCCCCTTCTTTATTTATTAAAAAGGCCTTCCCCAAGGGACTTCAAAACTAAATGTTTAAAACAACCAAATAGACAAAACAACAAAACCAATAATGGCATCCACAAAGCCATCCTCATTGGCTGGTAAAACAAGAGGTTTTGTCTGGATATTATTGTCTTGCTTGTTTATCTAATTCCAATTTGTAGAGGATTAGAAAGTGCGCATGGTACATATAGAGGGTAATATATATTGTAAGAGTATATATACGTATAGACATATACACTTCAGTGAACCTCCTGAGGGACCTTTCTCCCCAGATGCTGTTTCCATGTCTTCCACACTAGTTTCTCTCACAATTAGCTGACTCTGTCACTCTGTCTTCCCTGCAACTCCTGCTCTTTTGCCCGTTGTGCTCTCTGTGTTAGGAAGGGGGTACTTGGTGCCTTTGTCTGGGTACAGAGGCCCATTCTGAAAGCATGGTGAGAAAAAGAGGTTTCTAGCCTCGATTCTGGCTTCACAGGCAAAACAGCTTTTCAAAATTCAAAGCCATGGTCACAAGGCAAGTAATTCTGCTTGCTCACAGCCTTGAGTATTCATACAGTGAGTGATGAGGGGACCCACAGTGAGTTCATGTACTCAACTGGACAGTGTCTCTCTTGTCAATAAATTTTGGCCAGATTTTTCATAAAGACTTTGATGAAAGACGACACTACTTTCTCGAAGTGGAAATGTTTCCACATTCAGCTGAATCTTCTTGAACTCTTGTGGATAAATGGCATATTAAGCAGAAGTGGGGAGAGGAGGCCTTCTGGTGGTCTTTTTATTCCTCTACCCTTGATCTTGAAATGTCCCAGCTGACTTGACTTATGAAAACTGCAGCCTGGCTTTAGACCTTGTCACAAGTGGCTCAAGTTTGTGAGTATTATAAAGAGTGAAAGTAGCCCCTCAATTTCAGTGTCTTGTTTTCCATTTTCTTTCTTTTCTTGAAGAGAAAAATTAATACCCTTTTCCTGCCAGAGTCTGGCACTGCCAATACGATTTGCTATCACCTCTGCCTGCATATTTACCCATGATAGTGGAGCTTTGTTTCCATTGTAGTTTGATCTTCTTCCTCTCCATCTCCATTTTTTTGTCTAAAATAAAGGATATATGTAAAAATTAATGATGGAATAATCAAATTTTAGCAGGACAGGATCTCTCTCATTTGCATTACAGCAAATAGCATATAGCCCTTAACTTCCACAAATTTACTCCAGATTGATTGTACAAGAGAGTGGTTAGGAGCAGAATTTAACTGCTGTACAAAGTGGCTAAAAGACTGAATAGGTTGAAGAATTTATTCTTTATTATAAAAAAATAGTTCAAGAACTTAATTTAGCTATACCATGGAAAGCATCAGAAGAACATTTAGAATTATGTATCATAAATGGAAAAAAATTCAATCCTCGACATTTTGATTTAGTTTCCTTTTTGGCTAGGTGTTGAAATGGTGTTGGGATAAGCTTCTGCCTTTGTCAAGTAAGTGTGAGAAAGAGATGACAAACTTTCCTGATAAGATGCTGTGTGACTGGTGTTCGGAAGCAGTTTGCTTTTCCAAGGAACTTACTGGCAGGCTTGAGGTGTTTTGACCTGATATCCTTAGCCCTAGAAGCCCAGCAGGATGGAAGAAATTCTGTGCTTGACAGGGTGGGAAGCATTAACTACCTTGATTTAATCAATCTGGGACTGTGAGTGCCCTTTTTTATTTTCTTTCTCTTCCCTGATCACAAGAGCTGCAGTTGAAATCAAGTCATAGTTGTGCTTTTCAGCAATCTCCCTCTCATTCTCAGTACTGCTCACATTTCTAAGAAATATGTTTATTTTGTGGAACAGTGCACACACAGCTGTTGGCTCCAACACTACCTGTAATCCCATGCTCCTTTCTTAGTCTAAATTGCTGTTGGTTTTCATTGGAAATTTGCCTGAATGAGGCTGGCAGTGTCTGGCCTTGTGTTGCTGCCAATTGATGGTGATGTGTTGACTGTGCTTGGGTGGTGGCTGTTGCTGGGTGTGTTAGCAGGCGAAGAGTGAGGTAGATGGACTGCACAGTATTTCTACAGACCATATTTATTGTCTGCAAGCAGTAAGAAAAGCCCAGTTTGAACAAAATAGAGCTTCAGTCAAGAGCATCACATCCTAGATGCATCCCACTGGATCTAGGCCTGCTATCAGTAAAGACAATAACTTTTCTGAGACTTTTCCTCCTGCCAGGAAATAGAGAGATGGTCTTAGAAAATCGAGGGTCTGTGCTTTACTCTGTAAATAGTTAACTCAGCAGCATAAATGAAAGAGTCATTTCAATGCATATAGCATCAGACATTGCCAAATGTATTCATAAAGAACAACATGAGAACTAGAAGGAACTGGAAACTTCAGCCATGTGTCCACAATCCAATCCAACCTTGCACAACTGATCTTTCTATGGAAATTTTTAAATGGTTGTAATTTAAGATGCAGGTAAGCTGCCTTGGACAATTTTTAAATTATACATGGAAAAGATAAACCTACACTGTTGCTCAGAAAACATTTCAGGAAATTTTTACCTTTGCATTCTTTCAACAGAACAGCAGCAGCATAGTATTCTTCAGAGGAACTTAAAGAAAAGCTTGAAAATACAGAAAGATGCTTTCAGACTTATGTCTGAAAATATAAATCCAGATGTGGAACTGAGAAAGGTGTTGTTTGTGTTTTGTGCTCACTGCAGGAACAAATCTCTGTCTTGTGTAACCTGAACAACCATCTTGCAAGTCGTAAAAGGGTTTTTTAGGTTTAACCAATTGGTTTAGGGTTAGATTGGGATGCTTTTTTTCTGATACTGTACAGTTTTATGCCTCTCATATTTGCAATGTCCTTTGCCTACTCATCAGTTCTCTGTTGTTGAATCTGTATTCTGCCAGCCAGGTTAAAACTCAGGTGCAGGCTATTAAGTTTTGCTTGTGCAATCAAGAGGCAATGGTCTTGCTGTTTGTCTCAGAAGATTGATGGGAAGGTGTCTCTTTTGCTAATCCTGATACTTGCTGCTTTGCCAGTAAGTGCCTCTGACACTGTTCACATCGTCGGGAAGACTGCCTGACTGCTAGCTTTCCTACCCTCCATGCTGTTACTTAAAAACTTCTAAGAAAGTATCCAGAGGAAAATAAAACAATTCATTTATTTGTGATAATTATATTTTGATTATGAAATTCACTCATCTTTTGAAAAGAAATACATACTTGGGCAACAAGAAGTTAAATAGCATTTCCCCCTCCTTTGATATATGAATCTGTCAGAGCTTTCAAAGAGAAAACTGAGAGTGAAATAAAATCATTCTGAGTGTTATGGAAAAGAGTTTTGAGTGATGATTCATGTTCCTCCAGACAGAATTTATAGGTTATTCCTCATGCTACAGTAGTTTCAGTGTAACAACAGTTACTCATCTTCCCCCATAAAGTACCTCTTGTGAAAGAGATTCTTCATCATCTTGTTTCCTAAAATATTTCTCATTTACTATAAAAGATTATATAAAAGTTCACAGTTTTCAAGGTATGCAAAACAGCACAGTTATTTTCAGTCATAGGCTGAAAGAAAAGGACCAGATGTTTATATTTCTCTAAGACTTTGGATAAAGAGTTTAATAGATCTCATTTTAAAAAAATTCTTTTTCAGAACTTTGAAAAAATAAACAGCCCAGAAAGTCCTGCTTTTTCTCACAGTGAGCTGAAACACCTTAAAAATTGCTTCTTTGCTCTTTGTAGATTGATTGACTAAACAAAATAAGTAGTCTGAACTCAGAGGTAAAACAATCAGCATGAATGAAAAATCATTCTTGTACACAGCTGTAATTAGGGACACACCTACACAGCTGTACAGGGAACTACCTAAAGTTCAAGCCCAAATGAATGAGAGTAGTACATATTCTAAACCCTGGAGATAGTTCAGATGGATCTTTTGCAAGTGCTTTGCCTCTTGTCTCTTGCAAGGTGTTTCTGATAAATGCAAACATGACCAAGGAGAAAATTGTCATATACCAAGAGCCAAAGTGTGTGGAGATACTTTGCATATAGGTTCCCTGCAGTGAAAAATTTGAAAATGGACATACACATACTTCTGTTTTCCTGTCCCCTTCCAGAGCAATCAGAATATCAGTGCTGTGTCCAACAAGATGGTCCCACCTGCAACTAAAGCCCAACTCCACCATGTCATGGGTTAACTGAAGGGATTCTATTCAAGAGACTCCCTCCAGTGTCCCTGGAGCTCTAGGATTTGTGGCTTTTGGAACCCTAATGCTAAGCAGAGCAGCAAAAGCAGCCTTTTGTGAGGTGGTGGTGCCAAGGAGAAAGATGTGAAGGCAGTAATATGGGGGCAGTGCCGTGCTCCCCTTGGCATGCCTTTCACAGTTGCAGTGTCCCTGGAGACCTTTCTTTGTGATTTTTTTCACCTGTAACTCCTAAACGTAATCCTATGTGGAGCAGTAAAACAGCTTGTTTCTGAGTCTTAGGTTCCCAGAACAGAGGTTGTGCCAAGTAGAAAATTTTTGAGGGAGCAATGATGTTGCTGTGCCATGCTCCCTTTGGCATGCTTGGAGGTCTAAGCTTTGTGTTTTTTTCAAGCCTATCCCTAAGCATAACCCTAACCCTAAACAGAGCAGTAAAAGCAGCCTTTTGCTGAGGCTGATGTTCCTAGCACATGGCTGTTTGCTACATATACTCTTTTTCTTGATGCTTTTGACAGTGAAATCACAAAATAAAGGTCTCCTCAGAGAAAAAACCAAATTCTTCTGAATACCCCATCTTTCTTTTGACAATGCCTCTAAAATGAAACTGCTTATTATAAGGCTTACACTCCAGGAAAGCATCATAAGCCTTCCAGTGACCACACCTGTTAATACCTTTAACAGAGGTTTTCCTTGTTTCTAATTCATCTAAGAGTAGTTATGATTTTCCATCATATTACTTGTAGGAGGATGTGGCATATGTTCTCGATCTGATTCATTCTACTGATACTACCAAAACCAGTAAAGTTAAACCATGGCAAAGTTGGAAATAAAAGTCATTCTTCCACCCTCCTAAGTCACAGTTGCAGAGCTATTTTGAGTGGTGTATTCACAAATCCTGATTTGCGTAGCCCAGAACAGCAGACTAAACCACTGAGTACAACCAAGACCACCCTGATTTGTAAAACCAAATCCAAAGTGAGTTCACCGAGATGGAAAATAACTAACGACGCCTGAGACATAATAGTCATAACAATCAGCACTATCCCCCAGCACACTCCCTGAAGCAGAAAGTGCTCTGGGAAATGTTGGAGCCCAACAGCCTGCAAGAGGAAGTTTGCCTCTGAGTTAAGATCCTCTGCTACAGGTAGAAATCTGTTAATGCCTCCTCTAGAGGAAAACAACTGATATCCTTCCTAAAGAGACATCATTTATCCTGTCCTCAGAAAGCAGCCTCCAGAACTTCAGAAGGTTGTGCCCAAGGATTAAGTGGGATCATGGGCAGCCTGATTGGACTGACCATGAATTGCATATCTCTCCACTGTCTCTTTGGGAGGGGTTAGTAGAGGAATAATGACTCAGTATGTCATTTGTATGCTTAGGTCTCACTGAGCTACTCAAGCCATTTTATTTCTTTTCATCCTCTTCCTTTTCTTAATTTATTGCATAATTAAGTGGTATGATAAGGCATAACTAGAGAAATCCTGCTGTGCAAAAGTAGGAAGGATTAAGCGTAACTCCCAAGAGGTCTCCCATGAACCTTCAATCACAATGATGTTGATATGCTTAAAAATGTTCCTGTTCTGCAAACCAGACTTCTTAAACTGATTATCAGAAATATTAATAACCTTAAGCTACAGCCTTGTAGAACAGAAATTAGTCTAGGAAACACCTGGAAGAGGAGAGAAACCTATTCCTGCCTGGATCCTAAAAGTCCAACCTGTCCTTTATACTGTTGCACCTGGCCTAGAAACCGCAGACAGGTGTCTCAACTACCTCCCCTGCGGCTATATGCATCATTCCTGGCCTGAGAAGTAGAAGAATGATGCAATCTCGTCTGGGTTTAGATCAGACATCTGAATTTGTGGGCTTACTCTATGCTCACAAATTATTTTTGAACACCTGCTGTTTTTTTAATGCTTCTTGTTTGCGGTGCTACAGTATCTGCATGGTTAATATGACTGAGCTTTAAAAAGTCTGATTTTCAGTCAAAAAATTGTGTTCATGTTTTGAAAACAACACCTGTTTTAAGAGTCTTCCTAAAACGGAGGACTGCAATTCACTTTGGAAGATCTTCTTGTGATTAGTATCACAAACAGCAAGAAAGCCAGACATAATTGCTAACTTAAGTGCCTCAAATCAGTCATGTCTTTGAAATTAGATAAGCCTGAATCTGGTTAACTTATATTGTCAGGACCCTTTATCACATGGGCAGTAAAACTGGAGCCACCACACACAGGACAGAGTTCACTGCAGACATGTAGATGCAATGGCCATCACACAGGTAGGTGTGACATGTCAGAAATTGTACTTACGGTGTGCTTGCCGTGGGGATCACCCTTCAGGCTGTGGCCTAACAGGGTCTGGTTCGCCCAGGCAGCACTGCCATCTAGGAATTAGATGTGCAAAACATAGTCGTACTCAAGAAACTGTGAATAAAGAAGTCACATATTCAAAAGTTTTACTGTTAAAGTGCTCTGTTACCTCCCCTTGGGAACAGAGTGGAAACTGACCTTTTCACAGTGATACTTCAGTGTTATGAAAATGTAACAAAGAAAAGGAAAAACATTGCAAATACTTAATAAATCATAAGAGACAATTGAAACAGTTACTCAAATGGATGGAGAAGGCTTTTTCCATATAAATAATGAATGGCTTCTCCTGTGAAAATGAAAGACATGGCATGTATGTAAGAGGGAGCAATGTCACTCCAGCAGCATTTTAAGGAAGGAGAGATGCCTAAAGGCAGGATTTTCTCCTAACAGTAGACAAAAGTGCTTCCAAGTGGAGCAGGAGCATGCCCAGCTGATATGACATGGCCCTTCCCATCATCTTGGGAATAGTGCTGTGTAGGGCTGGAAGTTGGACTTGATGAGCCTTGTGGGTCCCTTCCAACCCAGTTTATTCTGTGATTCTGTGAGTAATTGTTACTGTGATGCCCACAAGTCCCTTGAGACGCACGTAAGTGGAAGGTGATTTTAAAGTTCACAGAAGCAGGAACACAGTATATGTGTGAGTATGGAGAAGTTCAATACAGCAAAAATTTAATGAGGCAACCAACTAGAAATTACCTGTAGGAATCACTGCCCTGTATTTCAGAAGCTAGAGGATAAGTTTTCATTTATAGTGGTAACAGCAATAACCTGAACAGAAATTTTGCTTCCATTATAGTTGTTCAGAAAATAAGCAAATGTCATAGCTTCTGAATAAAGTTTCTCTTTCTTTCTTCTTCCTATCTTAACTCCAGTATCTGATTATTAATCCTTGAAATCTAGTTTTTACAAGTATTTTGTTGCCTGAGAAAATTGAATGAAGAAACAAATAGCCTATAAAGAAGCCATAATGGTGTAATTTTGAAAGCATTAGCTATAACTCATACCGTTAACTTCTGAAGGAAGAAAACATTGTTACTACTTGTTTTCTATGCAATGGTAAAGAAATCAATATGACCACACAAATGCTTGATAGCATGAATACTTGAGTAATTGTAAATTCTATTAAATCTATTTTCTAAAATGTCAACAATTCATCTCTGCAGGAAACTGCAACTTCTGCGTTACATTTATCAACCTCAATGTCGTAAAAAACACATTAGAGCATCCTAGCCTTAAGAAAATAAGTGCTAAATTTATATTTGCTACAAGAGTCTCAAGGAGCTTAAGGATAATTTTGATTTGTGTTTTCTTACTATACCAGCTCTAATTTAAAAAAAACTTAATGCAAGAATTCTGTATTTATTGCCTTAGAGTAGTGTTATTTAGAAAAGTTACACTCAATGTAACAGCTTACATTTAAAATTAAATACTAAACAAAGAGAAAATATACAGTCAAAACTGAAGTTGCAGCTCTGAGTAAGATTAGTTTCAAAATTAATGTCGAATTAGCCAGTTGATGAGGATGTGCAAGCCCTTTGCAGGTCTCAGCAGTGGCCTGCTGAATAGATGGTAGTGTTCATCTCACTGAAAAAGCAAGAATTACTTAAATGTGGAGAATGGATATGTGTTCTAAGTTGGCTTCTCTTCTTTGCTGTTATGAGGTGAAGAACTATCCATTAATTTGTTCCACATAGAAGATGCTTTAATTTTTGACTAATGAGCTTCGTTCTCTTAAGAGTTTACATGTCAATTTGAGAGTTATTCCTGATTTCTGCTGGACTTGCTGAAAGCCAGTGAATGTTGTTGAATTCACATCTGCCTAACCATGTGCATTTGTCTCTGTGACAAAGTGGTTTTTTCCTGTTACCCGCTCTACCACCACAGGTTATTTCTAAGCTTCTGCAGCTGTTTAGTACTCATACAGAGTTCACTCACCTGGCCCTTTCTCGGTGCAAAGGTTGAAATAAACCAGTCCATGAGGATGTGTTGAAACTCTTTCTGATGATGCCACATTATGCCATTTTATCAATTACTTTCATCTCATAAAATATTTATTCAGATGATAGTGTAAATGTAGTTAGAAATCATTATAAAGGCACAGCAGGACTCCATCATATATTTTTTCTTTAGAAGGCTCATGTCATGATGCTTCATATTTTTTTCTGGGATGGAATCATTTTCCTGGTCAGAAGGAGTTTTAGAGTAAAGGGTAGAGTTTCTTACCCTGCTTAGATAGATATATCTTCCCAGAAAGGCCTTCCAATATAAAAGGCTTTTTCCTCTATCAGTGCCCTTGCTTCTTTCCCTCTTTTTGAAAAATGTCCAAATGAACAAAAAAATTTACCAAAGTAGCATCTGGATGTCACCATTTTCTTTTAATATCTACTGCACCTTTTTACTGCAATATTGCAACTTTTGTGGATGGCCCATGAACCCGAGCTTAAAGTCAAGGCAGATCAAGACACTGCATCCCTACCAACGAGGTCCTTGGGGACTCAATTTGAAATTAAACTAAAGTAATTTTCAATATGGAATCATTTTATTGTGTGGGTGCATCTGTGCATAAAGTTTACATTGGGCTCTGTGCAGCATATAAAGGCTTGTGAGAGATAAATTAGGCTAAGTAAAGCATTCATCATTAATCAGAGTACTAAACAAGCATGAGCGCTAGAGAATGAACACAGCTGCCACTTCATTTATCTTGCTGTCAGAAGGTAACTCTCCTACAGAGAGAAGCTCAGAAGTGGTGGCTTAGGTTCTTTTGTGTCTCTCAGCTTGCAGAGAATGTATATGCTCATATATATTAAATACATATCTACATTACACACATAAATGTTTTTATATTCAAAAATATACCACATATAAGCACATTTTTCTACTGGTGTATGTATACTCATGTTTGTGTTCTCAGGAGACCTAAACTCTAGTCTGGAGCTTAAAAGTGAGAGATATGCCAGATTATTTCAATGAAAAAATATTTATTACTGATTTTTGTATACTCTGAGTTTCTGACTCAACAACAGAAATCTTTGCTACAGTCTTATGTTGAGTTATCTTCTGTGATAACTTTCATCAGTTCACCCCTCATGGAGATCTGATGTGTAAGTAGCTGATATGGTAAATCAGAGTATCTTAGCTTCCATTTCAGAGTGAACATGTGATGCTGGAAGGTGAATAGAACCTATTTTCTCATTTCCTTTGGGAAAAAACCCAGAAAAGTGAAGTACAACTTACTGAAAGTCTCCAAGTATCATTTTTATAGTGGCTGTTTGACAAAGGATGTTTTGAGGACAAGCTAACAAACAGCTTGTCATATACTAAGTTTATAGGGCAACAGACTCTGATGTCTGGTCTTCCTTAGTCTGACCTTTTGCATGACAGCAATAAATCAGTAGCCTTCCATGTCTCTCGTATTGTCCCAAGCTCTTGGGAAAAGGATGATTGAATAGGAAGAATTAGTGCTGCTGCATAGGATTTAGCATAATGGATAGATCATTAGCCTTTTAAGTCTGGTATCCTGGCTTCCAAACTGTCCTGCCATGGCTGCTTCAAGGAAGCAAAAATCTCCATACAATAGCAGGGGTGGTTTGTGCAGGCAAGGGGAAAGATTTCCCCAACCAGAGTCCTGAGAATGAGTTGCTGTGAGGCCGGGTGGTGCTGCAGCCACAGTGGGACAGTGCTGTGAATTACACAGACCTCAGGAACACAGGGGGGAGGGACATGACACACGTATGACTTCCTCCACACTGCACAACCAGAGACAGTTACTCACTGTGCCAGGGTTATGCTCTCTCCTGGTGCCATCTAGACCTACGTCTGAGATACCTGAGATGCCTATAGCAGTGTGTCTGAGGGAATGTGAAGCTTTGTGTGGGCTGCAGTAGTCAGGTGGTTTGCTTTTTGGGGCATTTTCATTACTACCTTGCTAACAGCATCCAAATTAGCGAGCTTCAAGTCAGCCTAGGAGTGGACGCCTAAACACTCATGCAGGACCTGCACTCATTTTGATGTCAGTTTTTACTTTAATGTGAAAGAGGGAGTGCGATTTGCTGCACCTCAGCTAAGAACTTGCAGGAGAAAAATGCTTTACCACCTAAAAGGATAGAGATAACAATACTCTGCACTCTGGTAGCTGATAATATCAGATACTCAGGGTACCATTTCCTTGAGTATCCAGGGCACCTGCAGGAACAGGTATAGGGAGACCTGTGAGTTACAGGGAGGCCTGAAATCTCTTTTGTAGTGGCACCTGGAGACCAGGCAGGATACGCTCAGTACCTAAAATGTACCTGCTTCCCTGATTTAGGCAACTATGTTCTGTCCTGGATCTGTGTTTACAATAGAGTCCTATTAAAATTGGAATTCAATGTTGAAAATAAATAGTTTCTGATCTCATGCTGGATACTTGGTCTGAAATAGGCTGCTCGAAGGTAAAGTTTCAATTCCATTTGATTTGAAGTTACCTCACAGGGTGTGTTGCAACACTTGAAAATGTATGTCAGAGGACTCAGCTTGACAGGGCTTTCTATGAGAGAAAACAGCTAGATGTAGACAAAACTAGATAGGTGGCATATAGTCAGATCAACCTCAAAAGTACTAGCTAAGCATATTCTTAATTTCTTGTAATTTTGATGAGCTCACACTGAAAACATATGTTCATAATATAGTTCATACCTATAAAATCTATTAAAAAAAAAGATTTTATGGTCCAGAAGCTTTAATTCATGTCTTAACAACACCCCACACTGGTCATTACAATGCTTTGTGTGTTGTCTTGCCATCTGCCTACAGAGAAAAGTTACAGTCCCATTACATTATACTGTTGGTACCGTGCTAAAACATAAGAAAATATCTGAGAAGTTTTCAGCTTGATTGATGCTGTGATATTTTCTAAAATAATGGTAAAGGCAGCAATTGTGCCAATTTGAGCTGACTTACACCTCACATTAACAACTAATTGTGACATTTTGTACTTCGTCGTGTCTTATGGCATGTTCCTGACAAGCAGCAGTAGCACAAGAGGTCAGAGCAACAATCTGACTTTAAAGGAACTGAGAACAGGCATAAACTTGTTTCCATTCAAAGTAACACCTCCTTCCAGAAAATTGCATGGGAAAGTGGGGAATTTACAGGTGGACCAAAGCTGGACTGCTGAGGCTGCGTACTACAGAAATGATTGAGTATATAGCCAGCTGTTTGGCTGCCTGAATTGTGTGTGTGTTCACAAAACTCTGTGTAAAACCTCTGAGCGTATATCAGGTAGAGGTTTCTCTTTTAAAAATTGGCTATTCATGTTTAACGCTGCCCACCAGCTGTTTTACTGTTACTGCCTTTATATGGTCCCCTGGGCTTTGCTGTCAACCCCAAGCAGGTATGAGTTGCCCATTGCCTGACTAATCTCACCTCAAGAAACTTTCCATTTCTGTACTCTGTTCAAGTCATGTCCTTACTGGCCTGGTCTTGCTGCTGGGCAAAAGTTTTTATTAGTTTAATTAATAGTGTAAAAGCAAATTGTTTAAATAGCAACAAGCATGACAAACATCTGAGTTTCTACCAGTTATCCTCCGTCATTGGAATGTATACTCATAGTGTAACAGGCTTCACCCTTGGGACATCAGATTTGCAACTTCTACATTTATTTTGTGCTCTGCTTATTTCAGCAGATCAGGGGAGGGGTTGGGAGCTAAGCTTGTCCTATAAAAAAAAGTGAAAAAAAAATCAGAGTGTAGGGCTAGCTGTATGGGAAAACCTTGTCAGGTCTAAAACTCACATTTCACCCACAGAAACTTCCTTGCATGGTCAAGGGATGAGTGTCAAGAAACCAGAGGACTGTCACATTTGTCGCTCCATGACCTCACCTTCGAGGAGACACAGAAGTTCAAGAGGAAAGCAAGGCTTTTTACCTCTTCAGGTTTCTCTGGAAAGATCATGGGTACTATGTCTAATGGCCAAATTTGAAATGCTTGAAAGAGTTTTCAAAGAAAGTTCTCGTTTTCAAGCATTCAAATGATAAAGTTTTCAAGACGGCACATGTATTCTTTTGGCAACTCACGAGTTGCTCTGATGTGGTCTGTTTCCTCCTGTCTGCTTCCTGCAAAGGATTGCTAATCACCACATGGCTGCAAAATTCTGCACTTGTGACAGGGCTCCATGGGGTAGGGGACAAATGGGATTCATGCCCTGCAACATTCAGCATTATAGCATTCAGTATTGCAATACTGGGTTTCTAGGCATCGTGCTTAGTGAGTGCACAGTCTTCGGTGAAGTGCCTGAATTGCTGGGGAGAAGTCTCTTTCTTATTACCATAATCCCACACTGGAATTTTTCTGTGTCTTGCCTCTCTTGTTACAGTCTACACTGTTGGCATGTTCTGACTACTGCTTTCGTGCCTTGCCTTTGCCTTCCTGGCATGCTGGAGAGCCTGGAGGGAGTTTGAAGCTGTCCATGCATCGAGTTATTGAAAGGGAAAGGTGGCAGGGCAGGGTTTTCATCTCACCCCTGTTGTTTGCAGCATCAGGAGGCCATGGATGCTGGGGGGATGCTGCTGCTTCCTTACAGGTGCAGCCTTTAGCACAGTCTGAGAGGAGGAGACTCTGCATTGCTGGTAGCTGTGCAGCTCCTTGGGACATAGAGATGGGTGTCACCAAAACCAGACTACTGGCACTGCGGCATGTTCCAGGGGCTGCCCCAAGCCCTGCTGTGCTCCCCCCAGACAGGAGCAGCCCACTTACGCAGTGGTTCAGTGCTCTCCTCCAGGGTGTAGGCAGGGGCATGTGCAGAGTGGGAGGGTGAAATTGGGCCGTGGTAGCCAGCATGTTGGCTGGAGTGGCTTTCTCTAGTGTCTGCCGTAACATAAAATACAAAAAAATATTACCAGTGTAAGGAAGCACAGTGCTATGTGAGCACCAGAAGCACTGAGTAGTGAAATAGCTTTTTTCAACTTCCTTGTCTCTGACAAAGGATGTTGTAAGCATAATAAAGAAATACTGATTTAAACCCTCTCACTGCTGGTGTACTTTGAGTGTTTCGCAGATAATGCTTTTTATTTTTCTTGTGAGTAAACTTCAAGCCATTTGGTATTTGTATCTGTATTTATTCTGACAACATTTACGTCAAGACAGAGAGGAGAATTATATGCAAGACAGTGGTAGGGATGTGAAACAACATTGTGAGGTTCCAGCTGCCACAGAAAAGTTATTGCTTTTACTATAGGTATCCTTTTCACTACAGATGTAGTTCACTTCCAGGAAACATTTCCTCAGTAGGCACAACAGGCATTGCCTGTGCATCTTCTGTGGACTGCAGGTTCTTTACAGGAGTCACAGCTCTTCTTTAGTTGTATACTTCTCTGTGCCTGAGGCCCCAATACTTTGCAAGGTAACAGGGAATAACAAAACTAATTTCACCTCAACATGAAGTTCGGCACAGTCAAACGTGCAGCTGCTTCATTCAATTCCCTTTGTACATAATAGTGTCAATAATAGGAATCTGTTTTTAAATTACAACAGAGGTGAAAAACTCAAGACATAGCAGTGGTTAGCACATCTCAAGCTGTAGGCTGAGTGGCTACATTTTTGCTGACCTGAGAAGTAAATGAGTTGACATTTTCTGCTGAAACACAGAACACGCCTTCTTGGGGAAAAACAAGCGAGAAAGCTTGCTGCTTTTCCAATATAATAAAATAGAATCACAGAATATTCTCAGTTGGAAAGGACCCCCAAGGATCATCAAGTCTAATTCTCAAGTGAATGGCCCATACTGGGATCAAACCCACAACCTTGGGTTATTGACACCATGTTCAAACCAACTGGGTTAATTTCGGTGTTTTCTTCCAAGCACCAAAAAAGAAAGGAATGGTCTTCAGTCACTCTAGGGCTGACTCAGAGAAGGGAGCATCCTTTCTGTTGCTGAGCCAGCCATTCTGTAACTTCCTGCACTTCTTGAAACACAGCTTGCCAGAATGGATAGTTCCCCTTAAAATGACTTGGCACTTATGGTCCTGGCTGACCTTTAACCACTGAAACTGTTGACTGTGATATAAACTCTGCCATTATCTTTATTGCAAAGGAAGACTTCTGCTCAAATTTGGAATTTATGTATTACTTTGATGATTATTTTTATGTGATAGGCAGTATCACAGCAGTCTAGTATTTGAGGTCCTAAAATCACAGAAAACAAAATCCAATTCCCTGTGTTGCCCACAAGCTTTCTGTATAATCTTAGCAATCACTTAGTTCAAAGGGGATTGGCTGCCTATACATCTTTACAAACACCTCTGAATAGCTTTACAAACTGGGTTAGTGCCCCTTCCTATTTCTTATGGATACTACAAAGATAAATACATGAAAATATTTAAGGTCCTCTGAAAGTAGGGATATTTAAATGATTAACTCTGACTGAAGTAAATTTTTGAATAACATGTTCCTCACAGGAACATGTTTTTTCTTATACAGGAAAGATGAGCTCTTCTAGCTGCCTTGCTATTTAAATGACTGTAGTCTTCACGGTCCTGCCAAGATGCTCCATGTTTCAAACATTTCTCATGGCCCAGAAAGAAGGTGCACCAAGTAACTCTGCAGAAGTCCTCCAGCTTGTGCATCTGATGGTGTGGTGGAACTGCGGGTAGTCAGCCTTGGTTCATGTCATGCTTTACCTCCTCACCAGAACCATTCACAGGATAGGATGAATTGTAGCTCGCCAGCACTGATTCTTGTGACTCCACAGATGGAAAGACTTTATAATTCCATGCTTGAGGAGTTTATTCACTGCCACATTCTGTTAATTATTTTGTCTGCATGCCCTTTTTCCTCTGAAAATGTCATGTCTCAGGACACAGCTTGTGTCTGAACCTTTTTTCCCAAAGTACCAATGATACGGGAAAGATTATACAACCAAATAATTCAGGGATACTTTTTTTTGAAAACAGAGAGCTTTCTGACTGGCTGAAAGCTCAGAGGTTGGAGGTCTCAAAATGCACATCTGCAGCTGTATGGGATGAGGGTTTCCAGCTCTGGATTCAGATAGGGAAGCAGTCTGCTCTGCATCTCTGCATGCTAGGATGTGGAAATTACTTCACCGTTCCACATACCATGGTTGGAAACATTGGAAGGATCCAGTGATGATGTCTTCTCATATATTTTCTCAGTCTTCTTGTCCCTGTCCTCAGTCTGGAACTGAGGACCGCAGATTTCTCTGGTCCTCAAGCAGAGGAAAGAGCATAGCACAGTAGTGTTTAAGACATTGCATTACTTCTGTCTTACCACAACATGTCAGTATAATCCCATACATGGTTCAGCGACAACTATTTATACTTCCTTGGTTTCTTTAGAAAACATTGCCTTGGGATTTGGGATTTAGCTGTTATTCTTTTCAACTTTAATTTGTTTTCCAATCTGCGAAGTAATATCTGCATGCATTGAGTAGAAATGTACCTCTTCTGAGAAAAGTAATGCAGACTTGTTTCAGGAATAAATCTCTCCTTTTTATACTTTTATTTTAAAAAGGAGAGTTCAAGCATTCATTAAAGGCTCAGTTCTGTACTCTTCCAGGACTGGCTCCTGCCAAGCTAGGTAAACCTATCAATGAAAAATGAAATTATACCCTATGACTGTGGGACTGTGATTTGGTTTGGTTTTGTTTTGGTTTGTTTTGGTTTTGGTTGGGGTTTTTTTTGTTGTTTTGTTTTGGTTTGGTTTTTTTTTTACTTGTAGTATTTAAATTGGGATTTTCTTTACCAAGGAATTCTGATTTTTCTACTGTAGTGAAGCATTCACATCTCGTGTTTTTATGCAGACCGTGGCTAAAATGCTGTCCCTAAGCAAGTGAACAGATGACCTGTATCATTGTGTGAAGTTAGCCTTTGGACTGTGAAAGCTGGCTCTGATTTTAGCACAGCCTATAGCAAGCAGATAATCTGTCCCTACTTCTGCTTCACAGCCTCTCCACATAACTATGATACCGCCCCAGACTTCTGGTCATCCACACCCATTATATCCAGTACCACTCACCAGTACCTGCTCAGTCCTTGCCTAAAACCGTGAGTAAATTGCTTGTGAGGGTTAAACACACAGCCTCCTGAGTTGTGACAGCAAATGAAAAATGGCCAATAGGGAAGAGTGAACCTCTCACTCTTCTCTCCTACTTTGCCACTAAGAAACTAAAAATAGGTCTGGGGAATTCTGTCTTCTCCATATCCCAAGGATGCCTCAGGACTTGAACCCACAGGACCGGCTATCTTTCTCTTTTTGAGTTTGTTCATGCTGTTCTCCAGCTAACTGAAATGCTTTAAGGCTGGAAGGGACATAATCTGCAGAGGTAGATAAGTTCCTCAAAACTTGCTTCTACTTAAGAAATATTACATTAATACATTAGGTTCAATAATATAAGCAGCTAGTTCCTCTGTTCTGTTGTGCCTGCTTGCAGGTTACTATCTGCATAACGTGGGTGCAATGTCTTCCAGTTTCCTCTTTTGGCCTGCTGATTGTGACACTTCAGTCTTCAACTTGCTCAAGTCTTGAAATTCATTAGAAATGCTAGCACTGGTTGGATCGTAAACATTAGACAGATGTTTTTAATCTTGGCTGTTCATGGAGGTACACCCTGTTCTGCACTGTTCACCAGCTGAAATGAAGTGCAGAGTAGGAGTTAATATTCAGTTTTCTGCATGTAAACCTCAATAACCTCTTTGGACCGTCATGATTACACAACGGAAGTTTCTTGGGTCTTGTTTTTTTCTTCTCTAACCAGCAAGGAAACAAGGTGTTGTGACGTGTAACTTGTGAAACTTGCACGATGTGAGCAGGAGCAGAGCCCCTGGAGCAGGGAAGAGGTCTGACTCAAGACAGGGGAGACTCTTTGTTCTCTTGTCAATGTAGTGCTGATCTGTCAATCTCTATCGATGAAATCACAGGGCTGTCATTAACAAGAGGCTGAGGGTGACCGGAACATCCTCAGTTCCTGAAGTGAGACTGACAAGTGTGCAAAGCAATGTCCTTTTTATACCTCCTGCCTGGGAGTACGTGTGTATGCTGCATTCCAGGCAGGATCATTGAATTATACTGCTTTCAGAGAAATAGCACCTCGCTAAAAGCATTCCCAAAGGTCAATGATTGCAGCATGAGCTCTGACTGGATGTGTTAGATAAAGATTGATCAGAGCTGTCAAGGACAATTTCCATTCCTGTCCTACTCCAGGAAATTTAGACATGTCATTGGAAACCTCACAGCCTGGAAAATTAAGAACACAGGGGGGTTTTTTCCTACAGGGAAAAGAATCTTATTTTGTTTTTTCACTTTAAAACCAAAACATTATGAAAGATATTTTAATAAGTGGTAGTTTTTTCCTCTCAGTAAAATTCCAGTTTTTCATTAGAAATATTTCTCTGGGAGTGTTTTCATTGATACCAGCGACATGCAGTGCAAAGGCTTATGGAAAACCAGCTGAAGCTTCTATGCTATTCAGTTTGCCTTCCCCTGTTTGGCTTATTTCCCCACCTTACTCCATAACATGACTGGCTATCCTTGGACCTTGAAAGGTCATGTTTCTTGCCACAGGTCACCAGGTATTGGTTACACCAATTCATGGCTCTTCTGTTTGGTTATGTTGATGGCCCCACTCTGAAATGTTAGTTTTCCTACTTCATCTGGAAGGAGCAGAATCCTTTTTCTTGTAACAGTCAGTCATGGTAAAAATATGAACAATATAATGTTCCTTTAGATGACTGATGGTAATTTGAGGCAGTTCTTTCATCTGTCTTTAATACACAGCATGTATAAAAATTAGGGAAAGTACCTTTTCCCAACCCAAGCCAGCTTTTCTCTAATGCTTCATAAATACTGTGTTTGCACACACCAAAGGCATCACACAGCTGCAGTAGCTCTTTGTTGCTTGTTTGTGGCTCTGGTTCTTTTTTGAGGTCATAGCACAGCTTGTAGGGTGAGGAGGCGTATGACTGGAACATACAGAATAACTGACCCCACTATGTCTCCCAGCTGGATTTCCTAGTTCTGGGCATGTCCTGCTCAGCTCTTCCCATTGCTTGTGCTTGATCCCACCCTCTTGTGTTTCAAAATATTAAGCACTCAAAGTACATTGCACTTTCTGTCATTGTGTCTCCTGTTTTTTCTGAAAATCTTTTTTTTTGCAGCAAACACCAGTAACGAGCAAATTGGCAAGAAATAATGTCCTTGTGTGCTCAGGGATGGCATAATGGTATAAATTGTACAGCAGAGAGGATTTTACTGTTTATTTGGTAATTTTCTATACTTTTAGCATAAATTTCCTTGGTATTTATGAGAGTGGAGCAATATTTCAGGGAGTGAGAGAATCAGCTTCCAGAAAGTATTTAGAGTGAATAGGATGAAAAGAAATACCAAAATGGGATCTCAGCCAATTTCTGCACTATCTTCACATTCACTTTCCAGAGTTTCATTCCTCCTACTCCAGTTTCCACAAGGTTGTTCAAATTTAAAAGTGATCATTCCAACATAAAAGTAATCACTTAAAGGGAAAGAGAAGGTCCTTCTCACTGAAAGGCCCAAGGCACCCTGCAACTTCAACGTACACATCAACATTATCTCATCTGCGTTTCATCCCCGTAACCAGGTTTTCTCTTTGGACGTGTTAATGTAACCCCACAAATCACATACACATGACTTCAGGGTCCAGCTTATTCCTGGTAAATGTCCCAGTAGTACATTACAGTAGTATTTCAGTAACTGGGTTAGAGCTTCAGTCACCCAAGAAATTGGCTGAGATATTGAGGGCATGACTTCAGCTGCCACCCGCAGGATGTGAGGGTCTCATGCAGATTCCTCACTGTATCTGCCAACCACATATGAATTTCTCTCTCTGGCTTTAGAAATCTTCTCTGTAGTGGCTCTTCCTCCTCTAAGGCTGCTGCTGAAAAAGCTGAAATGGTCCCTCTGATCAGAACACATCTATGCTGTGTCCTTATAGGTCCTTGGCTATGGACACATATGAAATAGTTTTGCTCCATAGAAATATGGGTCTCCTTTTCCAAGGCAGAAACTGCTTAATGTCTGTGTTGTTTGTCAAATTACTTTGCTCCTATTTTGTATGCTGGTTGAAATACACATTTCTGCTCTAATGCTGCATGTTCTCTGCTTCTCAGTCCCTGTCTGTGTGCACTTTGTCTTCTTTCCTTTTCTGTCTTTTCCAGCAGTTTCTTCTCCAGGTTTGAGTCTGATTCTCATTCCACTCAGGGCATGATTTCACAGACTCTCTGGAAGTGTTTTAAGTTTTATTTAGCAAAGACAATGCTATTGTTTGTCTTTTTTCTGATCTCTTTTAGGAGCTTTATTATTCCAAATATAAAAGTTTATATTGAGAAATTAACCTAGAAATAAGACCTTAGCCCTGTGATAATTATATCCTTGTCAGCTGTTAAAAAACCCCAGTGTTACATAACAAGCAATGTTAAAAAATAATCCTGTGTTGTAAAAAATGAAAAACAAGATCTTATGGCTGTTTCTTGGAAATTGGTATGATTTATGATTTCTTACACCCCAAAAAAGAAAAAAGAACTATTAGAAAGACATTGGCTGAAATAAATAAATTAATTTACTAACAATTTTCCTGATGCTCTTTTGTGGGTATAACAATTAGCACAGTGGCTCTTCATTGCCATCCTATTCCTGTGTTTAAAAGTAAGGACATTTCTGAAGAGTCTGGTCCTCAGTGTGAAACTCCTGGGCTGCATTTTGTCATTATTAAGGGTATTTAGGCAACTGAGCATCAGGGCCCCACTGCCTTAGAAAAGAGCAACATGTTTAAAAATTTAAAACTGTCTTCTGTATTTACCTCAGATCATGGAGCTTTTTCAGGTATTCCTTTTCTTGTAAGCATCAGGGCTTAAGCTTCCCATTTTCCCATGTCTCAAGCCAAAATTCTTGTAGCAATGACTCCTTTAACTGGGTTTTCAGTGGAGTAAACACGTAACACAATAAAACAACCAGTGACTTCATAATTTAGGGAATTACATTTAAAAGAGCTTTTTTCCTTCCTTTGGAAATCTTTTACAAAAGATTCTGAAAACAAGTTACAAAGGACACTGTAAGTTTCCTGATCATGCACACCAGTGTAATTTCTTTCCCTTTCCTTCTCTGCAGAAAGTACCTTTGTTTTGTGTCTTGTGTCCTTTGTGGCAAACCAACACTCAGGAGTTTGAGATTTCCCCTATTTTGTTTTAAGACAGGTTTTACAGATTAGTATCTTTGAACTTTGTAGCAAACACTGAAATCCATAGAAAACCCCACCTATTTATGATTAATTGCCTGCAGTCTGGAATACATGATAATGTCTAACAGATCTGTGGCAAAAGCCAATGTCATTTCACAAGAGAGCCCCACCCTGGGCCTCAAAGTGGTTCTTAGCTGAGATCAAGCCATGCAAACATAAACCCCAAGTCCACATCTGACTAAAGCAGATATATGGGAGGTATGAATGAGACTGGCCAGATGCTGCACCATATGATAAACACCAAGGACCATGGCATCCTATAAAACTGTGCATTTATACGGTACAGCTGGCTATGCATAATCTGCTCCTAATTTATAAAGCTGGAGCATCTGGTTCATTGCTGTTGCTCTATCAGCTTTTCCGGAGGCCTGTTCTTGAATTTCTGGTAGCTGAATATTGCTCTTCTGAGTGCTAGCCGAATGGGAAGTTAAATCCATTTGTAGTAGGAGATAAGCTTTTATTCTATCTGGCAGATAAGATATGTTCAAACAAAGTCATGAAAGAAAGAAGGGTAGGCCGCTGTAGGATGGGTTCCACTTCCCAACAAAATCCACAGCTGCAGACTCTAAAAGAAATAAGATCCATTTCTCCTTGGCAAGACCCTCAGCTGTGACAGAGTGGCTCAGCCAGATGAGGCCATGGTGACAGGCTGTAGCCATCACTGCCGACATCCCTCAGTGACGTGGCAGGTGAGAGTTCACAGAATAGGGCTCACGAGTCCTGCTCCTGTTAAACTGCTTGATCTTTCCCTCCCAGTGCCATAGCCCTAGAAGTCAGCATTTCTCTCTTTCCTGAAACAGATGCTAGCACTTGGCACTTGGTTAGAAAATGCCAGCAGTGTAAGTGACTAAGAAAACAAGAGAAGAGTGTTTTCAGCCGCATCTTACAAACTTTTTGCCAGAAGGAGTCAAGCCAGCAATGTGGAAGCATCCTGAATTGAATGGTGTGCATATGCACAACCCACTGTGGAGCTGTGTGCCAGCCTGGGCAGTTCTGGAAATGTGGACCCACGGCAGATGCTTTGCTTGTGCCCATGAGGAGAAAGAGAAAGGAGAGCTAGAACTCACTTTTCCAGGCGTTTCCAAACTGACTTGCCAGCAGGAAAGTCCCAGCTGTAGTTAGGAGAATGCTTTCTCCACTCCACCCTCGTGGAGTTGTAAACAGCAGTGCAGCATACAATCTAAGGCACAATAAGTTGTTGCTTAAAGTTACAGCATCTAGAAGCTGTGAGTGCAGATCACTCAGCCTTTGGGGAGAAAAAAATACAGCACCAATCATTCTACAAAACTCTTCCCCAGTAAAATTACGTGTCAGAACAGCACTGAAAGAAAATTTGCATTTCAAATGGAAAGGGAAAATTTGTTTTTGCAGAACATCATGGGGTTGGCAATATTAAATCATGGTACTGTCAGAATGGAAGTGGGTTCCTGCAACTCTTGCGCTGCTTTCTGTAAGCCTGTGTTGTTGCTGAGGAAGTGAAATCTGGTTAGCACACAACTTAGCACACAAATGTGCAAGACTTCTTCAGATCTTTTATTGTCTTTCCCAGCATATATGCTGCACATTTTTCATAATGTTATCAAAATGAAAAACTTTCAGATTTCAAATGTCTTCATGGACCCATAGCATGGCAGCTGCTATATTTCTAGCTAGGTTTGAATGCTTCAGGTACTCTTATGGCTCTGCCTCTACTTTTCTCTCTCTCTCTCTCTCTCTTTTTTTTTTTTATTTTCTATAAAACAGTTTTATCCTCTGTATCTGACATAGGTACAGTATCTGGAGTTGTCAGAATCTGTTCTCTGATAAAGCTTTTGTCTGTGTAACAGTGGCAACATGAGCTACCCTAAGCAAAGAAGTGAATTTGAGAAAGAACTTGAATTACTACAGATACTGTTTTCAGGCTGTGATAACCCACAAATGGATGAAGTCACCACTGCTGAAATTAAGACAGACTATTTCTTAATTGTTTGCCAGGACAGTTTTTTTTGGCCAGTGCAAGAATGGCAGCAGGGCTTTGCAGGATCTCACACTTGTCTTGGCTCTAGGTATTGCATGGAGATTTAAAGGCTTGCTTCTCAGAAAAATCTTACCTGAATAAAGAAACTGTGGGATATGGGTGGACAAAGCAACTGGGAGAATTGGGAAAGGAGAAAAAAGGGAAATGTAGTGAAAGAAACCTGGTTTTATGGACTAGATAGGTGAATACAGCTGGATGTCTGCAAACCTAGTTGTTGAAATATATCACATATTAGAATCAGGTGGTGGAAATATTTATTATGTAATGACCTCTTTTCATTTTGTTTTAAGGCAAGAGTGACCAGCATTAACTTCCTTAAACACAACCTCTTCCCAAATGCCTATTGCCAGCATCCTGATACAGCTCTCAGCTCTGATGCCCCCAGAGGAGGTGCTAGTGACAGACCATGAAAAATTGCTTTGGAAGAGAACTCAAAGTCTGTTAGTTAAACTGAATTGATCCATTTTTATGTACATGAGTTAAGGGAAAAGTGGATAGTGATTATGTAGCTGGGAGTTCCATTTTTCCCAAGGCTTGCTTTGCCTTTTTTTGTCTGGGCCACTCTCACCTCCTCCCATTTAATCTGCAATAACAGAACATAATTAAGTACTAAGATTCTCATTACTTACAGACCTTGCAGATCGGGAAAAGCTATTTCACCTCTCCTTCCTGGTGTGGCTTAGTGAGTCACTACTCAGACCTTGCCCAAACAATCTTTTCCCTTGTAGGATTAAGGACTAAAATAATGAGAAATCACAGGTGATGGTCAGCATTCAGTCACCATTTACTGTGAAATGGCTGAAATAGAGGTCACAGAATCACAGAATTCTCAGGGCTGAAAGGGACCTCTGGAAATCACCCAGCCCATTCCTCCTGCCCAGGCAGGGCTACCTAGAGGTGACAAAGGAATGCATCCAGGTGTGTTTTGAATGCCTTCAGAGAGGAAAACTCCATGACCTCCCTGGGCAGCCTCTTCCAGTACTCTTCCACCCTCAGTGTAAGGAAGTTTTTCCTCATGCTGAGGTGGAAGTTCTTGTATTTTAGTCTATGGCCATTGCTCCTCATCCTGTCACTGGGCACCACTGATAAGAGTCTGGCACCATCATCTTGGCATCCACCTTTGAGATATTTGCTTGCATTAATGAGATCCCCTCTGTTTTCTCTTCTCCAGACTAACAGGCTCAACTCCCTCAGATGATCCTTATAAAAGAGATGCTCCAGAACCCTCATCATCTTTGTGGCTCCCCACTGGACTCTCTTCAGTCACATCTTGTCTTTCTTGTACTGAGGAGCCCAGAAGTGGACAAAGCACTCCAGATGTGGCCTCACTAGGGCTGAGTAGAGGGTCAGGACCACCTCCCTCAACCTGCTGGCCACACTCTTCTTGATGCACCCTAGGATACCATTGGCCCTCCTGGCCGCAAGGGCACTGCCAGCTCATGGTCAACTGGTCATCCACCAAGACTCCCAGGTCCTTTCCTGCAGAGCTGCTCTCTGGGAGGTCAGCCCCCAACCTGTGCTGGTACTTGGGATTATTCTGTACCAGGTGCAGGACCCTGCACTTGCCCTTGTTGTACCTCCTAAAGTTTCTCTCCACCCAATTTTCAAGCCTATCAAGGTCCCAGTGAATGACAGCACAGCCAAAGTGGTTTATCAGCCACTCCCCACAGTTCTGTTTCATCAGCAAACTTGCCGAGGGTCTCCTTCCTTTAACTGTCTTTCACTGAATGGAAGAGAGGATCTTTCCTCTTTTAGTTTACGTGCATTCCTGGCTAATCACATACTGGTCTCACTGTCAGAAATATTATGTTGAGGGTACCATGAAGACACTGTGAGCATGGAAATACTCCTGTAATGTACATTTCTTATTTTGAAGAAAGGACACTTTTTTCATTTTCTGTTGTAATCATTCTAGAACACATAAAATATCTGAAACTTCTATTTTATATGTTGTATTTTAATTCCAAGACATAAAATACAAAACCCCTAGAAGCAATCTTAAGGATATTTCCACAAAGACTTTTTTCTTGGTTTTATTTTTATATTACAAGACTGTTGCCTTTAAAAATGCAAATATATACCATCATAAATTGTAAAATGGGACATACAGAAGATCCTTGACCTTCATGTAGCATAAAATGATTGTGATGAATCAAATAAATTAATGCAGCAAAGGTTAGTTTAAAAAGTATCCAAGTATGTATTCCAGACATAGACAGCAGATGTTGATTTACAGCTGGACCTGTGATGGAAGGCATCTTCTGCCATTATCCCTGTAATGGGGAAGAGAAAGAGAATTGCTGCTGGTGTGTGCATTTAAGCTGGGTGGTATTAAACTGAACTGACATTCAACACATGCTATTCACCATCATCTGTCCTGTCCCTCTGCAGGTTGTTTGGAAGTCCAGCTCTAACCTGAGTTTCTAGCTCTTTATAGTACAGGGAAAGCAAGAAAAAAATGCAGGGAAGTCCCCTAGAAAATGGCTTCCTCCTTAGCCTAAACCCACTGACCAAGACTGAAGAGACACCAATGTTATGCATCATATTATGAAGCAGAAGAAAGGAAAACTTTTATGGTTTTGGCCTGGTGTGCATCTGAGATTATGTAAGAATTCCAGCTAATATTGTCATGTGGGATGGCAGTTTCTATGCCATACTTTCTTCTCTACTTTTGGAGAGTATCTGCCTTTGGTGAGGGGATAGATCTTGACTTCCAGAATCATCTCCAGGTTCAGCCAGTGACTTACCTGTCTCAGAGGTGCCAGCCCTGTCACTGCAGCACGGTGCATTGCCTGCTGCTGTAGGAACTGCTGCGGTCCAGCATCGGCACATACGTTTTAGCCACGATGCAGTAGCTGACTCCAGGCCTCAAATCTTGTATTTTAATAACCTTGTCTTTCCCTTCGTACACTAGGACTCTGTGTTGCTTCACACAGAGTGAAGAAAAAAGAGCCAGTCAAGCACATTTTCCTAGCAAGTGTGTCTGTGAGTAAAGTTTGATGAGAACAGAGGATACAGAACAGCACATGGACTTACACAAACGCAACAGCACTAATAACTTAGTTATGCTTTTTAAAGAAAATTCCCTCCCCCCCAATTCCTCCCCTGTCCCAATTTTTTAATCTAGGTCATGGATTATGAATTATTAAGTTGATGGAAAATAATACAGGGAGGAATTGCAACTCAATTCGATCACATTCAATTCCTGAAAAGTAAGCCTGCTTTGTTTTCAAACACTTGCACAGTCATTGCTGCTCTCACAATCCCAGAAGACTATTTCAACAGTAAAGAATGTCTGGTGTGCCCACACTTTCCCAGCTTTTCAATGGTAAAGGGTTTGTACCCAAATATACTCTTACCTCATCTAGCAAGTTGTTAATTATGAAGACTTGATATAGCAGATCATAATAATTTGTCATTGGTATTTTTCTGCCTCTCTTCCTTTTATAAGGAGAACGTGGAGCCTGGAGCTTTACTGCTACAGATTTGTTGCTATGAACCACAGTTACCATTGGAGGTCCTATCATAGCTATGGAAAAAAACCCCAAAGCTATAAACACAATTATAGTTTATTAATAATATTTCGTAGAATGCAATTTTAATCCATTCAACAAATGCTCATATTATCAACAATATATTATGCTGTATTTACTCTTCAAGTGACACTTTGTAAATTCTTACTTCTTGGTGTTTATTTGGCTTGGTTACTGTTATTTTGGAGGTGACATTTCCTGTGTGTGTAATACTATCTTTGAGCCAAACCTTTTGAAATCCCTTAGAGCTGCATGTTGCTAAGTGCTTACAAGTCAAGCAAAATTCCAAAATTGCCCTGATTTTCTTTTTCCCTCATATTTTTCTGTGTGCTTGGACTGCACAAAATATCCATTTGAACCATTTCAGCTACGCCAAGGATGCAGTTTCTATCATCACTTTCAAACATTTTGCAGTTGGCTTGGTTAAACATATCTAAGGGTTCAAGCTAGTGCCTGCATATGTGTGTGTGCAGCACCAGAAATGTGGGGACACCGGGCAGCATCTGCCTCATGAATCTCTCCGCTAGGAGGTGGCACAGGGCAAGATGTTCTGGTTTTGCTGCAAGGTATTGCTTTATGTCAAAACCTGTGGTTTCATCTGTGCAGGAGGCTCAAGGTAGTTAGCACTTCAGGGCCATGAAGTGCTGTTCAGTGTTTGGGCAGTCCTCCATTTCTAACATACTGTGGCACTATAATGACAGTACTAACCACAAGCTTTGCACATGTCCTTCCTACATCCTTTCCTGCAGTCAGGAAAACACATAAATGTGAGAATAGTGGCCAAACACCATGTAGTTCTGTTCTCTCTTCCCCCCAAGTAAAGAATGCTTCCTTTTTTTGCTGTCTTGAGTACTGTCCTTCCAGCAGCTCCCCACATGCCTGAAAATAATTTCTGTAATTCCATGCCCAGAGGAAGAGGTTGAGTTAAGGGGAACTTTTGATCTCCTAATTACTGGTAAATGGCTATTTAGCCATAATTGCTTGGCTTTCAAGAGAATTACTTTGGCATAACACTTCACCTGAGAGCTATAGACTCACTTCTTTAGGTACAGCTTTGTGGCTAGAAAAGGATTACTGATGTTTGCAAATTGTGAGCAGAAATGATGCATTCCATGCCACAGAAGATCAAATTCCTTCCGGGGGGACACATATGTTTGCACTTACTTTCTCGCCAGGGAGTGAATCTGCAGCTGAGGCTCCAGCTGGAATAGACACCAGCCAAGGCGGCTCTCACTCTGCCATAGTAAGGCTCCTGAATGTCAGAGGTCTCATGTGTTAGGTCACAGGCATGGCTGGGAATACCCCAGCACTCGTCTTTGTTTTGCCACGTGCTCTGCCCATACCTATGGAGAAAGAGGAGGAAGGATGTCAACTTTAGGGATCACTGACTGTGTCCATGCAGATTCTTAGCCATCTGTTTTACTCCAGTGGCACTGACAAGCATTCTGCCATGGAAATTAACTGCCTTCAGTTTGATGACAGGGAAGGTTGGCTTCATGGGCATTTGGGAGCTACAGGTTTCTGTCTTTTCTGAAAGGAATCTAAAGCAGTGACAAGGGTCACCAGCCCTGTAGGAAGCCACCTCTTACTTGCCCCATGGGAGAGGCGGGCAAGCTTCAGCTTTAGCCAGTGTGTTCAATGATGGGCAGAAGGATGGATTTCACCAGCTAATTTCTCAAGGGCAGTAATGATTTCAGGCACTCACCAGTGTGCCAGGGATGGGAGCAAACCCTGAGGACCAGCCCTGAATGTTGCCTCAAGCTTTCCATGCCAGGTACCCTGAGGCAGTGTCATGGGCAAGATAGGTCACTGAAACACCTTAAATATCCTATTACAGAAGAACTTGACCCACCTAGACCTGCTTCAGGCAGGTGGCTGGACCCAGTGACTTTCAGAGGTCCCCTTCAAACTACATTTTTCTTCAACTCCTTGGTGTAATGAGGGTGCAGAGCATAAGCATGGAGGTGCTTATTCCTTGCCTGCCTTATGCTGCTTGCCTGCACCTTAGGGGATTGATAACTGCAGAATCAACTAAGATGGAAGCAAGCAGAACATGGCTGTTCCCCAGGAATGAGAACATCCTGTCACCTGAGAAATCCCTTCAATGTGCCCAGCAGGGATAAGCCCCATCACTGTGGAAGTCCCCAGTACTTACACTTTATACTGCACAAAGTAGAGCACCTCTCTCGCCTCTCCAGCCCCCCCAGGCTGCCACTGCAAAGTGGTGTTGAAGTTTAACGAATGAAACTCTACCTTCTGCGGCTTAATGGAACCTTGCAGCTCTTGGTTTTCCAAAACTGAAAGCGCTGCAAATAAGAAGGAATGATAACATAACATGTTTGTCACAGATACGCTCCTCCACGTTGGAATCAGCGGGTATTGCTACAGACCATTTGGTTTCATGACTAGCAGGCTGCAGGGAAATTAAATCTGCTGTATCTCACATTCAAAACTTTCCAAGTCATGAGATCAAGCAGTTACAGAAGAAACACATTTACAACTATGAAAGGAATACTTTTGTGTGGTCTGTTAGAATGTGGGGGTTTTTGTTGTTTGTTTTGGGTTTGTTTGTTGTTATTTTGATGCTCTTTTTTTTTTCTTTTTTGTTTGTTTGTATCTTTTTCCTTAGTGAGTTTGCTGCTGTGATAGATGCCTCATGCACATCCCAGAAAACAAACCCTTCAGATCTGTTCACAGAGTCTGCAGTAAGCAGCCCCATCAATAGTTAAAAGTAAAGTGCTCTTTCCCTCTTTAGTCCACATTTCAGCTTTAACCTGAAGAGATTATAGCTCTTTTAACTGTTGCCATAGTCGTGTTTACCAGCTCCTGCCTAATAAACAATTACCTGAAATTCACTGCTTTTCCTGTCTGTACCACTGGAAAAGCTGTCTGACAGTTCTCAAGATCACCTTTTTTCAAACTGCAATATTACTTACAACAGATTCAGTTAACAACCTCTCTGAAGCTTCCAAACTCTAATATTTTTGTGGGTTTTGTGACCCAGATGACAGCAGCTTTTACCCTGGCATAGCACAGAATATAAGATATATACAGAATAGAAGATAAGACTCATACTGTTGAACTGAAACTGGTAATACAGCCACAAATAAAACTAATGGGCAACACATTCATTTTATCTGCATTTCAGAACCTGGGAAGATAAAATAACAAACGAATTTGAAAGTGACTGGGTTTTGAAACCCAATAAAACATAGAGATTTTTTGACTCATCCAAAAATTCAGTAACAAGCCCTGTCCTCCCAACCCCCTCTCCCTTCCCACATAGGAAAAAGTGGAAAGCCCTTACTTACAAGTTGTCTCATCCTGAAGCAGGTGCATCAGTAAGCAGAGGAAGAAAAGCATGATCCTCCTCATGCTTAGGAGAGCAGCTCCATGACTGAAAAGCACCTCTCTTCCTCTTGGGCATGTCTTATGAGGAAGTAATTGTTAAGCACTCCAGAGTTCCCCTTATTTTCAGTGGTTTCCAAATTCCCCAGTTTGGCTTTGGTTTAATTTAGCTGGAAAACATACGAGTAGCTCTAAATTAAACATGAACAATTGTTCTTTCTTGGCAGCTGTGGTCATGCTGAAGTTTGGAACTAATTATGAACGAAGCCATTATGAAAAAGATCCTTTTTTTAAGACACCAGTTCCCAAAAGATGTCTGCCAATATTGTTTCATCCCATAAATTTGTGACAGAAGCTTGCTTGCTTGCCATGTTAAGATTTTTAATATTCATTTATTTATTTATTTATTTATTTATTTTTAGCTTGCTAGTTGCTCAGAGCTGAAGAACACAAGAAATTTTTCTGCAAACATATAAAGGGCCTACCCATGGGATGTCCTCTGGTTTGATGGACTGTCTCTGGGTCAAAAGCAAGAGATGGAGTTTGCAGGTGTGCTGGTGGCAGGACACCATCTCAGGGGCTGTCACTAGCAGAATAAGGGGCTCTGAAATTGCTTCTGGCTGTTGGGCAGCATGTTCACACCACACTGGCTGCTGGGGAGATACTGGGATGCCAGGGAAGTTGCAGGACTGCCAGCTTCCAGACAGGAATCAGGAAGGTAAGCCCAGCCCATAGGGCCAAAGTGCCACTCTGGGTTGGACTTTCAGACTGCCTGGAATCATATGGCCCAACTGGTGCAGCTGTGCTGCAACACTGCCTGCACAAATATTGGCACTTGTCAGTGTTATCCTCTGGATCCTGCCCGCCCGATATGTATGTCCCTATAAGCTTGACCCCAGGGCTGGGGATGCCAGGGCTCCCCGGCAAAAATAATCTCACTTTGTGCTTGCAAATGCTCTAATACCTCATGCACGCCTGCCTGGTGGTACATGAGTTTTGTGCTCCTGGGATGCACGGAAAGCTCAGACAATTCGGTTGCTGGTGGTGAACGTGGTGCTACTGCCTGGCCTTGCCCCTCACTCTTCCCTCCCCAAAAGTTCCTCGATGCTGACACCCACTGGTACTTCATTGCTCATGCACTACAGCAGCTAAAAGTCAGGATGCATTCTCTTTTTGCAAACTCATGATGATAAGCAAGAGGAGAAAAATGCTAATTTTGTAAGACTTAGTGCAGCCCTGTGTAACAGCTTCCACAAAAGCAGTAATAGATGTGAAGGCTACCTGTCTGCAAACAAAAGCATTGTTATGAAATAATACTTACTTTGGGAAAATGATGAAACAGAAGTCTCGTCAGGTCAAAAAAGTGCAAGTTATGGTTCAAATGAACTTATTTAAAGGCCACCAGTTCTATAGAACAAACTGAACAACATCTAATCAGGAAGCTGGCCTTGGTCAGAGTGATGCGAACAGGGTCTCAGTTCAGCTAATCACCTATATGTCATCATACTAGCACCAAACCTGCAGCATATTTAGTAAAATGCTATCTGTGTAGCTCTGAATAAAGAAATAGTCAAACCAATTAAGGGAATTAAAGAACTGAGGGAAAACGAAGAAAAATCTCCCACTAAAATGAAGGCAGAAATCAGAAAGTCTATATCCGGCTGCAGATTTTTTATCTATCCATTTCCCAAAAACTTCTTCAAAATCCAGTGATGTTTAAGTAGTTCCCCACACCAAATTCAATTAGTGTTTCATCATGTTATATGAGCTCTAGTACGGGAATAGGGAACTTTTACAAACCAATCACTAGACTGAAAGGTCATCAATGTTTAGTCACAGGTCACGTATTTGTTTACTTGAATTGTACACACCTTCCCATATCCCGGGAAGCAGCCCATTGCCAGGAGCTGAACTGTGGACATTTGTCGAAGTTCCTTTTGATGGTGGTTCCTCCTGGGAGGGCAGAGCGGAGGGCCAGCCTGCTGGCGACAGTGGGTTTTGCTCAGAAAAGGCTGCTCTGGGATGTGGTGAAATGGGGCAAGAAATGCCTGTCACATGGGGAAACCCAGGGTTTCCTGTGCACTGCACTCTGATAGTGTTTTATCTGCAGCTGGGCTTGGCATGCTGCAGTAATCTCTTCACGTAATTTCTGTTGTCACTGAAACAGCACCTGCAACTGTGCTACTCATCAGCCTCAGTCACGCTGCATCAGGGCTTTGTGTGATAAAAATCACTGCTGTCGAAGAGGGACCAGCTGCACACACACATACACCTACAGACATGTACACACATATAAGTCTGGAGTCTCACAGGAAATGTATATAGTGTATATAGTGCATTTCAAAATGTAAACTGTTGAGGAACACAGGATGGTGCACACTGAAATGCTATTTAAAATACGAGAACTTTTATAAACAATATTAAGGGTACTCTGAACAGTATTTATGAAGAAATGGAAAGTTAAAATGCATTACTTAGCCCAGCAGAATCCTCATAAATAGGTATGCTACTAGCTCATCCTAGCTTACACTGCAGCATCTTTCTGATCCAAACCATTGTCGAACAGCAGAACCGATGTTTTTGTGAACCAGCATAGAAAATCATAGGTACGAGAATTTTTTCCGTTTTTTATTCCTGCTGGAATAGAAACCTGAATGGTGGGTGAACAGTTTGCTTTCTCTTGAAGATGGACTATTGCTACACAGATGTAGAAGTCAAGTACTTTTTTGCTGAAAGCTGCTTGACTCATCTCATTTGAAAGGACCACTTCCTTGCTACTTTTTTTCTTTATCCCTTGAATGAGTTGTTTTCCATACATAAGAGGAGAAATGCAACCCTGAAACTGCTCCGGTAGCACAACCTTTGGCTTTTCAGATGCGAGTCTCTGATACTTGCAGTGGATGTGAGGGTGGGTTTTGCTTACATTCCTAGATGAGGATGTGGGAGGATGAAGAATGGGGAGAAACTCCCAAAGCATACAGAGCATATGTCTAGAGGCCAGGCAATTCTCTCATGCGTGGCATGTCGCACAAAAATAAAAAAGTGAGTGCTTCATGTTATTCTAGACTTAAAGACTATTTGCAAATGGAGCCACAGTTTTCAGTCATTTCTAAATAGCCAGTGTGGACTCACAGGGAAACTTGTCTTGGGAGGGAGGTCTGGAGATCATCCAGTCCAGTCTCAGCACAGGGCTAGTGGCAATTTTATCCCACAGTTAACCACTTTTAATGTGAGTTTCCTCCTGTATATCCTACAGGGGTTCCTCTGCTGCAACTTATGACAGCTGGTTTTTGTGGTTTTACTGGGAGCTTTAGAGAAAAGTTTGCCATTTCTGCAAATGTTACAGTTGGCCAGAGTTGGTAATTAGATCTCTCCCGAGTGCCATCTCTCCTGGCTGAAGGGATTCAGACTCCTCAGCTTCTTCTGGTGTGTCATGTGCAGCCGGGCAGCCCTTCACCAGCTTAGTGGGGACTGGTAAAATGAATCACTACACTACACACAGAAATTAAAATGAAAACAAAGAAAACCCCCACAGTCAGGCAGGAGGGACTTTTCGGATTTCTTTTCCCTGCTCTGTAGGGAAGAGACATTGCATCACACAAGTCCTTACAGAGCAGTTTCTGAGGAAGCAACACATTTTCACTGCACAGTGCGTGCCTTCCCTGCTTCCTGCCCACAGGTACAAACTGTTCACCTCTCACTGTTAAGGAGCTTGAGTCAACACTTTAAAGATTACAGCTAGAAATTCCCAATGCTGTAGTTGCATCTGCAGATGAGACATTTGACAATATTAAAGATGAAGATCTGCTGAAGGCTCAAAAGTAGCAAGTCATTATTTGCACACGCAGTATTTATTTATGTGCAACACACTGAATTGACCGGGAAGTTAGTAACCAACACTAACATCCATTAGAAACTCAAATTAATCCCAAACCCCAAAATAGCTCAAAGCCTTTTA